>OZ022263.1:240983748-241161248 GCA_963978885.1 Nemotelus pantherinus
CCCCTCCGTCTACCAGACCACTGTAGTGTCTTTCAGGCGGAGGTTGCGGCTATTTATCAGGCAGTCGACTGGCTTCTGTGTAATCGAATATTCGGGGTCAATATTGGTATTTTCACAGATAGCCAAGCGGCTATTATGTCCCTTGCTGGTCCTTGTACAGTGTCCAAGATTGTTGCTGAATGCCGTGCATCTCTTAGGGAGATGTCGAGACATTCGGTTGTTCAATTGATTCGGGTACCTGGACATAGGGGATTTCAGGGCAACTGTGAGGCCGATGAGCTAGCAAGGCTTGGGACTTTGCTACCTGATCTCTTGCTCCTTTTCAATAGGTATACCGATGACATCGGTCAAACTGGCCATAAGGCAAAAATATCTTGAGGACGCTAAGAAGTCCTGGGCAGATGAATCTTCCTGTGTGATAACAAGACAGTCCTGGGTATCCATGGATGCGCATCGCACCAGGCAGCTTTTAGGCTTAACTCGAAGCGCCCTTCGTTGCACTGTGGGCGTTCTAACGGGCCACTGCCTTATAGGACGGCATGCACAACGTTTGGGCGTAGAGTTTAATAACTTCTGTCGGAGCTGTGGCTCTGAGGATGAGGAGGAATCTTTCCTTCACTTCATGTGCCAGTGTCCGGCTTTGGCAAGGAGAAGACTGGCGGCACTTGGTGCACCCTTTCTCTCAAACCTGACGGAACTGTCCCTGGCAAATCTAAAGGGGATAGTCCGGTTTGTCAAAGGAAGCAAATGGTTTCCTGACTTTAGTGAGTAGAAGAATTATTATTATTTTATTAATTCACCAAACAAGGTACAAAATCTTATATAAAATAACAAAATAAAAATAAAATGGAAAAGTAAAGTGAAGTAAAAAGTAAAAGCAAACAAGTTAAATAAGTAACAAACAAATGAAAAAAGTAACAAAAAGATTAATAAATAACAATCAATAAATAAAAACATTGACATATAAGCTATGGCTTAAGGTTTAGGGGTATGGATGGCATGCAAAAGAGAGGATTTGAAGGATGATTTGGAAATCGTAGGGGAATATAAGTGACTTATGCTGTTGAATATTCTGCAGCATCTATTTATAGGCTCATTTGCTGCATATGTCGTCGAATGTGAATATTCTTTTAGGAAACGATTGGACCTGGTGTTCCTCACAGGGATATTTATCGAAATTTTACTATTCAGGAATTCTACATTAATAGCGCCTCTAATGACGTCGAATGTGAAGCAGGCCGATATCATTATTCTTCTGGAGGCTAGTGTCGATAGGTTTAAATGACCCAGTCGAAACTCATAAGGGGGTAAGCTATTAAAATCATAAGGGTTGTACAGTTCTCTCAAGGCGAAAAGTAGAAATTGTTTTTGTATTGACTCGAGTCTGTCACTGTAGGTTTCAAAAGCGGGATTCCAGCTAATGCAAGCGTATTCGAGAATAGGACGTACAAGTGAAGTGTATAAGGATCTTGTGACCCACAGACTACGGAATTCTTTGGCACGTCTTTTGATGAAACCTAGCTGTTTGTTCGCACGAGAAAGCATTTTATCAAAGTGTAAGGTGAAGCGGAGTTTTTCATCTAAGATAACACCGAGGTCAGCAATGTTATCAACTCGGGTTAGCATATTATTGCCGAGAAAGTACGTATTGTGTGTGACCGTGCATTTCCTGGAAAAACTAATAACTTGGCATTTGCTGATATTGAGAGAGAGCTTGTTTATATTGCACCACTGATCAAGTGAATTAAGCTTGGATTGGAGAAAGGGGGCATCCGATTTCGATTCAATAGTCTGATAAAGTTTGAGATCGTCTGCATAGAGTAAATGAGGTATGCCTGCTAGGACGTCAGATAAGTCAGAAATAAATATATTAAAAAGAAGTGGGCCAAGATGGCTACCTTGGGGTACACCAGAGGTAGCACTAACGTTTTTCGATAAAAATCCTTGAAATTTTACACATTGTGTGCGATCGCGAAGGTAGGAGGTCAGCCAGCTGAGTAAAGACCCGGCAATACCAAATTTCTGAAGCTTTAGAATCAAGGTAGAATGGTCAACTCTGTCAAACGCCTTACTGAAGTCAGTGTAGACTGCGTCAATTTGGTATCCTTTTTCCATTTTGCATAGAACGTCAGAGATTAGAATTGTCAAATTCGTGGTAGTTGAGCGACCTTTTCTAAAGCCATGTTGTTGCTCGTTCAACGGGAGTCACTAAATATTGTGGCATCACAACGGGCCTCTCCTGTGCCTATGTGTGCTGGTCGTCAGGCCTCTGTAGATCGGCAGCCACGTCAACCTAACCTAACCTATCATATAGGCGCTTGTGAAAAAAGTAGTAGTGTATACATACATATGTATATATATGTATATACATATATATGTAAGTATATATATATATATATATATATATATATATATATATATATATATATATATATATATATATATATATATATATATATATATATATATATATATATATATATATATATTCATATGCATTTTGGGCAATGTGATTCTAATATCAATTTACTTTGAAAATCTGTAATTGCCTACTTTTGGAAACTAAGTGCCCACAAATGTTTCATTTTCCAATACTGTACCCTAGCCATTCTTCAAAAATCAATTACCTTATCAGATTTTCATTCCCATATCCCATGCATTCATCAATGCATCCAGCAAATTTCAGCTCGATCGGAACAAATCGAAAAACGCTCGAAGAACCGAGTCGGTGGGTCATTTCTCTCGTCTACCGACTCGGTTCCGAAACCGAGAGGCGGTCCGCACCGCGGTGTGTGTCATCACAATGCTAAAGTAATGCACGAATATACCGACTCGGTTTTCCTCTCGGGAAACGCCTCGCTGGAACTGCCGTGTTTGTCATTGGCCTAAGTGTTTAGGTTTATGATTATACAGTGCAGTAGTAAAATGTGTTTTCCATCAATTATAAACAGGATATCGCCCTTGAATATCTATTGTAAGTACTATTCAAATTTAAACCGATACACCTCAATGAATTTAACATAAAAAGCTTTCGTCTCGTGCAAAGAAGTGGTTTTGATGTGTTTGTGAAACATTTTCGCAATTCTACTGCGAAATAACATCACACTTAATTTATAAAATTTAAATAATTTGGAAATTTGTGTCCCATTTGACACATATTTCCGATTTCCCCGCAACCCGTAAATCGACCATGTCGAAAACAGTAAGAAGAGTGAAAATGTATGTTTACATAGAGAATCTACAGCGCTGAAGGCAGCGATGGGCATTGAGACGAATAAATTTGTAGCAGATTTTGTTCAAAAAAGTAGCAGAATCAGAAAAATAGTAGTAAAAATTAGACACATATAACATATATAGTGTATGAAAAAACCGAGAACAACGACTTTTTATGCATTCTAAGAACTTAGTCAGACGAGCAGCATTTAACATTAGTTGCCACACGCTCGGCGTTTTCTTATCGTAGATGTGTTTCAGTTGATGCTTAATGGTTCACCGAAGTTGCATCAGTGCTATCTTCACTAAAAAGTAGTTCCCCGGGAAAAGTAGTAAATATAATTTGCTACGTAGTAGAGTAGTAGATTCAGAAAAATGCAGAAAAAAGTAGCAGATCTACTACAATTGTAGTAAATGCCCATCGCTGGCTGAAGGGTGGAGCGTGCGGCATTGATGGGAAAGCTTTTTTGTAGAGAGTGAATTGCATGTGTAGTAAAATTGTTTCAGTCACGTACGGGCTCATGGATTGTGATTGCTTGTCCATTCTTTATATCTATGGACACTATGGAAATTAGAAAATTTCTCGATGGTAAAAGGGAAGCTGTGATAATTTATTTGAATTGCATTTCTGCGTGTGGAAACAATATTTCTGCGAAATATGAAGTAATATTAATTCTTGTTAATGTGTTTTTTAAAATTATTCCCGTTAAAATAATTCCGAAGTTTGTAGAAAATATTCGTATGTTTGGTTCAAAAACCTTTTCCAAACCTCTAATACAACCAATAATACTTGAATTAGCAGCGGTCAAGGGCGGCCCGTCGTTGGATGCAACGCAAGCAGCGCTTCCCTTGCTAACTATTCCTTACATAAGAATGCATATTGAAATTAAAAAAAAAATCGATCTTATGCGACTTAATATTCAACATCAATAAAAAATACGCAAAACATGATTGAGTTTGAGTCCAAACCTCAAGCAGCTCGTACCACAGTTAATTGCAGCGTATTGAAATATGCTGCACAGAACACTTAAGTGGTCTTACTCCATATGCACTTGTCACAATGTGCGCCTACATTAGGCCAATGACAGACAGTTCGGTTTCACCGAAGCGTTTAACGCTTCGGTTTGGCGTGTCGGCTGACACACACAGCGTTTTTCAGAAGCGTTTATCGAGTCGGTTCAGTTACAAATTACGTCGGAGTATCATATAGATGCTTGTGAAAAAAGTAGTCGTGTATACATACATATGTATATATAGGTATATACATATATATGTAAGTATAAATATGCATATGGATTTTGGGCAAAGTGATTCTAATACTAATTTTCTTTGAAAATCTGTAATTGCCTACTTTTAGAAAGCAAGTGCCCACAAATGTTTCATTTTTCAATACTGTATCCTAACCATACTTCAAAAATCTGTTTTCTTATCTGATTTTCCTTCCCCTATCCCATGCATTCATCAATGCATCCAGAAAATTTCAGCTCGATCGGACTACGCAGCAATAAACATATCGAAAAACGCTCGAAAACCGAGTCGGTGGGTCATTTCTCTCATCTACCGACTCGGTTCCGAAACCGAGAGGCGGTTCGCACCGCGGTGTGTGTCATCACAATGCTAAAGTAATGCACGACTATACCGACTCGGTTTTCCTCTCGGGAAACGCCTCGCAAAAACCGCTGTGTTTGTCATTGGCCTTAGCAAGCACCACACCACTGATGGTCAAAAAAATTTTGCTATGAATGTTCTCAAATCGCAGCGCAGACGGTGCTCAGATCACTGTGTCTACCTGTGTGAAGAAATTCAGAAAACCCCTTGCTTATCCACCCACCGGCTAAATGGCCCAGAAATCTTTGTGCATGGAGGCATTAGGATTTGCAGTGTTTTCTTTTCGGTTTCTGTTTCGCTACAGAACCTGGAGCTGGTTTACTTTGAGCGACTGAGTTTAGGATGTTATTGTATGTTTGATTACTGTAATGGATGTTTTGTTCAACATAAGATGTAGTTTGTGTGTTTAATTTGTGTAATGAATTTATTACTTAGCTCCAAACTGAGTTTAATGTTTGATGTAGATTGAAATTCTTTTTGCTTAGTTTTGCTCAGTTTTGTTCATAGAGTATAATTTTAATTCGAGAGATTAAAGAAAGATAGTTGTTTTTAACGCAAATAGTACAAGAATATGGAACTCAGTTTGTCTTGAAGTTGCGATTTTGGCATAGAAGACGACTGCAGCCTAGACTTTTTGAAGAGAAAAATATATTTTATAAATTCGTGATGCTCCAAGGCTACTAATATAAGTTTGCATTTATAAATAAAAAAATTTTTTTCCTGTTTTGCAATATCTTGCATCATTTAAACATTTATGAGATTGATAGTTATCATACTGAATCCAACTGTTGAACAGCGAATAGTCATGGAAACTTTCACAAATTTGCTGCGATGCAAAACATGCAAAAATATTTGTGCTTCACTGAATCTCAAAGCCATGAGCCGCCATTGGCAGCGGTATGCCTACTACCTTAGTTACTGACTTATTCATGACAGTACTAAATCTCTCCTTTAATAAATAAGGTTAACGCAAAGCTCGGGGGAAAATGTAAGCAGACTCATCATACTGCTTACTCAAATTATTATTTTGCTACAGTCAATAATTGGAAAATGATAACATTTCTGCCAACAAAACTAGAATGTATGCATACTGATAACAAGCCGACCAAACACCGATTTAAATAAAAGCGAGGAAACGAAACAAAGAAAAAAATGAATTACCTATACAGACTTGTACGCTCGAAATAAAATGATTAACATGTGTTCAGAATTCTATATACACATGTGTGCACAAATCTATGCACATATTTTTCTATGATAGGACGTAAAACGCAAATTATTTTTTCAGAAACGTAAAAACGTGATTAAATGAGAAATTTAAATGGGAAATTTTGTGTTGTGTTTTATTGTTGTTTGAGTTGAGCTTTTATTGTTCTATTTCATTATAGTCCAGGGAAATTTGACATGGTGCTACGGAAAAATTAGGGAAAAGCTGGTTTTTGGTGTACACCTTGGTACTGGCGTTCCGAACAAAATGTCAAAAGTCCCAATCGATCCGAGTGCTGTGTTACTTTTTATACGGTGTCAAGGGTCACCAAAAGTGACCCATGATGATTGCAATGAAAGACGTTTCCATGTCTTTTCGCTGATTAGAATACGCATGTTGCAGGTGTTTGTTTACAGTCTGCAACAGAGCATCATATTTATTTTCGTCCAGAAATTATTTTGTATACGTGACTAGCGAGTGCTGCAACATTAATACTTAGAGTATTCAAACAAAAATTATGGCATTTTTTCGAAAATCAACGCAGAGTAGGAATTAGAAAATAAACTGCTTTAAGATGGGGTGCCCCGCTTCAGGTTCACCGATGCTGCTTCGATTATACTAGCCACTACCGCGCGGAGGGACCTTTTTCCCAATTGAAGTATTTTTCTAGTGCGAACAAAGTCAAAAGTTCTTCACAATTGACTTGCGATAGTACAGGAAGGAGTTTTCAACTCAGTATTTAGCAGCACCCTTTAGGTGTTTTGTCTGAAGCCATCGGAATGCTCATCAGGAAATGGCAGGATATCTCCAGTAAAAGCGTGCTAGCTTTTGCAAGTTTTTTCCCTTCACTGTTCCCCCTAATATTCCTATGTATGTCGTGACATCCAGTGCAGCTGCATCGTCGAATGTCTCGACATCTCGTTTCTCATTCAAATCTTTGAGTCAGAAATGGTTGGGCATAATCGATGTCTGCTGGAACAGGCATGTCTACAATGTAGTCTTACGGCAACGCACCTCGCATGTTGCGAAACAAGCAGATCGGCAGGAAGCCAATGAAGCAGCACCTGAAGTGCCTTCGTAGGGGTGACGGCTGGTAACCTCCTACCTTCTCTATCAATTTCTGATTTACAGCTTAAAGTATGACCGGCCGCCAAATTACTGCTCCACACAGCAGACTAGGTTCCGCTATACTAGTGTAGGAGACTATACGATGTTGCAATCGCAAGCTGCTCTTGTAGCCATCTTACAGATGTAAACAGCACATATTGCCCCACGATCCCTTTCCATTATATTTTTCTTGCGTCGCAGCTTGAAGTCCGAATGAGTCCATTCGGGCTTATCATCGCCAGAAGCAATTTGGCTGTACCTAAGATGCACCACGTAGAGGTGGTCTAACCCACATAGCAAAAGCAACGGAGTAGATACATTTATTTATCAGATAACGATAAGAAAAAATCTGCAAGTGTCTTCAGGAACTTCAATGTAACAATATTTGGTTGATCCGTCTCCATTTTCTCCCGCTTCTATTCTTCTTAGGATAGGTTGCAGGATTTTTACGTTTTCCTTCGGTAAAATTATTGCTTGTCCAAAAAAAAGGTAAGCCATAGTAATTACTTGATTTTATTACCTTTAACAGGCTTCCAAGTTTTTATAAGCTAGGGCATTGAAGTCATCTAAAATTCATGTGAAAATTTCCATACAACTTCAAATGTTGATATAATTTTTCTAATCTTACATTTTTCAGCTCCAGCGCGGCTCCAACAAACAAGTGCTCGACTACGATGTCCAAATTCGACACTCAATACAACAGGGACCACCGCTACAGTCAAAGCAACAACAACAACAGCAGCACCAACAAAGCGATAAACAACCTCCGCCACCACAATTAAAATCCGAAACGAACCCGTTTTCATTGTACAGCTATTCGCCGTTCGCCCAAGTCTATCCCAAGGATATAAAATCGAAATCTGATCTCGGACTTCCAACACCTCCGCCACTAATGTCGGACAACAAAACACCTCCCGGTAGTGTTATAGTTAAGCATGATACTCATAAGCAAACACCGATACAAGTGATTCACTCGAAAGTCCCTCCCAGTCATTCAACATTGTCTCATTACAAAGTAGTGCCAGGCGGACCTCCGATGTTTGAATATAGGACGCCGAATGATCGTTATAAGCCGACACCCGTACAAACAACGCAACCAACGCAATATATGCAACAGTCTATTGTGCAATCTCAACCGATGCATCCGCAGCAACAGCAACCACCGCATGTTCAGCCCAAACCCGTTCACTATAGTGTTTCGACGACAGCGACGATTCAGAACAAGCCTAAGGTTTCGTCGCCTGCTCCCTCGCACATTTACGGGCAGCCAGGTGGTGCTGGTATATCAGCGGGAATCCCAGCGTGTCGAGCACAAGAACCTCCTGTTCTCTCTGTCGCGAAATCTAGTTCGCCCTCTCCATTTCAGTCGCACGTGTACGGACCTCCGCCACCAGTAGCAGGCTCTCCTACAGTTCCTCCGCCTGCTCACTCGTCACGATCGAATTACGATCGCATGTTTCCTGCTCCAGCTGTCAAGCCTAACCTTCCTATAGTGATGCACGGAACCTCGCCACCCACGGCCGCTGCAGCCCCTATTCCAATGTCTCGATCACCAGTGGGTATGATGAAGTTAATCCCAGCGCAAAATATTGGTATGCCAATTGGATCACCATCGTATCAGACGCAGCCGCTTGACTTGGGTGTGTCGGATCGAAATCGTGACGAAAATGCAAGCCCTAAAAGGAAAGCCTCTACGCCTATGCACCACCCTTCTGGCAGTCCGACTCCGCTGGACGTGAAGAAGAAGCGAACCGAACCTCCACAATGTAGTCCACTCGCTTTAAATGTATCAGCTGCTCCGTCGCCGCCTGCTACATCATCACCTTTAACTTCAGCTGGGGGAACATTCATAGAGAATCCTAATGTGCGACATCTACCACTGGACCAACCACCACTTCTTTCTCGTACTCCTCCAGTGGTCTCAATACATGACCACCACCAAAAAGCTCAGTTACACTCGCTATCGCAATTGCATCAGCTTCAGCCGCAGTCGCAAACGCATCAACAACAGCCACAACCCCTGGCGCTCCCCATCCAGTCGAATCAGTCAACGTCTTCTTCTCCTCCTCGACCAAGCCTAAACAACTTCGCCCCACTGAGTAGCAGTCCTCCATCTCAGCCCGTCAACAATCTGCTTTCAGTGAACGCAACCACAAATCCAATCCGCACAAGTTCCGCCGATGGCACGGTGCGTCCCTCAAGTACGAACTCTTCACTAAGCCCGTCTGCTAGTCCAGGACTGAGTGTACAAAGTGCTCCAGACACACCTGCCAAATCGACTGAACTGGAGAAATCAACAAGCCCAGCACCGAAACGACCAGTTGGTGGGTCCAGCTCAGCGCCGCGACATCTCAAAAAGGCATGGCTGCAACGACACACCGGCGAAGACTACGAGGACACCACGGGTGTCGTTGGCAGTGGCAGCTGTGTTAAACTTCCTCTAACGTTAAGTCCTCCTCCGCCTAGTAATAATAATAATAGTAGTAATAGTAGTGGATCAACGAAGGAAACGTCACTGTCGGGATCAAATCTGTCGCAATCACAAAATCAACAGCAACAACAACAGCAACAAAATCCTGTACAGACTAGTACGTCACCAGTTCATTCCGTAAATTCGATAGGCTCATCGAATAGTATTAATAAAAGCGTTGTTGTGAAGCCAGGTTAGTATGATTTTGTTGTTTGAAGTAGAGACGATATTGATTGTCTTACGTGCACCATTTTTGGTGAATCTCTTATACTTGTTTGCGCAGGCGGCAATAAACAACATCCTAAGAAGAGTGTGCTTAATCGTGATAATGGGCATAATAGCGATTCAGAACAAAAGGAAGAAAGTTCCAGTTCAGACCAGGTAACTTGTTGTTTTGTTTATTTGTTTGAGATGAGTTTGGCAGAACAAAATTCGTTGACTAAAAAAAAGAATAAGCACATATGAATGCCTCGTTATTTTATATCAGTATATTTTCGTTTGGAATTGATAAAGTTACTTTACTGGAGATAACTGACTGACTTCCTTTTGTAGTTACATAATGGATGTTTTTGTTGAGGTGGATTCATAGATTAGTATACATTTGTTTGTAAGAAGCGTTTGGCTCATTTTTCATGAACAGCGTAATGTGTCCTAAAAACCAGCTGATAGCTAAGCCTGACCTATTACCCATATAGACCTTACCTATCTATATAGGTCCATTTAATTCTGAGCTTGTCCAATACACCATTAAACTTAAAAGCTGGATTTATAGAGATTTTCTTCAGCTTCATCAACATCAGGTCTGTTCCGACTAAAATTATGAAGCGATATTAAAAATAATCAATCCTAAAATCATTTATGCCAGCCAGCCGTTCATTTAACTGCGACAGTGTGTCATTCTAAAGCTTATAGCCCAGTCAAATTAGCAATCAACCTCGGATTGAGAGATAATAAGCTGAATTTTTGTATATATCTTCATTTTGGGGTCCTCAAAGTTGTCTCAAAAGTCTCATAACATCTCGTGTCTGCGTCGAAAGTTATTCAAGGTCAAAGGTGAGAAAAAACAGTTTTTGCTATTATCTTGGTTTCTGTTGCTCCAATGATGTTAACATCTATGATCGAAATTGTAGAGCATAAAATTTGCGACAAAAAATTTATTTGAAGCATTTTTTCATGCGCTCAACCGTTTTTGCGATAGAGGGCGGTGAGCGCGCAGCACTCAGCCATACGTACTGTAATGCAAGGTCAACCGTGAATACTACTTTGAATTTTGAATTGTAACATTAACTAAACAGTTTGAAAGTAATCTCGAAGGATATCTTAAATATGAATTAAGTCTCTATCCGACATCATTGTTTGATAATGATGGCATGAGAAAAACCACGAAAGCCACGTACACCAGGTGATATCGAACTTGATGAAAATAACGTGACGTATATCATCGATGGTTCGAGGAACTGTTTTTTCTCACCTTTGACCTTGAATAACTTTCGACACAGGCACGAGATTTTATGAGACTTTTGAGACAACTTTGAGGACCCTAAAATGAAGGTATATACGAAAATTCAGCTTATTATCTCTCATTCCGAAGTTGACCCCTTTTTTATGCTAAAATGACTGGGCCATTATTCAATTATCGCGCTCCGTTACTAATCGCTCTCTCTTATATTGTTAATTATACGATGATACCACGAACTTAGAAATTTGAATTTTGCATTCGACTTTTTGTCTCATAATCAGAATTCTGTTTCGAAATTCTCACCTTTTTTTTGGTTTATTCTTCCCAATTTTAATCGTAATAATGTGGATCCCTATCATTTTATTTAGCTAAAGTCTTATATTGGATAGTCTACTGTTAACAATGTTCCTAGATCCTTGATCAAAACGTCTATCGATGTCGTCCGGATCCAGCACACGTCCATTTATTGGATATCTTTATTTAGTGTATTCAATGTGCATGCTGCAGCTATTCTGAAACTATAGCATATAGTATAGCAAACTTTAGCAATTGTCAAAATTCGCAGTAGCAATTTGAAGCAGCTTGGGGTGTTGGGACAGCCAAGAGCTGCTCTTAAGTCGGCTTTTACACAGCCCTTTAGATTTGTAGGTGGAATGAGAGTATAAGTATGTAATAATAGGCGTGTGTTTTGTTATTGAATATCAATTATTTTTATGTTCAATAATTTTTAATAGGTTACATATTCTTCTTGCATTTTAAACGTCTGATTTAGAACTAGCGTTTTAACATTAGATTAATTAAAAATCGCTATTTTGCTTATGTCATCTGTCGACTTTGAATTTTTCATTTTTATTTTGTCTATTATGGAGCGGGGTGCGGTGTACGTACGCGGCTTTCAATTCTTAAGCCTGAATTACATTGCCATGCAGTGCAGTGCACGCATTGCAAAGCACATTGAAAGCAGTGCAGTGTTCTGACAATGAATGTCAAATTAATTTGTGGAGGTTTGATATTTAGATTTTCTGCATCTGTTTTTCGTCCATTTACAATTTAATGCCTGGAACGGAAAATCCGCCTCAATTTAAATGGTTTTTGCTCGGTCAATTACTCTCAAATGAAGGCCAGCTGATGCAGTGTTTTTAGAAATTAGCCTAAAACGATGCAGTGCAGTGCACCATGCCGCACTGCACTGCGCTGAATGTGAATTGCCACATGGAATTAGATGAGCTCTAAATTTCAGCGCAGTGCACTGCACTGCATGGCAATGTAATTCAGGCTTTATTCCTTTCATGCAACCATTTTTTTTTTCTATTACTGTACTTAGCAGTGTTGCCAGAAAATTTTCGTTCATGGAGCCCAATTTGACTTTTAAAATAGACCAAAAGAGCCCAACACTTGCCACACAATAGGTCGAGGCCAAAATTATGCCAAAAGTTTTTCTTATCAGATGCAAAAAAAAAATTTTATCCACTTCACATGGGCTATTATTTTTTGTTTATCTATATACTCTTATATAGTCGAAAACTATATTAACAATTTCATTTTCTGATATGGTGAACGTGTAAATTGAAGAATACAGTATTTGTATCATATCTGGTGGTATTTTATAGTCGTTGCAACATATTTTGTTGAAATTCAAGAGAACTAGAATTTGCATCAAAGATGCCAAAAAATTTATTTGCACTTTATTTCAAGGATTTTAGTCTTTATGTTATTTACCATAGTAAAACAAATATCGACTGTTTTATTAGATGTAGGAAGATATAGTAATAAAAAATCGAGCTCACATATTTCTTTGAAAATTTGTTATCCAGCAGCAGATTTTACTTCATTGGCTTTTGCCCAAATTGTTTCCGTGCTCAGTGTATTTTGATCATTTGCTCATAATTATGAATTTTACAAGCACAGATTTAAATTTCTATCTTCTTGCTGACTACTTTAGGCAGACGGTCAAATAATAGACTAAAAATAAAGTATAGGTTGAATGAAAATTTAAAACATGAAGTGAACAAATTTCCGTTCAAGATTGAGGAAATCAGTTGCGAATTCAACTTTATATAACTTTAGCAGTTGAAACCTGGGCTGGTCAGTGGAGCCCAAAAAGTCGCCAGTAGCCCAAAATTAAATTTCGTCGCCAAATGCAACGGAAAGATAGCCCAATTGGCGAGAAATCGCCCAATCTGGCAACAGTGGTACTTAGTACTTTCGGAAACTCTCTTATTCACTCCGAAACTGAATCATCGAACCGATTCGCTCTGTCTCGAAGAGAAACGAAATTACAAACAACAGCCAACGACAGCCATATTTTGTTTTCGTCTTATCTCGTTCCAACCAAAGCTCTCGTGCGCATTTCGTGCAAACGATTCCACTCTCGGCTTCGTTCACTCGTCCGCCATCGCAATCAAAAATGTCACATGCGCATTTCGTTTTCGTGCAGCCAGTCGTGTAGGGGTCGAATTGATGCTGATATAGCGAACGATTTTCGCGAGCTATTTAACCGGTTCGTCCGGCACGTAGGCCAACCAGCCATAAATACAACAGGCAAAGTGAATACCAGTGGTGAAGCAAACCGATGCCGGTTCCCCTCAAATTCGAACGAAAATCATCGACTTGAAATTATCCGGTTCGAACTGTGTGAGTGCGGTCTGGTCGAGTCGCTTGTGTGTGGTTTTCATTGTTAAATTGGTCCAGTTGCTTGTAATCCGATAAAATTTGCAATCGCAATCGAACTAATTCGTAAATTTTTCACTTGTTTTCATGTGTGGCGTATCTGAACGGAAAAGCAGGAGCAGACACAGAAAAATCCTCCAAAGCGGAAATCAACAAAAGTGAAGCGACGAAAAGGCGGAACACGCAAACCATTGGAGGAGAGGAGGAAAAAAGTGAGTCGGTGTTTACTTTTTTCGATTTTTTTCCATCATCGCGCTTGATTTCGCATTTGGCTATGGCGAATTTCGCAACGACCTGAGATATTTTGTGCGGATTAAGTGGTGATACATTGAAAACTAAATTTTGTTTCAGAACGCTGGAAGCGAAAGTGATAAAGATAGTGAGAGTGATATGTCAGAAAAAGATAGCGACAGCGGTACAAGCGGAACGTCGGTTTCGACTGGAAAGAAGGCTACGAATGGGAATACGGGATCCGGGTCGACAGCGGTTCCAAGTCCTGGCGTGAGCCAAGGTGCCGTGAAAGACGAAGTCAAGGAGCCAAGGAAACGCGGCCGTAGGCCCAAGGTGTCAAAAGACGAACCGACGTAAGTTATCTCGAATCCCTTTCATCCCTTTAAAAACAAGCCTCTTCGCGAACTAAATCTGTTTTTTATGATTTCAGAAAGAAGAAGACAAAGGATGAAGGTGACAAAACCAAGGATCCTTTCTGGAGACCATCAATCTATAGGCTTAAGAAGACTGGAGAATCGTTTCTGCAGGATGGACCCTGTTTCGATGTTGCCCCGAAGCTGGCAAAGTGCCGTGAGTGTCGCTGGACACCGAATCAACGATCCAAAAACCCACTGAACATATTTTGTCGCTTTTATGCATTTAGAAGGCTAAGGTGAGAAGTTCTTTCCTCAGAATAAGGCGCGACATGTTAATGGGATTTAATTCTTTCGCAGGTATACCAAAAACGGTCAATTGGCTGTCGCAGGATTCTCAGATCCGCATAAGGATCCCACCTGCGATGATCTCAAGCTATGGATGCCCGACGCAGAGAGTCCGCCTGCCGATTTGGATTTAAATATGTCGCGGTTTCTTCTGGCGCAAGTAGCAGATCAGTTTTGTGATTTACTTCAGCAAGAGAAGGATGCTCTGGCCCAACACATGTCCGATGGTGAGCGTTCCTAGAGCAAATGTTTCAGTTCGTTTTCGCTTTTAAAACGAATTGTTTGAAAATGTACATTCCCGTGTCCAGTGTATTCTACAAACTCAATTTTCACTTATTTACACTCCATCGACATCCAAGCAAAAGACTCGCATTAACCAAATTACTTATGTCTCCTTTTCATTATAGATAAAGTAGTTGCTTGGAAACGTGTAGTCCAAGGTGTTCGCGAAATGTGCGATGTGTGTGAGACGACACTTTTCAACTACCATTGGGCATGTGGAAAATGCGGCTTTGTTGTTTGTCTCGATTGCTACAAGGTAATACAATTCCTTACCTAAATTCCGCTATCATACATTTTAAATGTTTCTAGGACCGGAAGCAGAAATCTGCGAAAATCTGGGGTGAGGCTGCTAAAGATCGGGACGACTACTCGTGGTTGCTGTGCACGAATCGTGTGCCACACGAACAAGAACGTCTAATGTTGACACAGATTATCGCTGGTGATTCGCTACAAATTCTCGGTGTTAAAATCCATGAGGCGCGAGCAATGTGGCAAATTCCTCAGTTCTGCGGCTGTCCAGTTAGTACGGAGTATTCAATGAAGACCCAAAATGGAGCTTACAAGGAATTGATACGAAATATGATCCGTAACGAGTGCAACGGTATTAAGAGTGAAATAAAGCAGGAAGGTGATTTGCCGAATGGGGCGACAAAAGACGAGAAGGAGGACAAGTCGGCGCTATCGTGGTTGGCTGACGTGGCTCTCCAGAATGAGGGCAAGAAGAACGGGAGCAATGCAGGCGACAAGAAGAATAATGGCGAAGATTTGGACTCTGATTCTAGCTCAGATAGTTCTGACGAGGGCCAGCACTCGACCCTGCGTGAACTTCTGATAAGATCGAACAAGGCAAACGGCAGCCGATCAAACAGTCCGGCTTCGCTTCGACAAATGAAAGGTGCAAAAAAGACGAAAGTGGACGCTCTAGATGTTGTATTGCGAACTGTGCAGAAGAAGAAAGATGACGAGTCGGATGAAGACGACGTTACAAAAAGTATGCAGCTAAAATACTACATTGGAAGTGACAAAAAGCGCAGGAAATACCTGCCCATAAGGATAATGACCCTAACTGAATCGAAACGTCTGTACCCCGGTGTGCCGCACACTTGGCTCTGTGACGGGAAACTGCTCCGTCTGCTGGACGCCAATCACTCCGGAAACTTTAAAATCTTCCAGGAGCAGTGGAAACGCGGGCAACCCGTGCTCGTTTCAGACGTTTCGAAACATTTAACCACGGACTTGTGGCGTCCGGAGTCATTTTCCCGCGATTTCGGCGAGGACAAAAATGATCTCGTGAACTGTATGAACGGCAACCTGGTACCGAAGCAGCCAATGAAGAAGTTCTGGGATGGTTTTGAATACGTAAACAAACGACTTAAGGATGAGAAGGGCAATCCGATGCTTCTCAAGTTGAAGGATTGGCCACCAGGCGAGGACTTCGCAGAAATTTTGCCGACGCGTTTCAATGATCTCATGAAGGCACTCCCTCTTGGAGACTATACTCAGCGCACGGGGCGCTTGAACCTTGCGAGTCGATTGCCTGACACGTTCGTGCGGCCCGATTTGGGCCCTAAAATGTACAACGCCTACGGGTCGGCCTTGCACCCGACAAAAGGCACAACAAACCTGCATCTGGACATATCAGACGCAGTGAATGTGATGGTGTATGTGGGAATTCCGAAAGATGGACAGGAAGAGGAGTACGTTAAGGAAGCGTTTCGAGCCATCGATGAGGCTGGTTGTGATATTTTGACACGGCGAAGAGTTCGCGAGAAGCACGAGCTACCTGGCGCCCTGTGGCATATATATGCGGCCCGTGACGCCGATAAAATCCGAGATTTACTTAACAAAGTGGCGATTGAACGTGGCGCCCGACTGGAGGCCGACCACGATCCGATTCATGATCAAAGCTGGTACCTGGACGGAACCCTACGGGAAAGGCTGTATAAAGAGTATGGAGTAGAGGGATACCCGATAGCTCAATGTTTAGGCGACGCGGTATTTGTGCCTGCTGGCGCTCCGCATCAGGTCCGAAATCTACATAATTGCATCAAAGTGGCCGAAGACTTTGTTTCGCCCGAAAACGTATCCCACTGTTTCCACCTGACGCAAGAGTTCCGCGAACTGTCTGAGACGCATTCCAATCACGAGGACAAACTGCAAATCAAAAACATCATATACCATGCTGTCAAGGATGCACTATCGTGCTTGTCACACATCCTGAATCAACAGGTGGTGAAGAGCGAACCTAGTGTTGATTCTGGTCCACAGTCTGGAGTGGCAGCATCAACGTCAGCGGCGGTTGCGAATTCTACGACACCTGTGCAGGGCCCCGTATCGAATACAAGTTCAGCACCAAGCGCAACTATGACGATGGTGGCTTCTGAAAAGGATGTAAAAAAAGGAGATTCAGACGCGTGATGTGATGACGGAAGATATTTTGATGTGAGTTGAGTCTAGGCTTAGAATATAAACAAATATACATAACTTTTCGAAAGAGATATGATAGTGAACAATTGTGTATGTTTTTAAACTATATATATATAACTTTAAATATGTTTTCTTCTTCTGTTTAATGTAAAATGTAAATTTACGACTATGATTCAGATGTATGATAAGATTAGACTACAGAAACTTGTAATGTTTACAAAAAAAAAAAAAACAAAAAATAAACATTTCGACAAAGTGAATCTAAAACAAAGATTTTTTTACTTGGCTTAGGGTGACACCAAGCGGCATACCGCAACCTTCACACCCACTAGTAAAGATAACGAATTTATCAGGATTTTCTCTATCGAAGTAGAAAGTGCGCCCAATATAGGTTTAGTTATATGGGGATTATATTTCAATTTTCAAAGCGATCTTCACATGATCGGGTTCTGAAATTGCTCACAAAATTAAGAGTCGTAGGCGCGTTCTTGAGACCGATTGTCACAGCTACCTTCACAACTTGCCCTAAAACGTCTTTGGTTAACTACCTGATTTCGGTGCCGAAACGGTACGGCGCTTTTCGAGTTGATTCCTGTCACGAAAATGCGTATAAAAAGCTACCAGGTGACTAGGCACCCACAAGTCAGAAAGCAAAATCATGAAATTTCAAAAACGATTTTCTCAGGATTTTCTCAGTGGCTAGGATTTTGAAATTTGTTCCAAATGAAATAGCCAACACAGACGCATCCTTGAAAACAACCGATGCGGATTTCGATGTGATTCGTTCAATAAAGAGTATTATGTTTCTAAAATATTTTGTTGTACAAACCAAAAACCTTATTCGATGGACTTCAACAATAATGAAAAAGCGTGCAAAGTTTGTTAAATCTCGTAAAATATTTTTCTCTGCACAAAAATCACTGCCATATATTTTTTTCGTATAAAACTATCTAAAAATATTCAGCCCTCACAGCCCTGCTCTGCCATTCAATATGTCATTATATTCTTCTTGGGTAAGTGGCTTGTAGACACCGTCTTTAAGGAAATATATAGGATCTTTAATTTTGTTGATATCAAAACCTTCGTTCTGTAAGTCGCGTTTTTTTAGTTTAAATGTTCCAGTAATGGGTAACTCCGGAAGAACACGCACAAACAGCGGTCTGGCATATGGCGCTAAACTACCACGAATTCCGACTGAAAAGTTCTCCATATCGACAGAATTGGCAGCATCCAAGATGGCAGCCATGCCTGCTTTACCTTCGACGTGGGGTATCTACAATAATGACGTATTCAGAACATTCTGAATTTGAAGAAATAAGAAAATACATACTTCGACACCGTATACAACACTGTCTTTCAGACCAAGGATGTTGCTGATAACTGCTTCTACTTCGGATGTTGATACGTTCTCTCCTCTCCATCGGAAAGTATCACCTGTTCTATCTTTGAAGTAAAAATATCCAAGGATATCGCGAACTAAAATATCACCGGAGTTAAAATATGTATCACCATCTTCGAACACATTACGGATGACTTTTTTCTCTGAAGCTTTCTGAACAATCAAAAGACATAATTAAAATTGTCGATGTCATTTTGCATTTGGGCAAACACTTATCTGCTCAATCAAATCAATGTAAAAAGAGTAGATTATGTTTTTGCAAGTTTCTATGTACCTTGTCGACGTATCCGTTGAAATTACTGGCTGCGATTCTTGGGTTGATTTTCCCAATAAAAATACCTGGTTCTCCAGGCTTACAAGCTATACATTTACCATTTGGTCCCCGAATGGGTTCACCTGTATCTTCTTCGCATTTAATCAAAGTCACAGGATATATTTTGCCGGCAGCAATGGGAACGAATCCAATAGCCCCGACTTGGTTGTCAAAGTTAGCTGAAATGCAAGATGCGTGATAGCTTTACTTAGCAATTTTAGTTGCGAAAATTACCCAAATTTGAATTTCCTTCAGTGGCTCCATAGAGTTCTCCTATCTCGTCAATATCAAATCTAGAAACGAACTGTTTCCAGATTTGGGGTCGTAGGCCGTTTCCGAACATTAAACGAACGGTATGCTGTGTGTCGACTGCCTTTGGCGCTACCGCTAGTAAATACCGGCATAGTTCCCCGATATATTGTGCAGCAGTGCACTTATACTTGATACAGTCAGCCCAAAAATTGGATGCCGAGAACTTTCTGCGCAGAGCCATTGTCAAACCTCGCAGAAGAACCATCCCGACGCCAATCATACCGCCAGCAGTATGGTAAATCGGTAGTGGGTTATAGATTACGTCATCATTGCGTATGGCCAGCATTTCACTGGCACCCATGCACATAAACATGTATCTGAAAAATGAAAAATGAATGTTATTCAAAATAGTCAAGTGGTTAGTTGCATCCGGTCTAAGTACCATGTGCCTACCTCGACTTTTTGGAAAGTTTTTGTGCTTTCGATTAATGGCACAGTGGCGTGACGCAAAGGCCTACACTGGCACCTACTCTATTTGACAATTGATCGAGTGTATCTGTGGAACCTATTTAAAAATACCCGACCAGACCAGAGGGTTTGGACAGAAAATAACCGAATAAGGAAGTAAGATATGTATACAAACGCAGCATACGAACGCTAAGTAGATAATTTAGCAAATGAAATATTCTAGAACTAGGAAATCAGTTTAAAATCAGAATAGAAATCTATGGTATAGTGTATAATCGGGTTCAATCTAGAAGTGCTATACCGCTAGAATCCTACAGTAATGCTCCTTCAAATATACTTTTTTACAAAATATATATTCTATGCTCAAAACTTGTAAAAGATTTTCCCCACGGAATTATTTCAAAGTGCAGCTGCTGTGTACCCTTTTTTATTGTAGCAAGACTTGAAATAGAGATTGAAAAAAACATGTAGACAATCAGGCCTTAGAAATATGTCAGGTGCTGTTTATCTTTTAAAGATAATTATTGAAAACAGTCGTTTAATAGTCTTAATTTCTTAAACTCGGCATTACAATTCTTATATCAACAGCAAAAGCGAACATATCATTTTTCACACAATAAAGGATAAAGAGCGAAATTGATGACTTAACTATGTTAACTATGCTCTCAA
Organism: Nemotelus pantherinus; assembly: GCA_963978885.1. NCBI lineage: Eukaryota > Metazoa > Arthropoda > Insecta > Diptera > Stratiomyidae > Nemotelus > Nemotelus pantherinus. The sequence continues at coordinate 241,004,225 of OZ022263.1, forward strand.
TCAAAAAAATACGTTATAGGAAGCACTAAATATTCAATGACTTAAAGTCTGGTGAGGTTTCGTCAGAAAAGAACACTAACTGTTTATTTTCTTTACTACAGTAATCCCCGTATTGTAATGTCCTTATTTAATAATATTTTAATTTGTAATGTTAAAACATACCATGGTCGTATTGTTTAAACCACAAAACTGTGAATTACTAATGCGAATGACCACAAGCCGCCACTGATACAGCCTTACTTGATGTTGAGAAAATATTCTATTCAGAACACACTATTTTCCTGAGATACATCATTGTATTCATGCAAAGTATCGATATTCATACTAATCACATTTTATTATCACTTATTTGGCTATTTGTACGAGTATAATGCAGTAAAGCTGAGCACATACTCGCTAAAACACAAGTGTTATGAAGACTAGAGCTTCTATTATACAACAGTTTAGGACACTGAGGGTGACAGAGACATGCACACCCAAAAAATGCTATTAATTTTAATTTTACAGCTAAACTAATCAACCAATTCTCGGCAATTAGATTCTGAATTTCGATCAAAGGAGCAAAAGCTCTAATTTCGGCTTTTGCTTAGCATCTTGCATATTAGACTTTCCATTTCAATAAAGGAACCAGATCCGAGCCTCGGTTACTCAGTAAGTAAAAAGTCAAATAGAGGTATTATTAACTTTATGGTTTACGATAAACGTAGTAATCATGATTCGTCATTAACATAGAAAAACGCAATACTTATTCACACCAGTAGTAATCAAGGGTTATATGTAGCTTTTTCTCACTATCTTACCGATTGAGTCAAAGTACAACTAATATTACTGGTCGATAAAACCTCAACAATAATTTTTTTCTCTGCGTGTAGAGTGTCGATCAACAGGTCAGATACACCTTCAATATGTTATGATTCTGAGGATTTATGAATCAGGTCCAAGCAACTATTTTAGTCTTTCATAACTGTTGGAACTTCTAACCTACTGTTAATAATTTGCGCTTACTTCATCTCCAGATTAAATCAAAAAAGTTTATGTAAAAATATCGATGAATAAGCGGTTGAATCATGGCCTTCGTTGAATTGATTAGGTACAAAATAAAAAAACCACAGAAATAGAGAAGTAGTTATAATGAAATATTAATACTGTGTATTTTTGGCAGTTTTGGTGTTAGGAATTGATTCGGGCCAATTTTTCATTATATTTTCAAGAATTTCAGCCCATGCCCGTTTAATACTTTCTTCCAGGCTTTCTGTCTAGTGAACCTTCTCTGATATGCCGGCGGCTTAGAAATTTCTTCCGCTTCCAAATACATGTCATGAGAATAGTACGCATAGCCGACAGTATTTGCTGTTCGAACGCTTCCTTTGTAATTGTTTCCGTAATTTTAAGGATGAGGGAGAAAAGGGCTCACAACATTAGCACTCCGCCCGATTTTCCTGACGGTTTGCCTTCTGGAATATTGTTCTTCCTTGAATGTCTTTGTTTTTCCACTTTGTTCGTTTTGACAGATCACTTTTCTTGCCCACTATACAAATATTCGTCTTGACAGATCATCAAATTAATGTCACTAGAATTGTACTCTACTTTATTGGTTTACGGCTCAAAAACCTTAGGGTACAGCGTAAGTTGATCCGCTTGTCTGTCGGTATTTCTACATAATTAATTACAGAAATTCCTGCTTTATTCTGCAGATCAGGTCGACACAAAAATGTTATCATTCAGAGCTAAAATATTTGTTTTGACCTGATTGATAATTCCTGAGAGTCCTGAAATATTAAAGGTGTACCGAACCAGTTTGTCAGCTAACTAGCATAGCACACCGAAAATGCTTAATCAAACCTATTAAAAGTGATTGCACCGTTCTCTGTGTGTATTTTTCAAATACTCACCGTAAATGTGTAATGACTGCTGCTTTAGGCAAACCAGTAGTACCTGATGTGTAGATGTATACCATTTTTTCACCTAATTTCCCGCTCAGAATATCGTCGATAACGTCTGTTACTTGGTGCTGTTTTAATTCGGCAGTCAAATCAGTGGCACCTAAAGTTACGTTTCTATAACAAATGAGAAATCATGTAAGTAGACAAACCTCCAATAAGCGAAAATTCGCCACATTCATAGTGGCCTTCATCGAAAAATTGGAAGATCGGAATATTTTTGACTTGATCGCATGTTAAAATTTCCTTCACAGCTGAAGGAGAAGCAACTATTAAAAGCAGAAAATATCAATATCGCAAGACCGGAGAACTTACCTATCGCTAGTTCTGAGCCGACGATAACCGCCTTTGAATCAGCCACCTTTATGCAATGTGTTAATGGTTCTTTGCGCAAGTTTGAGTTGATTAGAGCTGTAGTGACACCAATTTTCGACAGTCCCAACCATATAGCGGGGTAATGCGGACGCGTTTCCATGAGCAGCGAGATTACATCGCCACGCTTGAAACCTTTTGATTTGAAGTAGGAAGCAATTCGACTGCTGTAGTCATCGACATCCTGGAACGTTAACTTTTGGTTCTCCATTATAAAAGCTACTTTCGAAGGATTTTTCTGGACGACTTCCCTGAAAACGGCTGGAACGGTTTTTCTCGCCCGTTGCCATTTGATTAAGATATAATTCAGTTTCAGATATCTGAACGCTGCGCTGCAAGCAAACTGCATTTGTTTATACTTTCATTAAAGGCAATTTGCACCGATTTCTTACGTTATGTCTCGCCGAATAGTCACACCGACTACGTAGACCGTGGTCGGTCTGTTGCCTGTGAGCAGGTACACAAATGATCCTACAACTAGAGCTAACGCTAGGGAGTTGTTCCATACAAGCAAGGATAGTGCGAGGCCAGTCAGTGATGTTCCAACTAGCGTTAGGTTTCTTTTCTTAGAGTCTAATTCCAGCAACATTTTATTGTCGTTGATATATTGTGTAGGTATGGCTTTAGTCTGTGCGATGCATTTAAGGCCTGACGAAGGATGATATTTGAATTCAAGAGGTATTTTTTTTCTGTATTTGCATAAGACTAAAATGAAATCTTGACGAATTTTTTAACGCATATATAAATCAAAGTCTATCATTAATGCCAATCATGAGTTCCTTTGAGATTTAACTAAGATGTGAATATCATCAAACGTCACTAATATTCACAAAACACAAACTAAAAGCCTGTTAATATGTATATGCTAGTAATGTGGGAGAAACGGAGGCAGTTGCCCTAAAAAAACTTTGTCGACCCGCAAAAACGAGCTGTTTATGTATAGTTAGGTACTCATACCATCTCGCTAAGGATCTCAAAGTTATCGATATGTTTTAAATAAGTACTTGATGTGTTTTATTGCTTAATTGTTTTACATCAGAAGTTATTTCAGGTACATAAATCTATAAGCAGGGAGAATATTTTTACAAATATATTGTGTTCAAGCTAGTTTATTTTCTCCAAAACATTGCAATAAATCGCAAAAAATATATACAGTGGCTCACAGCTTATTTGATACAGTGCTTCTTTAAAAAATTAAGTTGCAATAACTCAAAACATAATAACAATATCAAAAAAATTTTAACACCATTTTGAAGGCAATTATTTGTTGTTTATTAAACAAGTTTATATTTGTTACAAAGTTGCTGTTTTACATCTTAAAAAACAAAAAAAATAAAAGTAATAACAAATTTCATGTCACAGCTTATTTGATACAGTTTGATTAAACATTAAAATTGTTGTGAATTATGAGGTTTCCAGTTGATTTCAATACTTTGTATGACAGCCCTTAGACTTAAGCAGAGCCTGGAGCCTATTCGGCATTGAATCAACGAGTTTTTTTGTGATGTCAGGAGTAATTTTTTGCCATACCTCTAGCAGTGCTTTCTTCAGGTCTTGTTTATTAGAAACCTTGTGTTTTCTAATGTTGTTATTCAACAAAGTCCACATATTCTCAATGACGTTCATATCTGGTGACTTTGCCGGCGGAGACATCAAATGAGGGCAATCCCAAATTGCCCAGGACTGCACAATTCCCGACTTGTGGTTTGGATCGTTGTCTTGGTACAACCGAAATTGGTCGCGAACACCCAGGTTTTTAGCACTTTGCAGCAAATTGTTTTTCGGTACATCAAGGTACTTGGTTTGGTTCATTGTTTCCTCAATAAACTTTAAATTTTTGACTCCGACTGCGGACGTGCAGGCCCAAACTATCACATTACCACCACCATGCCTCACAGTAGTTTTGAGGTTCTCCTTGTTTAGCTCAGTGTTTGCCTTGCGCCAGACATATGACATTCCGTCGGAGCCAAAAATGTTAAACTTGGACTCGTCCGCAAAAATAACCGTATTCCAGAACGCGGATGGCTTTCCCACATGCTCTTTGGCAAAGGCAATTCGGCTTATTGCATTTTTTTTTGGAAATGAATGGCTTCCTACGAGCTACTCGCCCGTTGAAATCATGGTCGCGAAGCACTCGTCGGGCGATTTCAGTACTTCATGACTTCTATAATTCACGATGAACCTCAGTAACCAATTTTGGAGCGGAAATCTTTGTGTTTGCTTTCACTTTCCTTACAATGTATCGTTCGTCGGATACGGTGAAAAAATTGTTTGGCGCATTTCTCCTCTTATTTTCTACCCAATTTTCGTGTACGAAGCGCTCAATTATGTGCTGCACTGTAAATACACTCAAATTCACACTTTCAGCAATTTTTTGAACACTTTGTCCTTTTTTAGAGTGGTTTCATTCCAATTCGTGCTGTTCAATTGTGGTGCGATGACCCATTTTACAATTTTCGCTCATTTTGGCACTTCAGCTTACAAGATCTTGCTAAAAATTACTTAAGCCAATGTCTAACACAATCAAAAATTCAAGAAACAAAAACAAGACAGATTATCGGCGCGACAAATAGAAGTTTATTCGCATTGAAGTGTCTGTATCAAATAAGCTGTGAGCTGCAATTTTTCTGCGCCAGTGGTATTTCTCTTTTACAGGACGCCGAGGAATATTGCTGGAACCTTTTTTGTTTGCATTGTATTCGCTGAACATGCATCTAGTCAAATACGTTTAAATTTTTTGGATAGGATTCTTAATTTCAAAGTTACAGTGATTTGCATTTTTAAATAGTCACTGTATCAAATAAGCTGTGAGCCACTGTATGTATGTACATCTAACTTATAAACGACTTAATCTAATATGTATTAATTCTATTGATTTCAATGAATTCTTGTCTCCGAAAATCAGTTGAGCCATTACATTTAAACTTATATAAGACATTATTACATTTAGTAATTTCGTCCTATTTCCTTATAATATATTCCCAAATTGGTGCCGATGCCTCTTCTATGAACATCACGAGCGGTGAAAAATATTAATTTCTGTGTCACCAATCATCGCGCACCGAACTTTTTCGGAGTTTTTCTGTAGCTTACTTCTATAATGTTGCATGCGGTGCAAAGTTCGTGGTTTAAAGAGGCGGCTGGTCGGGAAAATTTAAATAACACTAGGTTTTTTATTATTATTCTTAGCCATTCCGCATACTTACTGTAAAAGCAACAAATTTTGCTAGCTCCTGCCTCGAATGGTGTACCCTCTGCTTCGACTGAATGCTCTTCCAAATTTCTTTTTGCCCTACCAACATCTTCAGATGCATTTTTTGAAAAAAATTGTCTTCAAAATTAAATATTTGGTTTAACCCTTAGCCACCTAACGTGTTTTCCAGTCACATAACCACCTAACAACGGTCATGTTGACCGCTTGCATATTTTCAGTGTTAAATTAAATATAAAAATATATATGTTCACAAAGAAAAGCACCGTCATACTTTACAGCATTTTTTTATTTATATTATGTTTAGAAAGTCTGAAATTAACACTAAAATTAGTATGTAATCGACACATAACATTTGTTTACAAAATATGACCACAAAATCTTAGTACTTTTTTTATCTGAGATCTGTGTAGGAACAATCATTATAACTTATTTAGTTTTCCTTGTTTTTAGTAAGTTAAATGTATAACCTCTAATATAAAACTATTCATGGCACGGAATAATAAAAATGAACATAAAATTACAACTCGCGAATAATCACAATTTGTGGCGACAGTCCACGCACATCTTTTGAGAACATTCAACGCAAATTGGTCGTTTACATTGAAAACACATGTGAAAGGTTTTTCTTTTCTTTTTTGAATCACAACTCGAGCACGTTTTACGTGTTTGAAATTTTTCGACGTTTTCTGTCGACGAAGAGCTGGGTACTTGATCGATTTTCAGGACACGACAAATAGCGCTCTGAAGTTCCCTTTGCAATCCAAATTGGTGCACGCGGTGTCCCAAGTGGGGTTTTACAAGATCTTCAGCCAGTTGCTTCATGAAACTGAGCCTGCGCATCTTTGCCTGAGCTTGGTTCATACTGCTCACAATATATGCATTTACTGCAGACACATCCAGCATTCTGTAAAATATTGCCATTGGCCAACGTTGTGTTCGTCGAGAAGTTGAGTAGATAGCACATTTCTGATCCAACATATCAACACCGCCTTTGGTTTGGTTGTAAAACATTATCACTGCAGGTTTTTGCGTATTTGGATCAATGCTTGGTGTATGATGCATGCTGGATAGAATAAGCACGGATTTATTTCGCTTTGGCACAAAAGACGCCAATGTCGCATCTGACGTGAATCCAAAAATGGATGAACCGACTTCTCGATGACGGTTAGGAAGAAATTGTGGAGGGATTTCTCGTTTATTTTTCTTTAGGGTACCTACGAGAGTCAGCTGTTTTTGCTTCAGGATGTTTAGAAGCTCCAGTGAGGTAAACCAATTATCAGTTGTTACGTTTCTGTGGGTACCTTCAATAGAGGCTACCAATTTCAAAACTGACTGCGTAGGTTTGTTCAGTCTGTGGTATTCAACCGGTAAACCTTGGCTGTCGGAACCTTTTCCCAAGTACAGGTAGGCATCCAAAAGGTATCCATTTGTGGCATCAGTAATACACATAATTTTTAGGCCATATTTGTGCGGTTTTTTTGGAATATACATCTTGAACCTGCACCTGCCACGGAAAGCTACTAACATCTCGTCTATGCAAGCGTAACTGCCAATTGAACAGACTTCTTTGCAGTTTCGTATAAACATGTCAAACAGCTGAGATATTGGTGCTGCTACATCACTGTTACGGCGTTCATCTCGGGTGCTTGCATCATCAAAACGAAGGCAATTGAGCAGTACTTCAAATCTGTTTTTGCTCATTATGCAGCGATAGATTTCTCTACCTGTCCCATCTGTATTGTACCAGCATGTGTAATGTGTATGGTTTTCTTTGAAAATTGCTGTGTAGTATAGCATACCAATGAAAGCTTTCAATTCAATCACACTAAGGTCTTGAACGCATGTTTTGTTTTGATCCTTTGACTTAATTTTTTCGATTTTTTCATTTGTGCGCCGTACTATTTCCTCTAACATATCATCTCTAAAAACCAACTTACATAAGTCCAGGGGTCTTGTATTTCTATGCAAAACATTTCTAAAGTTAGGTTTGAGACCAGGTGGTTGTTGTATAATGTTATGTTGCAAAGTTCTAGATCTTGAAACCGGAGGATGAGCAGCCCAACGAAACCGGTTTTTACCGAAGTAATTTCGATATCTTGTCAGTGGAACATAGTCATCGGATGATGAATTTCCGATCGAAGACCTAACGTCGTTTTCTTCAACAATATCATGCTGTCGCTTTGACTCGCTACCTTCTATTTCTGAGCCTGATTGGCACTCGCCATCGATTACGTGATCCAATGGAACATCTTCTATATCACTGCAGTCTTCATTCGGTATTTCTGGAACGTTTTGATCCTCCAACTCTGAATTAAATTCTTCTAACCATCTAACAATATTTTCATCATGTTCAGACATTATAAACCTACAAACGCAAAAAAATATATCGTCACAAAAATAACTTAACTACCTAACTTCGGTCACCATGACCGCACGCAAAATATTATTACCTGTAATTATTAAACGCGTGCACGTTTCGATTGGTCGAGCGCGGAGCGCGTACTGGCGAGGGACGGCAAAAAGTACATAGACTCCCAGTTACACAATTTGAGAAACAACGGAAATATTTGAAAAATAAGAAACACTGGAGTCACTGTGACCGACGCTAGGTGGCTAAGGGTTAAAATGACAAAAGTTCAAAAATGGCATCAAAACACTTCCAACTTTCCAACCTTCACTCGACCGATCGGGTCTAAGAGAAATTGAGCAGTAGCATAATTAGGTTGGTTCAAAGATAAAAACAAATAGGAAGAAATAAAAACTTCCCAAATAAATCAAACATTTTTATATTGCTGCACGGTAAACTTGCAATTGACTATATTACGAAACCAATGGCAAAAAACGAGAAATTTTTTTTAAACTAGGGCTGAGAAAAATGTATGTAGATGAACATAGATAGCTTTCTATACAAAATTCGGGGGCGATCAGACCAAACAATTTTACAGGTCCAATTCGCTGCTAGAACTGACATTAATTTAAAATCAAAATGGTACGACATCTATAAAAACGAGAAAGTTTCCAACATCAGGAGTGTGTTCAATATTCTTACTATAGCAGCTATAGCTGCTATTTAAACTGTTCTGGCTGTCCAATGTCACGAAATAGCTGCTTTCTCGTGCATGCTATTTAACAATCGGGCTATCTAAGGTTCCAGAATAGCTGCTATGGTAGCAGCTATTTGCTGCTCGCAGTCTGGACGATAGCAACAAAATAGCTAAAGCGGCCCCTAGACGGTCAATATTATTGTGACAATATATAGAACAATATTATTGCTGGGCGCCCCAGACGATGCAATATTTTTGAGCAATATTTAGTTTTCATTCGATTTTTCAGTAGCTTTTGACATTTTTGGCTCTATTATTCCAAATGTTGTTTATGCCACTAACGACGATATACAACTGAGCCAATATTGAGCAATACTGACCACAGACGATGCAATACATTCTATATTGCACAATCAAAATCAAAACCTTTTTAATTCACTAAATATATTGCACAATCCTTCAATATGATCCATAGACGATCAATATTATTGTACAATACTACATATTGTGCAATAATATTGGTCGTCTAGGGGCCGCTTAAAGCATAGTACTGAGTTCGATTTCACGTGAAATTTTCATACAAAATTTCACGTGAAATTGGTTTCGGCGAAAATTTAGCTTGAAAATAAGCAAGTTTGGTACTGTGTTCTCAGCATGAAAAGTTGCGTTGAAGTTGCTTTCGCTTTGAAAACATAGATGGCACTGAAACATGTTGTCAATCATTTCACGCCAATTTAGTTTGTGCAGTTCATTTTTTCGAGCGAAAAAGTGACATTTAGTGTTCCAATTTGAAAATTGAGCAGTGCAAATGACTTTCCAATAAGAAAATCGATCGAAAAGTGAAATTCTTGACATTTTATCCGTCAAGAACGAGCAGTGTCTCTGCTTTTCTCCGTTGTCAAAATTTTCGCTCGAAAGAATGACCAGATAATGGAAACATGTCAAAATTTCACGTGAACTCGAACTCAGTACCAGCCTTAAGGGGTTACCCCCACTTGTAACTTTTAAATTTTTCGTTTTTTTTTGTTGCATTTTTTTTTAAGTATAACTATCTAAGAATACGTCCTTCAAATTTCAAGTCGATCCAAACATAATTAACCGAGATATGAGCGTTGAGAGAGAAGAAACTGTTGCTTATACAACCGTTACTTATACTTATAAACGCGTTTTTCTCGAAATGACATCTTTGAAGTCGGTGACCAAAATTACTCGAAAACTACTGAGCCGATCTTTTTGAAACTTAGCAGGCTTATTTAATACATAAAAATGTAGTGTTTGATCGTTCGATTTATTTTTTTAATAAAAAATGGCCGTTTTATAGCAAAAAGACGACCATTTTTTTAAGTGAAAATCGAAATATTAACTTTGACTGTCCGCCATTTTGCGAAAAATGGATATTGTTTTAAATCCTTCGATCAAACGCTAGTTTATACTGTTATTTAACTAAGTTCATCGCTATTTTTTGTTTCAGATGATCCACTTCGACACAATTTTGGTCACCGCAAAAGGTGAAAATTAAAATTCCATTGTTTTGACGGCCATTTGTAATTAAATCATGTAATATTTTTCAATAAAAAAATTACTGAAAGGTGTTCAAAGTATGTTCTTTAAGAAAATATAACAGTCGTTTAAAAACATTTCGTAGTTTTGCCAAAATAAATTCATGAAAATGACCTATTTTATTGCGCTACAAGTGGGGGTAACCCCTTAAGGTAAAATGGGATTGCGTACATAGCTGACATATTGTTCAAACGTCATTTTTGATTAGAAATGGAAATGAAAAGCAGTTTTCTCACTTTGGGCACAAAGGAGATGATTAATAAATTTGGAAATAGTGATATAATAAAATATGCTTTTAAGCAGTTCAACTCAACTCGAGTTTTAAGAAGACTTTGACACAGCGCAACTCATCTTAAAGTTTTAGAAGATTGGTTTGAAGCGCAAGGAGCCGACTATGCTGATTCCTGTGCCATCAAATTTTCAACGTTTTTCTTACGCTTATCCCACTTTCCACAGATATGTCACCAAAATTCGTGAATAAGTAAAACTGTTTGAATATTTTATGAAAGTTTTAGTCGCTTGTGCTGCTGTGTGCTGAAAACTCAGGAATTTCATTCAATTTCCAAAGTGCAATGTAAGTGTGGAGCTGATCCACGCAAATGATTAGATTAACTTTAAAAGTAAAGTTTGATATTGATTTGTACCGTGTAAAAGCCGTCCCTCGGAGCAGCTATTGGCTGTCCAATATCCATAGCTGCTTAGTCTTGCTACTGCGAATTTTGACAATTGCTAAAGTGATGCTATGCTTTGCTTTCCGAGTAACTTTAGCATGCACATTGAGTACACCCCAGCTGTGTTTACTGACACCAAAATAAAGCAGAGCATCTCAAGACAAGTTAAAATAGAGCAGCTGTAAAAAAGTCGAGCAAGTTTGAGCAATTGGGAGGCAATTCTCAAAGTTGATTGATTGTCAGAATTTCAACCTGTCAATTCAGTCTCAATTTTTTGTTGCAAGTAGGTTCCCTGAAAGTTGATAAACAGCTGGTTGGTTGCTCGAACTTGCTCTACCGAAAATAGTAGAGCAGAAATAAAACACAAATCAGAGCGATGAGGGCAAGTTAGAACAGCCAAATTGCCCATTAGACGCATTTTGCTGAGATATCTCAGCCTCATTAAACACAGCTACCCAAGCTCATTAAACGCAGCTATCATTGACAAAATAAACCACACTGATGACATGCCATTAAGTGATCCAACAATCGTACGCATCAAAAAGGAAACCCTGAAAGATAATGTTTTATGTGGTTTCTACAACCTAATAATAGAGCAGTGGCTAAATAACAAACGAAATCCCAAGCAGACCCTTAGCCCATTCTGGAGCGAAATGGAATAATAAAGAAAATAAAAGGTGAAAAGTTGACCAAAAGTTGAAAGCGGAACGTTGACCCAATACCGTTGACCGATAAAGCAAAAACGATACATGTCCTCTGCTTTTCTTCGAAAACCAGCCTTCTAGCGTTTCCTACGCGCTATTTTTTTTCTTATAAAATTGTTTGTGTTATACCGGCATCCTTAGCATAAACGTTCAACCTGCATTTTAGTAACTTTCGAATTATTGAATGATTTGTGTTTTTTTGTAAAGAATGCAGCCACGCTGAATACAAATACGTTTATTTGAGGTACATCTGAAGTAAAAGCTTTTACGTTGAAAATATTTGTGAGAGTTAGATTTTAAGCAGATAGGACTTTTTTGTAGGAACATGCCACGGAATAATGATAGCATTACTTAGCATAAACGTTCTATCTACGGTAGATAGAACGTTTATGTTAAGTAATGGCTACGTTTTTTGTAGATGGATTGTATATGTACTTCCACAAAAGATCGGTTTTTCATATTTTGTAGAATGATGTAATAGAGTATTTAGTTTTCGAATCCGGTGTTAACTCAAAAATGAAAAAAATGTCAGAGCGTTTATGCTCAGCAGTATACAGTTCATTGCAACCGCAATCACCAAATAAAGTACACCTGATAAAGATGTGGTTTGCTCATTTATAAAGCAGCGATAAAAGCTCTTTAAATGTTAATAAATTCTAGTTGGAACAGAAGCCTATTGAATGCAAATTAGTTCTCAGTTTTGATTTCTCAGGTTACATAGAATACGGATACATGAAATCGAAATTAGGATTTCGGCATAAAGTCAAATAATTGGGTACGTGCAACGAATATGTACATGCAAGAAATCTGTTACTAGGGCGCTTTTGAAATTAATTTGCAAAGACCTATCATGTACTAACAGTTTCTATGTCTTAGTCAAATAGCCCAAAAACCATATATGGTTTCTCTAAATTCGAGTTTTAAACGATTCCAATTCTCAATTTCACGTATTTAGCCGACCAAAATTGGGATCATCCAAAATTTCGAATTGAATTGGGACTTCGTGCATCTGGTATCATTTTAATGAATAATTAACAGTCAATGGTAACGTAAACTGCTTGTAATATTTGAAAAGCTTTCGATGGCGAGTTCAAACTTTGCTAAACATAGATCTATCAATTCGGTTTCGTCGGAGCCTAAATACTATTGATTTTTTGGAAAAATAATATTGCAAAAATACGCTTGAATATAAATGATGGGAATGTTGGCAAAGCTTTTATTTGTTCGCGTAAGGTTCATTGAACGGATTTGCCAACACGAAACATTTATGCATTTACTTGAGCATATACATTTTTTTAAGCGACTGACAGTATTACGAAGAAGTAACAAATAATGTATCGATAACCGAGCACACAATTTACGTATAAACCAAGACAAAATTTTCCTAAAGAATTTTTTTGGTTGATAAATGCTTCTCTCCAAAAAAACAAACAAATTTTACAATCACACACAAATTAGTGCACAATAAACCACATACAAAGTTGGTAAGTACGAGTAAACACTCTTGTCTCTTATTGGTATTTTCGATTCTATATCGGTATCACTGTCTCATAATGGAATTGGTTCAAATAGAAATCGCCTAGCTTTACGCTCATGAACGAAAAAATTAAAAATCATCCTTGACACATCAATTTACATTTTGTTTGCAAGTAAGCATGCTTATGTCCATAGTTTACGCTTGCATAGCTAAATAAATTTAAAAAAAGTAGGATTTGTGTTGCGTAGTCTTGGAAAATTAATTTACAATCTAATCTAGCGGAAAATGAATGGTAAATGCTTGAAACCTTAAATAGTTAATGCAAAGATCCAATTCAATTAACTTATGATTCGATTCTCAGAGTAAATTAAGTTTTTTTTAATCAGTCTCAAAACGTTATACACATTTAAGGCCAATGCATTTTTAGTTTAGTTGAATGTTTGACCTCATTGTCACCCTCCGCAAGAACATGCACCGCCTATCACTGTACAAGGCTCTACAACAGGGGTGGGCAAACCTAATACTGGTATGATCGACATTAATTTTTTTAATTTATGCGCGACCGACTTCGAAAAATGGGTTAAATAAAAAACAAATAAAAATTTAATTAAGGTCTTTATTGATATTAATATATTAAATACATTGTATTACTACTTTGTGCAATATACTTTATTAATAAATATTTTGGATTATTTTTTGATGTATACGCGTGACTCTCCATTTCATCAAAAAGTATTGTAGAGTTAGGCTTGTAAGCACTGATGCACTTCGAATAGATGCCATTAAGTGGTCATCAGTCAGAGAACTCCTAAGTTGCGATTCGATGTTTTTCATTTGAGAAAACGTTGCTTCACATCGATAAATGGAAGCAAAAAAAAAATGCAAATATCCTCATTGCCACCAGTCTCAATAATGGATATTTTTATGGTAATAAAATACAAAAATAATTTTCATTTGCGCGTGCTATTGCTAAAATTTCTAACTCTAGATCCGACGAATTCAATTGTAAAGTATGAGCTAGATTGGATGAAATATCCCCGTTATCGAATTTTCTAAAAGGAAATGAAATAAATTCGAAAATCGGTTGAAGGCTATTGAGATTTGCAAATCGTCTCTCGAATTCTTGTTTAAAATTTTCCAGTTCAGGACAAAACATTTCAATATTACATGCACCAGTAGGTTAGGTTAGGTTGTACTAGTTGGAACAAGGCCACACATAGACCTATTGGTAAATAGTGATACCAGATAAATGGGACAGGAGAAAAAAAAAATCAGTCCAAGCGGCCATCGAAGGCCCCGGACTTTTTCGCGAACTGAAGGATATCTTTCAGCTTTTGCATTTTACATTCACCAGTAAGTTTAATATGTTTTTCTAAATATGGAATTATTTAAAAATTTTGCCTATTTAATTGTGAAGCAAAAGGTTTTAATTTTACTTGAAAAACATTTACGGAACTCAACAAGTCAACAATATTTTCCTTGTAATTGTAAATTTAGCAAGCTGTAACGGCCCATAAAATCCGTAAGAAATGCTAATTTCTTTACCCATACTGGATCTTCCAATTGTTCATGTTTTTCTCCCAATGTGTCCAAAAATGCAACAATTTCAGGCAAAAGATTTAGAAATCTTTGCAAAAAGCTTCCTCAACTAAGCCATCTAAAGCTTAGTACTGTTTTCGATTTCACGTTAAATTTTCATGGAAATTTTCACGTGAAATTTATTTCGGCGAAAATTTAGTTTGAAAAAAAGCAAGAGTTGTACCCACTTTTAAGCGTGAAAAATTACTTGGAACATGCTTTCGCTTTGAAAATGCAGATAGCTTTGGCACATGTCTTCAATCATTTCACGCCAATTTAGTATGTGCAGTTCATTCTTTAGGCTAGTACCGAGTTAATCGTGAAGCTAAATTTTTATATGTCATTCTTTCGAGCAACAATTTTGAAAATGCAGAAAAGCGGGGGCACATCATTTCTGACGGATAAGATGTCAAGAATTTCAATTTTCGAACGATTTTGTTATTGAAAAGACATTTAGCTCGAAGTAATGAACTGCACAAACTAAATTGGTGTGAAAAGATTTTAATTTAAAATTATATTTTTCCTAAAATTGAGATTAACCTTTGTTGCGCTGTGTGTGACAATTTACTATCTCGGTAGCAGGGAGACGAATGTATAGCAGGAAGCAAAAATATAAAGTGTGTACTTTAGAACAGAGAGATTTAAGGAAATGAAACAACCGTATACGTGTACGAGATTTAGTGAAGCAGTTTTACTAAAATAATATAAATCTATAAATTGCACAAGTCGAGAGCATAGCTGTCTCGGATTTTCACTTTGGCTTCTCCGCCACCAAGGCTCTGTGAGCTTTTGTGTGAACTGAAACTGCGTGGACTGTCCGATTGGATCTATTAAGCCAAGATTGGATCTATTAAGCTGTTTGCCCACCCCTGCTCTACAACATATGTTTTCAGGGGGTGAGCTCATTATCTCAGAATACAATATCTCGTTTACAAAATCCCGATTACATAGTCCTGATTACATAATCCCATATTACAAAAACCCGTAACACAAAACCCCGTATTACAAAGTCCCGTAGTTTTGCATAACATAGAATCAGGCGCGGCGCCGCGCCTGATGCAACACTACGGGATTTTTAATTCAGCTCCTTTAAGACAAATTGTTCTAATCATGTTTGTGTTTTATGATATTTATAATACAAAACGGTATTATAATAATCTAGTAATGTTCTTCTATTCAGCAATAGTTAGTAGGTTTCGGATTGATTACTGATTATTTTCGTTCGTGCGTAAGGCGAGGTAAGGAGTTGTCGAGATCGGTTCCATATTTTGTTTAAATCGTAAGGCAATTATTCTATTATATGAATAGGTTTCATACGGGATTTCGTTCCACGAGATTTTAAGTTTCGAGTTTTTGAATTTCGGGATTTTGAAAGACAGGATTTTGTGTTTCGGAACTTTGGAATACGGGAAATTCGAAACATATGGGATTTTGTTAATTCGGGATTTTCATACGATCTCGTTTTTAGGCAACATATCAACAAACGAATCAAATTACACTCTAAAAAGTGGGTCTAAAATTAACTCTATGATAATAGGAAATATATTTATTTTTCTGTTTAAAATAACGAATCACAATTTTTTTTACACATTAGATGTGCATTTTTTGCTTTTACGCCAAATCAACTGAATAATAAATAGTATTTTGTAAACCTTAGCAAAAAGAGTGTAAATTTACTACTTCGCTGCTCACATTTACACAAAAGCTGTAAAATTGTATCATTTGCTCGAATTTCACTTATTATTTATGTAACATTGTGACTGCACGAGTCTGATATTTCGCGATCGTTGCTTACATTTGAATAGCAGCAGTTAAGTGCAAAGTGTAGTCTTTTCTTTTCGTATAATAAGTTTAGAAGTGTAGCTATAAGCAAATTAGAAGTGTAGCTATAAGCTAATTAGGTGTAGCTATAAGTGTTATAAATTAATGTACATATGTGTATATATAAAATTAAAATAAATTATAAACTTAAAGAAATTGCAACAAGTTTTTATATTCCACATTTAAAGTTACCTATTTACATTCTTTTGATAATGAAATTTAATTGTGGAATAGTAGTGTCTGTTATAGCACTTCCCTATCTTAAGTGTGTGGCTTTTGGATCATAAAACTTTTTGAATTACAATTTTATTGAAATTGAAACTTAGCTAGAGGCTTGCTGAAATTCCTGCTTAAGTACTGTATACTTCCTAAAATTGTTCGAAATAGTTTTTGATGTCATTTGTTTGATACAACAATCTTTATTATAGTTTTTGTAAACAATTTCAAGGATATTCAAGAATAAATGGTGTAGTAAATATTATCCTAAAAGACTCGTAAAAAGTAGCCTTTCCTACATAAACTTCATGCGTATTAGTCCAAAATTTATATCTTTTTAGGGTCAAATTACACAATTTGCTCGTAAAAAAATTACACATTTAAGACGTAAAATATTCTTTGTACGCACTTTTGTAAATTTACATCTATAATAGTAGGAAACCAGTTTCCTACTATTGTAAGGGTAAAATTCATCTAAAATTTTTTTGAGTGTAAATAGTCCACTTATGTAAGTCTGCAAGCGATATAGATATAGCAGTTTCAATCCTCTACTTAGCACTTCTTTTCAAACGCTATCAACACATACACTACTTTCAAATCTCTTAACTGATCTTTAGAAAATAAACTCATATCCGAGGATTACTCCACAATTCAGCCAGAGGTGTTGGAAAAAAGCCGTGTGAGAAAGCAATAGTATCCGCTTGAGACTTCTAACACCAAAGTAGTTCTAAACAAGGTTTCGGATCAAAATATTGCTGAAGAAATCAAACTAAAAACTTATCATCAGCCAAATCCACGCGACAATCACTTAGGACAAAGCCAAATAAAGTTCACCAAGTCAAATCGCGTAATAATCGACCAGCAGAGAAACCTACCTCACTAAGAACAGCGGTCAATGCTTAGATCAAAGGCGACAAAGTAATACAAAGAACTTTTACAGCACATCTATAGAACATTGTCAAACCTTTTGTTATTTGCTTTTAACAAGAATTAGTAAGCAGCTCTATTTGCAAAAAATTGACCTCTGTGAATATAGAAGTCTTGCTAAATTGCTTCCTGTCTACAATATCATAAGCAGCGTATATCTGCTGCAAAGTTTGAATTCTAAACGAGGAATATTTTGATACGGGAATATGGATAATTTTGCGGATTTTAGCCGCCGAAAGCATTATCATAAAGAATTGTTTTGATTGCGAAACTATCAAAAATTGAATTTTAACTAAGTGATTTCGAAGGTATGCATCGTTCCTCATCAGACATCAGCTCATAATCCAGATCTGACTAATGTGACCACTTTCAGCGGGAGATTATTGATTTTTATTTACTTTAGTTGCGACAATTTTTGTGAACTGTGAGTTTTATTCAACGATAATAATTTTACATAGAAGTTTTGCTAAAGTCTAAAAAAGTCAGTGGAGTATGCACTATGAGCTGATGTCTGACGAGAAACATGCCTTCGAAACCACTTAGTTAAAATTCGATTTTTAATATTATCGCAATCAAAACACTTCTATACTCTGTAAGTATTTCTGTAAGAGTCTTCAACGTGTGGGTAGTTTCGTATGATTTCTGTATACAACTGACCCGAACGTATAACTAAGTCCACGTTTAGTAGTTGCCGTGCATAGGATTTAGAATACTGGTTTGTTTTAACGATATCTTGACCATATATTATTTCCTAGGCGCAGGGCCAAATGCAACAATTACGATGGTACTAAAGTATAAAAATGTCCCAGTTTAGCCGTTTGTCTATTGTCTTTAAAGTTGCAGAGAGGTTCTCCTTGAGAATCTCAAGATCTTTAACGGTCTGGTTTATTTGGCACCGTGGCGCGCGCCGTCACTCTGACGAACACAGGGCCAGCCTTGGCGACTCTTCCCTATAGTTCTGCGCCAAGACAAAGGCAGCGCAGGAAGGAAGTCGTTCAAGGTTGTTCAAGAAGGTCGTTCAAAAGTATCTGATAGCGTCGTAAATTTTGCTGCCTCAGAGAGGATACCCGCTAGAGCTTGTATCCTTTTAACAGGCAAATATATGTTCTCACTGATTGTATCGTTGGTTTGCTTATGTAGATATTTTTCATTATTTTCATCTATTTAAAACCACTTTTTTAGTTGTGCATTACAAATCATCTGACACACTGGCGTAAGATATATAACAAGTACGTCAGTTTTAGGATTTGCTACTTTTTGAAGACTCTGATTGTTATAAGAAATCAGTTGAAGTTTTGATGCAAATCTGCCACACTTTATTTATTTATTAATTTATTTATTCATCTACAACATACAGATTAGAATCCAATTACATGTTGTAAGTTAGTTTATTCTTGTTTTCAACAAAATGTTGAATGTTTCATGGGATTGAGGTAAAGGACCGGAGAGAGTTAAATGTTCTCGTTAAACTTGGTAAAGGCGAATTAAAGTAAACTGACGATCTCGCAAACGATACTTCAAAAGTTTCTGGCACGCGCTTGATGACGGAATTTGAAATCTTCACAAATAGGGTCATGTGAAAGGTTGCGACAGATTTGGAAGAGAAAGCATTGATCGTGATAGGCAAGGGAAGAATATAAAAGTAAGGTTAGTTGCATGGATTCAAATGTTTGCGAGGATCTTAAGATAAAGACTGACAGTTTAGAGGCTCGATTGACCAAATCTGAGATATGACTGACAGTTTAGAGGCTCGATTGACCAAATCTGAGATATGAACATCAAGGTATTTAACGCAGGCAGGAGCAAAGAGGACGTGGGCATCCAACGAGTAATGGAATATAGTAGGCTGAGTTTTATTTGCAAAAAAGCAGTGTTTGGCATTTCTTTGTGTTCAGAAGAAGCTTGTTTTCTTTACACCAGCTTTTGAGGATTTTAAGGTTGGACTGAAGAAGGTCACAGTCATCAATGGACCTTATGGTTACGAAGAGCTTCAGATCATCGGCATAAAATAGACATTCACATGAAAGAAGCGGAGGCAGGTCATTCACATAAAACACGAAGAGGAGGGAACCCAGAATTGAACCTTGTTCTAGGCTCGAAAGGATGGGACGTGCAGGACTGGTACTGCAAGATTGATCGCATAGTTATGATTCTATTCATTTAATAAGGTATAAAGAAAAGCCAAGTCTGTATAGTTTAGAGAGAAGAAGATTATGATCAACATGATCAAAAGTTTCAGAGAAGTCCGTATAAACACTTGTAAATAAGTATTGAAACTTTCAACTTAGTTTGCTTTAAAGACTATTCTTAGACTTCGCGTTTTGTAGTTCATCACCTTGATGTGCGCAAACCAAATGTTTGCAATAAACACATATATAAGTACTTAATAAACATAGGTCTGATGAAGTAAAATGAGCTGGGTTTGTACAAAGTTCCAATATCGATAAGATTAGTTCGATTCGATATCATATTCAGTTGAACAATACGCCGCTTGCAATCTAGTTGCCATTAATGATATTTTTACACACACTCAAACAAAAATTAGAGTTGCCCCTAACACCTTTCACGATTCCGCCATAGACTGAAGTTGATCGAACCCTCTTTGGCCTTGATTTCCCGCAGGCACTTTGAACGGCTGACTGAACTCATAATCTGAAGCGGGATAATCAAGCTTCGGCGAAACATTTGGCCGAGAAACATTTCTGAAATATTTCTGAAATGGTTGCGTTACCTTTCTACTAGTATCAAGTAAACTCAGAGAAAAATCGTTGTATAAATAATAAAAAATAGATATGAATCAAATATTTTCAAATATGATTTGGCGTCATATACGTTTCTTTTTAATTCAAATAATCTGACTTCATTTCAATAACGCTGTATCAAAGTGTGTCTTGTTTAGCACAAAATGTTTTGTTTTACATTCAATGATGAAAATTATGATATGAAAATAACATTTTTATAATAAAGTGGAATCATTTTTATTGAATGTGGGGGTTTATTTAAATCAAATAAGATTCGTTTTTTTATTTAAAAGTGTTTCAACTTTTAATTTAAATTTGATTCTATTACATGTTAAGTGGTGAAATTTTTCTGAGTGTAGGTATTTCGAATATCGTGGCCTTTTTTGATTATTTTCATCTAGTGTGTCTAGTTTCTATCTAGTTTCATCTAGTGTGTCTGATGACATCAGACAAACATTATTCACAATAGAACATTTAACCGAATATATACAATTTGCAAGTCAAATTTATCATTTTGCAAGTCAATTTAACACTTGTGCAACTCAATTTAACACTTTTGCAATTGAATTTAACACTTTTTCAAAACAATTTAACATTTTTGCAATTCAATTTAACATTTTTGCAATTCAATTTCACATTTTCGCAATTCAATTTAACTTTTTTGCAAATCAGTTTAACGCTTTAGGAATGGTGATATTACTTAGCTTCGAGTGTGCGAAATGAATAGAAGAAACGACGAATTTGAGTGATTGTTTAATTAAAATCGGAAAAGTAGTATTACAAAAATAAGTAAATATTCTATTTTACCAATTTGTAAATTACGTATGATATTACTATTATAGCAATTTAATCTAACCATTGATAATAAAAATATTTGTTACTGTTTGTCCTAATCAAAAATATTTGCAATTGCTAAAAAAAATTATGTACAAATTGTTGAATAATTTCATTCTGACTTCATTACTTCATTCTGACTTCGGTAAATATTGTTCGATTTTTTCGATTTTTATTATTACTTGCGTATGATTTCATTCAAATGAAGTCAGAATGAAATTATTTGATAATTTGTACATAATTTTTTTTAGCAATTGAAAATATTTTTGATTAGGACAAACAGTAACAAATATTTTTATTATCAATGGTAAGATTAAATTGCTGTAAAAGCAATAGTAATAACAAACGTAATTTACAAATTGGTAAAATAGAATGTTTACTTATTTTTGTAATACTACTTTTCCGATTTCAATTAAACAATCACTCACATTCGTCGTTTCTTCTATTCATTTCGCACACTCGAAGCTAAGTAATATCACTGATTTGCAAAAAAGTTAAATTGAGTTGCGAAAATGTGAAATGGAATTGCAAAAATGTTAAATTGAATTGCAAAAATGTTAAATTGTTTTAAAAAAGTGTTAAATTCAATTGCAAAAGTGTTAAATTGAATTGCAAAAGTGTTAAATTGACTTGCAAAATGATGAATTTGACTTGCAAATGGTATAAAGCCGCTCACTCTCGTATTTGTAATTGCATCAAATTTGAGGAAAATTGTTGCCATGTTATCTTAAGTAAAAATCATAATTTTTTTTAATCAAGCAATATGACCTTATTCTATATAATTCTTGAATATTCATATTCATAAAATTCCCACTAGCAATGCACGATTTGATTTTAGTGTGACGAATTAGATTAGATTTAGTGGATTTATTTATAAGTAATTCACTATGGGTAGAAAAGGAAAAGACATTTCAGTGAAACTTAGCAAATAGAAATTATAAGAATGTGAAAATGGGAAAACTTTAAAAGAAATAAGTAAAAAGGTTGAGAGAAGTGTTTCGACTGTGCAATATATGTATTATTGAACAACATGAAAGTGAGAATAGAGCTAAAAACAGAGTTGAAAATAAACCAAGAAATGTTCGCTAAAAAATGTTAAATGAATCGGAGAAAGAATTATATTGGGAGAAGTTAAAAAAATCCAAAAGTTAGGGCTCCAGAATTATCCAAATTTGCGGATAATTACATGGGAAAATCCTGCAAGTATTGGAACGGTTCGTCGCGTTTTAAGAATATAGGATTTAACAGAAGAGTAGCCAGGAAAAAACAATTCATCAGTAAAAAAACGCCTAAAGTTCGCATATGCTACTAAAGATTGGTCATTTGAGTTCTGCAAGCGAGTAATTCTTACTGATGAAAATAAATTTACTACATTCCAGTCAGACGGCCGCAAACAGCAAGTGTGAAGAACAGTAAATGCTTTGTTAGAAAAACTGAATTTTCAAGCTACAGTTAAACACGGCGGAAAATATCTTATGGTATGGAGTACTTATCTGCTGATGGTACGAGAGGTCGATAGCTCTGCTCGCTAAGGCAAAGCAGCGATCTTCTGCCCGCGGGTTCGAGCCCCGCCGTATTCTCAAGGTTGTATTTGTTTGTCTTGTATTGTAGCAACTGAGCGTAATAACAGCACTTCTAAAAATAAGAATAAATTGCAGAACCTAAAGAACGGCGGAATTAATTGAAATCGGCTTCTCGCATATATGTCTCCCTACCGCCATAGCTAAGCATCCGCTTCAAAGGGTAATCCCCTGAGCTATGGCGTTAGCATAGAAAAAATAGAATACAATTTATTGACGGTATTTTGGATAAAATAAAACACATATTCTTAAGGAGAATTTAAAAACCAGAGCCGAATAATTGGGACTTATTGGGACTTTGGGATTATCAAGGACAATGACCCGAAACACAAGGCCCGACAATGGCTGTTATGCAACTGTTCAAAATTGCTTGATGCACCCCTTCAGTCCCCGGATATTTATCCAATTGAGCACCTATGGAGCATACTCAAGTAAAAACTGCGACCTCACGCGATTTCTAATATTTGGGATAAGATAGTTGGTGTATGAATGGACAAATATTCGGGTGGTTATTAGTCGGATCAATGTCAAACAGATTAGCCGAGGTAATCAAAAGAAAAGGTTGCCCGACAAAAACTAACTTTAAGAACTCCTTTAGAGAAGATTAATTTTACGAATACGAATGCGAGATAGAATTTTAAATTACTGTTATTTTTGCGTGTTTTACTTTAATCTACAACAACTATTTCATCTCTCTTTTTGGGTAGCATTAACGTTTAGGGATTAATGAAAATAATGCGAAACATTAAAGTAAAAATATTAGAATTTTCAAATATTTTGGCATGCTTTCTTTAGATTTGTCATTTAGAAATACGAGTGTGAGCGACTGTACATACATATTTCGTCTTCCACGTGCGAAATCTAAATCGGTACGTGCCAAACCACTTCATGTTAATAAATAAGCCCATGGTAATTTCATTCCCACGTTGCATTGAATTCCCAACCCAAGCAACCAAATGCATTTGCACGGACTTTGCCTTGACTGTAAGCTGTTGGTCGTTAGTATCTGGAGTAACGTCCACCCGCACCCCACAGCAACGTGATTTTTTACTGCCCTCGGTTCGCTTGGACATATGAGAAATCTTATGCACTGAAGGTGTTACTTTCCGAAGAAAAGCCGACCATGACTACAACTGACTACAACAGTTCTTAATTACATCGCGCGATGTTAGCGAGGAGTGGAATATGTCAGAATCTGTATCGAGCCAACGGACTTCGAGGGACTTTTGGACGGATTCGGCGCTCATGTCACTAGCTTATCAGTATTTATGTGTCACTTGCAGAAGCGAATTTTTTTGAAAACTATTCTGTTTTTTTTCGATCGAAATATTGTTAAATGGGAATGAGCGAATGCTTATCAGCATGTTGACAATACTGATTATCATACACATACTTACATATACTTATGGGAGCTTGGCTCGTTGTACGGAAGTCGCAAATCAGGCAACTGACGAGTGTTTTTCACTATGTCTGTAGCGTGTGTCTACGCCTAGAAACATTCACCGTTACTTTTAAGACACTTAACGTACCTAACACGTGCCGAACAGATATCGACAATTTAAAGCGACAATGAGATTTCGTCAACGCACTATAAGGCACTTTTCGTTCGCTGCATCTACGAGCTCAAATTGAAACTGACTTCACCAAACCATTACCGCCAAACGCACTTATCACCCACCGCCTTTCTTCACCTACTAACAGCAGCATTCACTAAATGCGTACGCGATAGCGAGCAAAATATCATGCCGAGCCGAACATCGTATCGACACAATTGAATGATTCACAAGAAAGCTTTTTCAATAATCATTACGAAGATGTAAAACTTATCTTTTTCTGTGGCATGTGCGCGATGATTTAGGATTTATGAAGTACGGTCAGAAAGATACGCTGAAAGGTCGATCGAGGGAAACTGAAATGGTTCAGTATATTATTTCGTTGGAGCAATGACACTTGCCAAAAGTTGGTGTTATGTATAGACGTTGAGTAGGAATATGAAGGGAACTATCATAGACTATCGGGATTTTTTTTCCGCCGTCGGTGGAAAATAAATAAACAAGTGGTTGTAAAGTTTGAACAGGTTTTGAAGGTGAAATGAGGTCTCGAACCAACGGAATCTAACAAAAACATGTGTATATCAAGAAACGCTTATGCAACTGCAGCTATTGGTACATTTTCATACTCAGCAGCTGCGGTTAGCAACTAGCATGGGAAGTCGAGATAAAATTTCATTGGTTAAAACGCAAAACAGATGCAAAATTTTAGTTAGGATGAGGAATTTTTAAGCTATGGTAGATACAATGGTGACAATACTATTTTATTACACACACACAGGTATACATATATATGTATATATATATATACATATATATATATATATATATATATATATATATATATACATATACACACATATACATATATATATATATATATATATATATATATATATATATATATATATATATATATATATATATATATATATATATATATATATATATATATATATATATATATATATATATACATAGTCGTGCCATAAGTTCTGTCACACGTATATGGGCAATTTTTGTATAAATGAAAAAGAGTTTTTGACAAAGGAAAATATATTTTATTTTGGCATACTAATGGAAGTAAAATAAGCAACAAATTATTCAAAGTGGCCGCCTTCAGCCTTTACACAGCTCTTTAATCTGTTGGGCCAGTCATCGATAGCAGTACGCACTGTTTCTAGCGGAAAATTAGCTACTGCTTCTGTCAAAGATCGCTTAAGGCTCTCGATATTTGGGTGTCGTCTCGTGCACACCATGGACTCTAACTCCGCCCACAGTTTGTAGTCCAGGGGATTCAAATCTGGGCTCCCAGAAGGCCATTCCGTCGCCAAACTCTGGAATATTGGTTTCCAACCACGCTTGTGTGGTTCGAGCTTTGTGGGCTGGCGCAGAATCTTGCTGGAAAACCCAATGTCGGTTGTTGAATAGCGTAGAATTCAGCGGCTTCACACATCCCTCCAGGATGTCCGTTTGATAATTTTTCGCTGCAGTTTTTACGCCTTTTTCGCAAAAATGAAGCTCGGTGACCCCTTCGTAGCTGACACCCCACCATACCATGACTGATGCTGGATGATGTCCTCGCTGTACCCTAGTGGCAACTTCTCGGGCTTCTCTGGAGCTGTGGGCATACACCTTATCATTTTGGCGGTTGAAATGTTCCTCCACCGTAAAAATTTTTTCATCGGTAAATAAAATTTCTCGATGTTTGTTGTTGCCGTACCGCCGAAGGAGCTCTTTCGATCTGGTGCTCCTAATTTGCTTCAACTGCTCAGTCAGCAAATGTCCCGTTGATCGTCGAAAGGCACTCATCCCGAGGTCCGATTTTATGATGCGAGACATACTTCGGGTGGAGATGTTCATCTCTCGAGCCATGATTCGTTGTTTACGAAGCGGATTTCGACGAATTCGACTCTCGACCGCTTTGATGGCAGCAGAAGAACGTACATCACGCGGACGTCCAGAACGAGGTCGATCTTCAATAGTCTGGATCTCGTTATATCTCTGGATCGCACGATACACAAATCTTTGCGTTATTTTTAACGGGCACAACAACTTGAAAATTTCACTCGCGGATTTTCCACACTTATGTAGTGCAATCACTGCAATTCGGTTTTCTATTACACCCCATTCCATCTTCACACGTTAACGAACAAACTTTAAATGACCATCAACTGTCAACAACATTATGACGTTTATAAAACTGGCCGATATTGAAATGTCACTCATAAAATAAAGTTGTTGCCAATGTGAGAAATTATGTGACAGAACTTATGGCAGGACTAAGTATATATATATATATATACATATATATATATGTATATATATATGTATATATATACATATATATATACCATTTCCATATATATACATATATATACATATATATTTGGTACTTTTCTGTTTCCCCCCCCCCCCATTTTTTTTCACTTTTTGCTATTGCAATGCTTCTAAAATTGATTAGAAAGTAGTAATTAACCAAAATTATGATGGAGAAACACGTTTTAAAGAAAAAAAAAAAAATTTTTTTTTAAATTTTTTAATATTTTTCAAAATTTTTTTTTCCGATTTTAAATTTTTTTTCTCATTTTTATGCGGCAGAATGAGTTTTTTAAAAGTTAATGCGATGTTGCTCCCGCTACAACAATTACCCAAAAAACCAATAACCCAAAAAAGATATTAATAATATAAAACTTTTGCCTATTACCAATATCATAATGATATATACATCGCCATTTACATCGAGAGCTCATTATACTGTTTTATAGGCTTTTTCCCATCAAATGCTTTGTTTTTATTTGTTGCCCTACAATTGCTCACATTCCTTGTTTTTTGGGTTAATGGTTGGGGGGGCAGACCCCCAACAATAAGTTTCTATGAATACATCTCATAAAATCACTATGAATACATCACATCTCACCGCATAAAAATTTAAAAAAAATATTAAAAAATTAAAAAAAAAATTTTTTTTTTTCTTTAAAACGTGTTTCTCCATCATAATTTTGGTTAATTACTACTTTCTAATCAATTTTAGAAGCATTGCAACAGCAAAAAGTGAAAAAAAATGGGGGGGGGGGGAAACAGAAAAGTACCATATATTTACATATATATACATGTATATATACATACATATGTATATATATATACATATATATACATACATATGTATATATATATATATATATATATATATATATATATATATATATATAGATATACATATACACACATATACATATATATATATATGTATATATATATATACGTATATATATATATATACATATATATATATATATATATATATATATATATATATATATATATATATATATAAATATATATATATATATATATATATATATATATATATATATATATATATATATATATATATATATATATATATATATATGTATATATATAAATATATATACATATATATACCATTTGCATATATATACATATATATACATATATATATATATATATACATATATATACATATATGTATATATATATATATATATATATATATATATATATATATATATATATATATATATATATATATATATATATATACATATACATATGTATATATACCATTTCCATATATATACATATATATATATATATATATATATATATATATATATACATATATATACATATATATATACATATATATATACATATATATAAATATATATATATATATATATATATATATATATGCATATATATATATATATATATATATATATATATATATATATATATATATATATATATATATATATATATATATAAACATATATATATATATACCATTTCCATATATATACATTTATATATACATTTATATACATATATATACATATATATATATATATATATATATATATATATATATATATATATATATATATATATATATATATATATATATATATATATATATATACATATATATGTGTACATATATACATATATAATACTAATTTTCTTCCAAAACAGCAAAACAAAAATAAAATATCAAATTATTTTCTCCATATTAAAATTAAGTTAAATCAAATCAATTAAAATAGACCGTGCACGGATTGACGCCACTGCATTTTCTGTGAAAGCTTTACCATTTCCGCTCATTTCTCTCGCGGGAAAATAATTCAAGCAGTTTGAATTTCGTAAGTGAAACGATGGTTCATTCACAGCATTGAGTAACACACGAAATCGAAATTGGGACTTTGGGTTGAATCGATAGAATTGAGTTGCAGTCCAATTTCTATGCGTGTGTGCGCAAACTGAGGAGTTGCAAGGAATTATTATTATTTGTTAGTGTGGCACTTTTGAACTTAATCTACAAATGCCTATCATGTTACATTTATAAACTAACAATTTTTATGTGTGTGAAAACAGACCGCCGAATAATGCTCTATAGTTACAAGAAATTCAGATTTGAGACGATCCCAAATTTAAATTTTATGTGGACAAAAAATCATTCAAAATCGGAATCATCCTGGGACCCGCTGTAAACACGTGCATTCAGAGTTTAACCGTGATGGCCATTTTATGCTTCGAAAGCTTTTAAGCACGCAGTTATTTTCTCTGAAGTAATGAAAAATATGATTGCACTTCGATTTCTGTTTTGGGTTTGGTACGTATGTATGTATTCCATTGGCAAGCCTGTTCTTACCGGTATGCATGGAATTCGTAGAATATTTGATAAAGATTGTCTACCAAATTTGCTATGCATGCATTTAGATTGATTCATATTCAGGAAAAAGTTTCATGAATCTTTCAATCTGAATCTTATATGTTTAATTAATATGTTTATAGCTTTATTATATTTATAACCTATATCATATATTGACTATATATCTAGGCAAAACAATTAAATTGATTATAGTGATGGTCCAATATATATTGATAGTTTTGATTGATGATCCAATTACCGATTTCAATTACCACTGACCCAATTATCGATTTCAGGAAAAAATTTCAATTAGACTTATACAAAGGCTCGAATTTCAAAACAAGAAACTCTCATTTGGATCACTCCATTCTGTAGCACTAAATTCGTTCCATTCAGATAGTTTTGTTGCACCTTAATTTCCGGGCCTTGCTACCAAATACGATGACTTCGCAAAACAACCAGTTTGAATTATAGATGAAAATCAACAAGTTGCATTCTGTTCTACATATGCACGATTGTAAATAATACGAGTGTAAGCAATCAACCTACCCATACTCAGGGCTTATTCAAAGTGTTCAACATTAAACTACCTTCGTTTCGGATATTATCAATTTGTTGCACTTCTCGCCATTTCGCTGCTCTAGGCAGCAGTGCGGGTAAAATGCACGAATATCGAGTCGAATTCAATTGGTCATTCCAGTTTTTATGCAACTTAGATACGGGAATAAGAGGTGATTAAAGAAATGGACATAAGCTATTAGCAAATTACTGTTTCGTATTCCCTAGAGCGAATTGCTGCGATTGTTTAGTGCAGAAATGCGTCAATAAAAAAAATACGTCAAGTGAAAGCCTGAGAGACTAGATCAAAAGAACGGTTGCTTTCTTCTTGGGTGATTCAAGCCGATTCCAGACGTTGCAATGCAATTTTATTTCAACTAGTATCATTTGGGTGTAGGTGTATGAAACAGCTAGTACCCTGTGGAATGATCTCCGTCCCACTGGCCCATTGCACTGGCCACATATTACAAGAAAGTTCATATGACTGTTAGGCACGTTCAATGATTGAAAAACGCTATACGCATAAAAGAGGGTATTTTATATCATCAATGTGTTACTTATTTAAGTGAAGATACAATGACTCTGAGTTAAATTATACACAAAGGCTTGAATCACACTTCTGCAATATCGTTTTCAATTGGAAAAAAACCATAAACCCAATAATTTGACGGCATGTAATTGATGTAGCTCCAATTTTCCACCATTTGTGTCAAAAGTGCCTTCCAGTAAGGATAAAGAATTAAAGAATTAAAAAGGATAAGGAATCGGCTATCTTAAAGATGATTATTCTCACTAACCCTTCGATATCGCATCAACACTAATAGAATTTCGGCTGGAGAATTCAATGAAGCCAACGCAATACTAATGAGAGGCTCTACCTTCTATTGCGTACAGGAATAGGAACTAGGAGCCCCTAAAGTTAAGAAACTGCCAAGCAGAGCTTTGAATCGTAATTCCATAGAGAATAGACGCTGACTGAATGTCACGTTCAAGAAATACTGATAGTCAAGAGGGTATAAAGGTGCGGAAGATATTTACAAAAAACAGTTGCGAAATTCAAACTAATTTAAGCATATGGATGACTGCATCTAAGTGCACGATCGAGTAGGTAGGTAAGTTGAAGTGTGTTTAATAAAAACCACTGAATAAAAAGCTCGCTAAAAAGAAAGACGTAGTAACCTATTAAAATAAATTTAAAAAAAAACAAAGAAGGACGGACAGTTGGTTTTTTCTGTCCAACAAGAAGATTGTGGTTTAAAATGAAATACTGTTTTTCCAAAAGAATACTGTGGTCAAGGAATATTGTGGTCAAGGAATATTGTGGTCAAGGAATATTGCGTTCAAGCAATATTGTGATAAAAGACTATTGTGTTTCAAAACGAATTATTGTGTTAAAAAAGTATATTGTTCCAAAACGAATTATTGTGTTAAAAAAGTATATTGTGTCCAAAAGAATTATTGTGTTTAAAAAAAAAGAATAAAACTAATCTAACATTTTTTGGTCCTATCGAACCGGATCTCGTCGAGAGTGTCGGCAAATATGAGAGTTGACCACATAAAGCGCCATATTGGCGAACAAATGTTGAGTATGAAAACTATTTCTGATGCGTACACTAGGTTAATTCAAATCGGTCTTGAAAATATATCGCCTCAACGAGTTGACACTCGTCTAGAAGTATTGTCAGATTAATGGAGAAATTTCCGGACAAATCACGTAGCAGTCAGGAATGTGATGGATCAACTCCCACATGATGATCGTCAATCCGTGAAGTTTGCCTCATGTTTTGTCAATGGTTTGTGGGCTGCGGCATTGGAACGGTATCTCGTTGACATTGAAGAGGTGAAGTCGCTTCGCGCACGGCTGCTGGAGGGCGAGGCTTCCGTGCCGGCTCTTGCTAATCAGTCAATAGCATCGCCAGTAGCGTTTCAAGCATCAACACGCATTTACCAAGACCCACGGTTACCACGTATCAATTTGCCGAATTTCAGTGGAGACTACAATGAGTTATTCTCCTCAATAGTCGTATCGAACTAATTAATTTCTGATTCAGAAAAACATAATTATTTAAAATGCTTTCTTAAAGGTACTGCTGTCCAATTATTCGAGACATCCTCATCAGGAGAAGATGACGTTTATCAAACTTAGAATGCTGTAAACTATGACAGGCGTCGAATTCTCAATTGAAAAAGTTCAGTTACGCAATATATATCATTGTACGGCAAAAAATGGATCCAAAATCGATTCAATCCTGGGAACAACATGTTGGATCAAAAGATGAGCCCCCGACTTGGGATAGATGTCAATCCTTTCTCATTTCGAGATCAAGAGTACTGAGAGCCATAGAAAACTCTCAAGAAAAAAAAGCATCGACATCCAGTCACACTCTAAGGCCCGCAGTTAAGAGCCACTTCATGAGTCAGCCTCAATTTAGCCAAAGATTTTCCTTTGATTCTACATGCATCCTATGCAAGGAGCCTCACTATATTGCCAAGTGCTCTAAGTTCTTGATGAAAACTCCGAAACCTCACACAGTATCAAATTGTAGGTGCACATACAGGTGCACTAAATGCGGAAGAAGACATCATACATCGCTACAGTTAGATGAATCTTCAAAGAGTCAGGTAAAATTCTGACGTTTATTCTAGTTATTCTACAGCCGTCACATCTTGTTTATCGACGAGATAAACATCTAGGAAATGTTTTGACGGTTGCAAGCAAAATTGAGTTTAAAGTTTGTATTGTGTCTGTTTTCTTCCGTGAGTCAGTTTTTATCTTGTTTAAAGGGAACAATGAGTTATCTTTTTTAATTTATACAAATTAGTTTGTTGCTAAAAAATTAATCTGATTTTTCTCGGATTATGTGGTAGCTATCTAGATGTGAGGAGTGATGCTGAAAGACCCCATAAGCTGCTCTTGCAATGTGGTGTGCTGTGTGTTTTTCTAGTGCAGATGGTTACCGCCTCTCTGGTTCCCAGGAGCTCGATAAAAATATGAATAATATATGATAAAATATAAAAATATGTTTCAGAGAAGCTTTCCATCATCATCGACATGTCAACGTTCGTCATGATTCAACTATTCAAACCTCGAAGCTGAAACTATACTACAATCTTCAGTTTCTTTTCAGTATACCGAAAGACTTGATCATGCAAACTGTTCTGGATCACATCAAGAACGGAAGAATCGAAAGTATAGCGACCCATAAAAGGAGAAACCATTCATAGCCAGTTTGAAACCATTCATAGCCATACCGAAAGTTCATCAGTAATATAAGACACTCATAGAAGACGTCTTCGAAAACGATTCGTTGTTCCTGAGTGATTAAGGAAAGGAATCGGTAAACAAGAATGGTAAACAAGTGAATCATTGACAAGTGGCCGTGTCCAAGTTCCGAGCTGGCGGTCAAATCAAGTTACAGTCTGTTGACAAAGTCAAAGACGAGTTAAAGTTTGTATTGGTCTCCGCTAGAGACAATACAAATTTTGGTTATACGCAAAATTGAGTTGAAGTTTGTATTGGTCTCCGCTAGAGACAATACGGATTTTGGCTATAAGCAAAATTGAGTTGAGTTGTGTTGATCTCCGCTAGAGACAACACAATTTTGGTTCTTGAATTTTATATTGGTCTCCGCTAGAGACAATACAATCCTGGTTCTTGAATTTCGTATTGGTCTCCGCTAGAGACAATACAATCTTGGTTCGTGAATTTCGTATTGGTCTCCGCTAGAGACAATACAGTCTGATTTACAGGAACTAATCTGTTGAATTTCGTATTGATCTCCGCTAGAGACAATAAAATCTTAGTGATTGAATTTCGTATTGGTCTCCGCTAGAGACAATACAATTTGATTCTAAAAAACCGTGAGATGAAGTTTGTATTGATCTCCATTAGAGACAATACAACTTATTATAATAATAAAAGCATTCCTTTCTTACAGAAAATATCTTTTACATAATCAAAACAAGTTAATCATGCGTCTCAAGACCATACAAGCCCAGCAGCGCGAGCGCTTATTGGATTCGCTGCAGTGCATCTAAATGCTTTCAATAGCCATCGAGAGGTCATTATGGTATGAGCCTTGCTGGACCAGGAGTCAGAGATCACGCTGGTTTCTCAGAACTTAGTGCAGCGATTACGAATTAAGAAGAAGCGCATAAAAAAGCTCAAGAAATATATGAACTATGCATGGCGGGCGGGTTTCCATTAAGAAAATGGGTCAGTAATGATCCTGAAATCGATTCATCCTCGCTTTCGGATTATCTTGGAATCCGTCACTCGATATCTTTCAGTTTAACCTCACTTCATCATCATCGTCATTAGACTGTTATCGCCACTATTGATTAAAGCAAAAATATTCATGCAAGAACTTTGGGCACTTAAATTACATTGGGATAAAGCTTTGCCCACTGATCAATAACAAACTTGGAAGATTATTCTGGATTCATTCTCATGTTTAGAAAACATTCAAATTCCACGGTCGCTGGGGACTACTTCTACGTGCTTAGTTGAGGTTCATGGGTTCAGTGATGCCTCAAAATTAGCTATGGCTGCTGTTGTTTATTTGAGAACGTTACAAAAAGACACTATTCAATTATCACTACTTTGTTTAAAAACCAAAGTAGCACCATTTAAGCACATGACTATACCTCGTTTAGAATTATCAGGAGCTGTCTTACTAAACAAGCTAATTCAACATTGCATTCAGGTTTTCAGTTTATCAATATCACCGTTTTATCTGTGGACTGATTCTTTGGTTGTCCACACTTGGATAAATAACTATCCTTCCCAATGGAAGGAATTTGTCTACAAAAGAGAACCGAAATCCCTGCATATTGCGCCACAAGGGCCTCTCCAGCATAGAACTTCAAGATCATCAATTTCGGCGGACTGGTCCTACTTGGCTAAAAGCAGCATCATCATCATGGCCTAATATATCTCTAACTGCTAACCTTCGGTCATCTGAAGATCTTGAGCAAAGACCTTCACTAATGACCAGAGTCCTTCACATCTCACAAGAATCCCTCAAATGGGATCTGCTTCATCGATATTCAACTCTAAATCGAATTACTGCACGCTGTAGCCGGGTCATCAAGAAAAAGAGTTTAAAAACTCTTGTCGAGCCATTAGCTCCGGAAGATATCCTCTCTGCTCGACTTTTTTGGATCAAGACAATACAACATCAACATTTATCTAATGAAATTAGTGCTCTTTCTGAAAATAAAGAGCTACCAAAATCATCACCAATCATCAGGCTACTTCCGTTCATTGATAGTCAAGGTTTGCTTCGTGATGGAGGTCGTTTGCGAAACTCACTGCTCAACAGTCCACTCTATCAACTCTAATCATTCAAGATGCAACTCATCGAACTCTTCACGGTTCTACCCAAGAGACCTTAATCTACATCCGGAACTCATGCTGGATTATTTTAAAATGTATTATATGCACCAGATATCGACGAAATCATGCCCAGCATATCATGGGCCAAGTACCAGCAGAAAAGGTTACTTCATATCGCGCATTTCTTCACACAGGTGTTTACTACGCAGGTCTCATTGACATCAAAACCTGGAAAGGGAAAACAGCTCGTTCATATAAATCATGGATAGCCTTGTTCATTTGCCTTTCCACTTCAGCGATACATCTCGAAATTGTTACAGATTATAGCACTGACGGATTTCTAGCAGCATACAAACGATTCACATCCAGAAGAGGAATTTGTGCCACTCTGACTAGTGACTGTGGCACAAATTTCAAAGGAGCAGACAAAGAATTGAAAAAACTCTTTCATCAAACATCAACAGAACTGGCGCACTTAGCTTCAATTATATCCCAAGATGGAACCAACTGGAGCTTTAATCCTCCAGCTTCTCCTCATTTTGGTGGCAAATGGGAAGCTGGAGTGAAATCCATGAATCATCATCTACATCGGGTCATTGTTGATAGGTTACTCACCTATGAAGAAATGTCAACCGTCATCAGCTAAATCGAGGCTATCCTGACTTCAAAACCTTTAACTACATTAACCAACGACCCGGAAGACCTTGATGTGATGACTCCAGGCCATTTTTTAATTGGTCAACCTCTAAATTTGCCACCAGAGCCATGTTTAGTGCAAATCCAATCAACTCGGCTATCACGATGATAATCCATTTGTCAAATGATGCAGAATTTCTGGAACAAATGATCACAAGAATATTTGCAACGACACCAAGCAGTCTACAAATGGACAAAATCAACTCCACCACTTAGTGAAGGTTCACTAGTATTCATTATGGATGAACGCTATCCTCCAGCTAAATGGCCATTGGGCCGAATTATCAAATTACATTATGGTAAAGACGAAATAGCTCGAGTAGCTGAGGTGAAAACTAGTTTTTCATCAATCACGAGACCAATCGTCAAGCTCTGTCCACTAGACATCAAAACAGAGGCTGAGAATGATTCGTCGCCAGGGTCGACGAAGGCGGGCGGAAATGTTTAATAAAAACCACTGAATAAAAAGCTCGCTAAAAAGAAAGACGTAGTAACCTATTAAAATAAATTTAAAAAAAAACAAAGAAGGACGGACAGTTGGTTTTTTCTGTCCAACAAGAAGATTGTGGTTTAAAATGAAATACTGTTTTTCCAAAAGAATATTGTGGTCAAGGAATATTGTGGTCAAGGAATATTGTGGTCAAGGAATATAGCGTTCAAGCAATATTGTGGTAAAAGACTATTGTGTTTCAAAACGAATTATTGTGTTAAAAAAGTATATTGTTTCAAAACGAATTATTGTGTTAAAAAAGTATATTGTGTCCAAAAGAATTATTGTGTTTAAAAAAAAAAGAATAAAACTAATCTAACAAAGTGGCTGCCGATCTACAGAGACCTGCCGACCGACACACATAGGCACAAGAGAGGCCCGTTATAATTTATGACTATCTCCTACTCACTGAACTCAGTAAACCATCTGCTTCCTTTGACGAACCGCAATGTCCCTTTTAAATTGACCAGGGATAGTTCGGTCAGGTTTTAGAGAAAGAGCGCACCAAGTGCCGCCACCCTTCTCCTTGCCAAAGCTGGGCACTGGCACATGAGATGGAGGACGGATACCTCCTCGACCTCCAAGCCACAACTCCGACAGAAATCGTTAAACCCTGCGCCCAATCGTGGCGCATGCCGCCCTATGAGGTAGTGGCCCGTAAAAACGCCCACAGTGCAACGCAGAGCGCTTCCAGTTAAGCCTAAAAGCTGTCTGGTGCGATGCGCATCCATGGATATCCAGGACTGCCTTGTTATCGCACGGGATGATTCATCTGCCCAGGACTTCCTAGCGTCCTCAAGATATTTTTGCCTGATGGCCAATTTGACTGATGTCATTGGTATACCTATTGAGAAAGAGCAAGAGACCTTCGATAGCAAGGTACCAAGCCTAGTCCATCGGCCTCACAGTTGCCCTAGAAACCCCCATCTCCAGGTACCCAAATCAATTGAACAACCGAATATCTCGATATCTCCCTAAGAGATGCACGGCTTTCAGTAACAATCATATTATATTCGATTACACAGAAGCCAGTCGATTGCCTGAAAAATAGCCGCAACCTCCGCCTGAAAGACACTACACTGGTCTGGTAGACGGATACACAGCTTGAGATTCAGCTCCTCTGAGTATACACCACTCCCGACTCTATTGTTTAGCTTTGAGCTGTCAGTGTGCACTTGGATAAGCCCACTTTCGAGGGTGACACCATCATGCCATTCACCCCTACCAGGAATGCGACTTGTGAGTTCCAAATCCAGTTGACATTGCGGAGCGATGTAGTCAACACCCGCTGGGCCGGGAACTCCCTCGGCCAAAATACTCGCATGGTCGAACTCTGTTCTATTCCATGCTGAGATACAATTCAGTCTCACAGCAGCAAAATTAGCTTGCTGTAAGATTAGTTGGCAGCCAATGGAGCAACACGAAAAGTCCCTTAGTAGGAGTGGAGCGGAGCGCTCCAGTAACCTTTAGTCCAGCCTCTCGGCACTTTTTCAAGCTGCCATTTGCAGGTAGCCTTAAGAGCAGCCTGCCAACAGAACGCCACCCCAAACAATAGAATTGGCACAGCGGTATAAAGCCAAGCGGCAGTACGAAGCTGTAATCCCCAATTTACCCCTATGGCTTTTTTACCGCAGTGAAGTGCGTTGAAAACCTTCCGAGCTCTTTCTGCTATATTGTAGGTCCATAGTAAACTTCGAATCAAGAATGAACCCTTAGTACTCGATCCTCTGGCTCTAGTTCAATGGAGACCTCGTTTAATTTGGGTAACTCAAAACAAGGAACTTTGTACTTCCTTGTAAACAGCACTAGCTCCGTTTTGCTAGGGTTCACATTTAAGCCGCAATCACGACTCCAACGTGAAAGTATGTCAAGAAAGTGATTTAGCCTCTCCGATAGACACTGCTACATGTATGTCGTCCGCATAAGCAATCACTTTGCAGCCGTCATGGTCCAGCCTCATTAGGAGAGTATTCATCTTGCTGTTGGAGAGAGAGGACTCCACCCTGAGGCATGCCCGTACTGACTCCTCGTCAGAGCAGAGACTTCCACTCTATTCTTGAGAAGCTGCACGATAAAGGCAATCAGCCGCTCATCCACAACAATTACGCCGGGCTTTACGTTGTTGAAGGCCCCCTCGATGTTCAACAAGGCTACAAGCGTATAATCCCTAAGAGCAAGAGATTTCTCAAATTACTCAATGAGGACGTGGAGAGCAGTTTCAACAGACTTATCTCTGATAGAAGCGTACTGTGACTGCGCGATCAACATAGGATCGATTGATCTTTTAATATGGTAATCAATGATCCTTTTCAAAATCTTAAGCAGTACAGAATTAAGACTCATTGGATCATAGTCCTACGGCTTAACACGCGAAACTTTTTCTGCTTTAGGGATAAACACAACTCTAGTTTCCCGCCAGCTGGTGGGAACATACGAGAAGCGTAGACAAGGGTCTCTCTGAGCCATGGTAGCGATACTTCCATGGATCGCTGGATATCAGCTGTAAGGATGCTATCAGTACCCGGTTGTTCATACGGCTGAAAAGAGTTAATAGTCCACTTCAGTTGAGAATTTGATATTCTGAACGGCGGCGTTGAGCTGTAAGCTTGCTCCATTTGGTACATCGCTTCCAGAGGACAATAATAGCCCGAAAAATGTGTGTCCATAAGAACGTTTAGAATATCTGTGCTCGAACTAGTCCAAACGCCCTCAGGGTTCATGATGCACCCCATAGCGTTCGGCGTCGTGCTTAAGACCTTACAAACGCGATTTTCATCGCAGAAAGATCTCCATGAGGTCCTCTTTGCCTTGTGCACGGCAGACTTAAAAGCCCTCAGCTTCGTTTTATACATCGACCAGTCATTAGACCTTTTCCAGCTATTGAACTCCCTCCTACACTCTCTTCGCAGGGTGCTGATCTCCATATTCCCCCTGGGGGGCTTGCGATTCCCGCTGGCTGTGAGTGGATTACAAGCTACCCTAGACACGGAGTTGAGAGAACTAGTGAGGGTGTGAACCGTCTGATCCAATTCACGGTAGCAGTCAATGCTTTTTGGAGCAGTTTCCAGTGAGGATTGGCCCAGAAATTTTCATTACTTCCAGTCCGTCCTCTTTCTGATAATAAAGGCTACCTGCTCAGCCACGTTGGACGATACGTACCTATGGTCAGAGAAAGAACACTCTTGTAGAACCGTCCAGTCACGAAAAAAATGCGATTGCCACCCACTAACCAAGCTAACGTCAAGAACCTCCCTACGATTTGAGGTAAGGAAGTTCGAGTAGCAAATCAATGTATACGAAACGGCTGTAGCCACTGTGAGGGAAGAACGAAAAACTTTTTAACTATCGTAACAATACTACCAAAAATTATGAAATCGCACGTTTTTTGAAACCTCAATTGACCTGGATGAAGTGTGTAACTAAATAAACACAGAAGTAAAATTTAAGTGGCAGGAATTTTCAAAGGTATCCATGGACAGAGATTGATTTAGCATTTAAGGGAAATGCCCGTTAGATGATATTAAACTGAGTATTATTAGATCGTTAACAGACTTTTCTCAAGGAAGAATTTCAATAAGGAAAGTTTGCTTAGGATTAATGCAATTGAGGATGCTATTAGTGAACAATGTGGTACAGTTGACTCCATTGATAACACAATATTTTTTTTGCAGAAAGTTCAGTGCGCTTAAAGCGGCCATTGAATTTTTCCACCAGTACAACTCGCACTTAAGACTACTTTTGGATCATAAATGCAAATCTATTAATGAATCGAGTATATAGTTGGGCAATTAAAAAATAATAATTTTTACGAAATAAGAATTCAACAATAGATATATATTTTGCGAATTGATCCATGAAATCATTACCCAATAGAAAGTTAAACAGAGAATTTTTCTTCTATAGATCTGTATATACTGGAAGTTAGTATAAGTCAAATAGTTCCTAAGTAAATTTTGTTCTCTTAGATAAAAGCGTCTTGTTGTGCAATATAGTGAGTCAATATCACTTTTCATTTAATATTAGTATTAGTAATCTATTTGTGATCTCTTTTCGATGTTCTATTTCAAGGATGCATTTAATGTTTTCTTCACTCTAAAAAATGGGTCTATAATTAATACTTTGATAATAGGAAATATATTCATTGTTCAGTTTAAAATAACGAATCACAATTTTTTTTACACATTCGATGTGTATTTTTTTGATTTTACGTCATATCAGCTGAATAATACACATCCTTTTGTAAATTGAAGCAAAAAGAGTGTAAATTTACTAGTTTGCTATTCACCTTTGCGCCAAAGCCATAAAATTACATCATTTTCTCGAATTTGACTTATTATTGGTGTAATATTACGTCTTTTTAGGGTAAAATTACACGATTTGGTCGTGAAAATGTTTAAATTTTAGACGTAAAATATATGCTTTTTACGCCTTTTGTAAATTTACATCTTTAATAGTAGGAAACCAGTTTCCTACTATTATAATGGTACAAATTTTTTTTTGAGTGTTATTAGGTAATAAGAATTTTACCCTCTTGACTATGACATTAAGACGTGAGTGTCAACACTTACGAGGACTGCGATAATTAACAAATAAAGTCTGAAGTATGCTGATAGAATTATAATTTGTCAACATTCGGAAACGATGGCTGACGTCATACTGAGTTTCTTTGGAAAAGGAAACAATTAGTAAATTTATATTTCCAATAGCTCCTAATGTAGCATCAACAAGATTGATCGAAATACAAATACGAGAATGTTATTTTGTCATTGTTTCAACTCCTTCCCTTCCAGGGGAAAAATAATAAATTAATATTCACTATATACTAACAATATTTGTTGGCTAGAAATTTAAACTAATCCTCCACCTTGTGCTGTAAGATTGTTTGAAGCTATTGAGTGTTGCCAACACATACCATCTTTGTGCTTCGCGGTGTCAATGGGGTGACAGTTCAAGTCAAGAAACGGCAGGCATTGGCAAACCTAAGCTCATATTTCTGAAAAAGGGTCTTATCGTGCTCGGAAAAATGACGGCAGGAAAATCACTATCCTTAAATGCCTTCTCTTTGAAAATGAAAATGGTTATTTTGGTTTATTCGACACAAATCGTGAGCCTGAGCGATTTTATTTACCCGCTTAAATATCAATCCCCTTCAAAATTTAATCCCGTTCGGATAAATATTATCCCCGTATACGAATCTCGGGAATGACAGGGAGGTCTCAGTATCTTTCACAAACTACAAGATTATCTGCTCAATATACCTATATAATAAAAGCTTTGGCCAAATGTTTCCTTCAGCATTACTAAACAAATTTTATTTTTTTTTCTGTTCAAGTAAAACTAATATTACCACATCTATTAGCAAAGAACGACTTCGAACCATAATTCGAAGAATATAACGTCTTAATCAATATCTATGTTAGTGTCTTAATCAATATCTATGCTGTTCCATAATTGCATCTTAGGCTGATTTAGTGTGAGATCGATCGCGAGATAAATAGCATACATTGTCTAACGCACGGTTTTAGGCGTTCTTCGCCCAAATCACAATAGCTTGCGGTCCTTGGTACCATTGTTTCGCTGAAAACAATATGGAAGAAGGTGACTAACTTTGTCAAGACTGTGAAGCAACGAGGAAAATTATTTTTCGCAATCTGTCGCTTGGGTCTGACCTGATTCACTGTGTCGGCTAGGAAAAGTACGATGACTTTACGCCAATGGTCGCAACGTAACGTTAAATGCACTTCAGTTAGTGGACTAATCTGCTCACTTTACCGAAGATATGATAAAAATGTATCAACGACAATGCAGATTCTACTTGTCCCAATAAGTATTTCTTGGTTCTAGGATGTCGAAATGCGACTGCCTTCTTGGTAAAACTGAGTGAGTAATGTTGACCGCAATTCAGATCACAATTGCGGTTGCTATCAGAACCGATATATTTGTCATTGGGGTCAAATCAGGAGAGATAAATTGTATCGATCAGTCGTATTTTTCCTTAATTGTAAGAAAAGTAAGTCAGTATGAAAAATTCAAAAGGAAAGCATTGTCGCAGTCATAGCCTCAATAGCTTTGTTCAGTTTCAATAGTTCCATTGCTGAAAAAGCCAAAAAAATCAATCTGTGCTATTATGTAGCATTGAAATAAATAAAATACCTAATCGCATTCTACTCTCTTGGTATGAGTCCGTCTTTCATTAAATGTGTTATGATTGCCTTGAAAAGATAAATTATGGATGCAAAACACCACTGTATTTTCTAACCTACCCTAACCAAAAATTTCGCTGCACGACCGTGAACTCGAAATATTCGTTTTGAATCGAAACATTACAAAGCAAAAGCTCCGAATTTATCGCAAAACATCAGACAGTGAAATGATAAATGTCTAGTTGGCCTGATAAGCTGCTGTCGAGAGTTACGTTTAGCCCGCCTGGTAAACATCTGATTTTAAGCGAAATCGCACTGACGAATTATCCACTCATGTTCCAATCACTTTGTGTCTGAGCGAAAATTTTGCTGTTTTGTGTTATGTATTTTGTTTGGAAAAATGCATCCGTGAAAATCAATCGAAAACATTTAATTCTTAGGTACCTACATGCATGCGGTTACCCACACACCAAAGCTCTCACTTTGATAAGCAGTTCATGTCAACAGTTTCGATAACAGTACCTAATTATCGACTTGGTATTTTGTGAATATCTTTTTCGCAACTACGGTTAATGATTTCGACTAAAACTATAACTTTAGACCGAAATTATTCGTAACAGAAATCTCAAAAAATATCTCATCATCATCGACGTGGCACAACAGCCCGACGTCGGGCCTATATCTACATGCATGCAAAAAAATATCTACATGCATACAAAATGTACGTTTGGCAAAAACTGTCATTTCAACTAGTGGCAACGACTTGCGTTTAGAAGTTAACAAAGGCAATAATTAAGCTGCAAGGCTGTTACTTCTAAATTCCTCGCAACGAGAAGAGAATTATAGCTGCGAGCCTTTGTAACCACCCACGAATATATTCGTTTGACAAAGTTTTATTTTTTTTAATCTTAATCCAATTAGGAAATCTCTCTAAAGCGCAACACTAAAGTTTCCATTAAAATTCGATCAGATTTTTCTTTCGACTGATGTACGTACACCAAGAAATCATAGAGTGCTTTTGCGTTCCCACCCAAGTATGTACCTAAGTGTCTTTAATTGCGTAGAAACTGCGACGCTACGTCGTGTCTCGCGTCCACAACTCTTTATCTGCCTTGCTGATTGAATTGATCAACTCAAACAATAGCCAAGTCGACATTCCGTTCGACCAGGTGACAAACTTCTTGTGACGAAGGCAATACGAGTACGAGCCGCTTATGATGACCTATTAAAATCGCTGCAGTTGCATTTCCCTTCCGGCCCCACAACCGTTACGATCGTGCCGTTTCGCAAGGAAACGAATGTGAGCGGAGCACGATTCGCGGTTTTGGCGCGAAAGCTTTGGCTTACTTGGTGAAGCATGAAGGGGGCTTGTTTATGCCAGCGCATTCGTTCCCTTCCACAAACGTATGTATGCTACTACGTCACGTCTGCGCCTGAAGCGGGGACTCACGTTTACTAGTGTTTGATTGATAAGAAAGCTTTCCGTCGAGGCCAATGGGCCACGATCAGAGAACCTAGCAGCCTTTTACGTGGAGCCTCGAAAGCTTACGCGGATGTACAGTTAGATCGGTTTCGTCACACGTCCACGGAACGGAGACGTGTGTGTAGTGAAGTCGCTGGAGCAAGTGGCGGCGATGTGCTGTGGAGTCAAAGCTCGCGTGCATTTGGGGTCTATCAACTCACTTTTGTTCACTACATCTTTCGGATGGATGTCTGGCGGATCGCGGTGGTATTTGTGACCGCGGATAGGGTTTTGTTGGCTGGCCGGCTGGCGCATTGCTTCCAGCATTGTTCATCTGCAGCAACTCTATGAGCTTCCGTTCACAAAGCACACAGGGCGCGAGTACAGGT
Organism: Nemotelus pantherinus; assembly: GCA_963978885.1. Lineage (NCBI taxonomy): Eukaryota > Metazoa > Arthropoda > Insecta > Diptera > Stratiomyidae > Nemotelus > Nemotelus pantherinus. The sequence goes on from OZ022263.1 coordinate 241,048,226, forward strand.
CTTCGCTGCGCCGTCGTGGCTTCGATTGCAAGCGAAAGTGTTATGTAGGTACAGATACTTTTTGGCAGAGCTGGTGGCTTCGCGGCTTTGTATGCATTCCCCCCCTCACTCTTGATTGGATACGCTCTCTCTGGTTTCGTGGAATTTTCTTTTTGGATTTGCGTCTTGTATCTTTAAGATGTTTCTTGCAGAGGTAATATGGGGCTAAGTCCAAACCACTACGTCGATTCGTGAGAAGAGCTTCACTTTTACAGGAATGTACGTTTTAGTTAACAACTTGGAGCCAACGGGTTAAGACGCATCTCTTGAGTTCCGTCCGCGTTTGCAACATTCACCTTCTTGACTTCCCTGCAGTGAACTTTCCGCTTGAGCAGTGTACTATTCTTTCATGTGGACTATCTCTATTTTGAATATAGGATTGCGCGCAGTTTTTCTTCTTGTCAAATATATAATCAGTTGCATCACCGTCTTGAGGCTTCAGTTGTACAAAAGTTGCGCGATAGACGGGGTCTGGATATAGTTGGGGAAGGTATTGTTCCGTCGCGTATCCGATTTGTGTCTTAAATCAATGTGCCGTTTCTGAAATGTTTTTTTTGGCGTGATTGGATTTTAAGGAATTTTCAAGGATTTTCTGGTGTTCTCTACTATCGAAGTGAATAAATTGAATGTGGATATTATGATTTAGTGGTTGTCCATGCAAACAATATTTTCGTACTCTTAAGCAAGTTTAAGTAGCGAGTGAAGTGCAGTATATACTTATAACAAAATACGAGAATAAGTGAAGAATAAGTGAACAGTGCTGGAAGTGAACTCTGTTCCCCATAGCCAATTTCGGTATTTAATGTTTGTGCTGTCGGAAAGTTATGAATTTTCGCAAACTCATGAACTGGATATGATACTACTGTAAATCGCTATGGAATCGCCTCAGATGTATGATAATATACAAACTCTATCACAATTAGACATTAAAAAAGATTTAGTTGCACAACAAAATAATTTGGCAATGGCTAACAACAATAGTGGCGGCACTGTAGCCAGCTCCAACAATAATAACAACTCATCAGCTGTTAATAACAATAATAATTCGGCGACTACAGGGCTGCATCACAATGCTCTGGTGGTGAAACAGCAACAGACAACGCATCATATGCAGCAAGCAGCTGCTGTCAACAATAATAACAACAATTCGACGGCGAACAACAACAATATATTGCAGAAACATATGCTGCAGCAGTACACTCAAAATGATCTTGACGAATTGACTGCTCAAGAGATCACTCTGGATCTACAGCACTTGATCGATGACCAATTTCGGGAGCAAGAAGCGTTGGGGATCTTTGCGGATATGGTTCCCAGTCAGACCAACAGCAGCTCTCTGCAAGCAAATGGAGCTGTGAGCGCTGCGGCAAAGGTACTCCAGCTTCAGCAACACCAGCATCAGCAGAACATCAGATCACAACAAAACCAGGGATACAGCCGGAGTGCTTTGGCATATATGCCGCAAGCAGTCCATTCTGGGGCCACGTATGCGAACAACTCTAGCGATGAAAACAGTTCGGTGAATTCGGAGGCTTCGACAATCAAAGAAGAACCCATCGACCCTCAGGAGTATCGGAGACAGCTGGCTGCTTCTGCTGCTGGGGCTCAATTTCTCACCGGGGCAGCCACTAACGGAAACACCTCAAACGGACTGTATTCGCTAAATTCTAGTGCATACGCGTCAAATGGTAATGGCAACACATTCACCACCCTGACACCCGCTGGGGTCCTACACCATCAAGCCCTTCCTCATCTCACCGGAGCGCATCTAGCCTCTTTGAAGCATCATCAAAAGCCGATGCTCCAAAGTCGCAAAAATTCTACGAAGGTAGTCGACAAGGGCACTGAGGAATACAGAAGGCGTCGTGAACGTAATAACATTGCCGTGCGCAAATCTCGCGAGAAGGCCAAAGTCCGATCGCGGGAAGTTGAGGAAAAGGTGAAGACTTTGCTGAAGGAGAAGGATGTCCTACTGAGAAGACTGGAGGAGATGACTAACGAAATCCAGCTGCACAAGCAGATTTACGTGCAGCTCATGAATCATAGCAACCCAGAAATTACGCGGATATGTCGAAGTTTCCTGAACATGAGCGACCACGGAATTTAAGGTGTCCCCTCCCCTCGGAACTATCCCCTGGCGACATTATCCGGAGTTTCGTATTCGCGATCGGACGGGGCGAACCCTTCCATGAAAACTTTCACCTTCCGCGAAGCCATGCGATTGTATAATCCATACTCACGTGTACAGTGTAGACAATTTCAACATGGCTTTTTGCAACCTCTGCCTTTGCCTCCCCCTGTTGTTATGTATATATTACTTCTTAAGCGTTGTCTTCGACAGAAAATCGAGTACTGCGGCGCAAACACCTACAGACGCCAAAACGGGTTAGCTCAATGGTTTCAATGTGAATTCTCCTACGAGTACGACTCTCTGGTTGTCGTAAGCACAAAGTATGGCAGTTACCATTTAGTTTAAGATTGTATTTACGTAGTTACTTGAGCAATAGCGAAAAAAAAGAAAGTGGCCAAGAAACGTGCAAAATTTTAACGAACTTCTAATTGTACTTTAGCTATCTGTAATCTGCACAGTACTAATTGCTTCGGATGTGCTGCATTTATGTGCGTAAATAATCAGTGGAGTTGGAATATTTTGCATGCTCTTTGACCAAACTCATGTACATCTAACGTTGTATATATCATTTATCCACTATCCGACATCGCTTGAATCAGAAGAGATTTATTTTGTAGTCAGTTTGTAGACATACGAACATTGCAAAATGCATTGAACACTTATTTTTTTTCAAAACGTACAACGTTAATATATGCATATATTTTAGAACTGAATTTTATGTTTAGCTTGTAGGAGTAATTCATTTACTATTAACGAGTTTAATCGCATTAATTAAGATAGCCAAAGAATGTTTTAGAAAGATTATGTTTGTTTTATTTTGCTATGTTTAATGTAATGCTGGAAAAGATTGATATTATAATTGTTGTAACTCGATAATCTTACAATTTTTTACAGGATTGGATACTGTTCCGAAATGCGTTTAAATCAAATTCGTAGTGTAAAATCGAATGTTTTGTCCGCTCTGAAATGCAAAAGACTTAAATACTATAGATTGGCTCAGCACCTTTCCAATTCGATGTATAACTTCTTCCATTGCTCTTCTATCGCATACACTGTCAGCATTGCGTCATAGTTTTCTCCAAAAGTCATCCGCAGAAATGGTTATTACGCACACTTCATTGCCGAGACTGCGTTCCCCTTTCTAGTGTCTTCCATGTTCATAGATTTTCCTGTAGCTTCTCGGCCAATTAGTTACCTTTTTAGTGTTTATTTAGTTTGTAGAAAAGGTTTTGTCCGGGTGCAAGTGGAATATAAAGTATAGGCTTTTTAACGTATCATGTAAGAATTGTTAAAAAATCAACACACACGAAATTGATTGCTTGTAATTTTCGTGGTAAATTCAAGAGAAAAAATTATGGATATGTACAAAATGATATACAATATTGCAGTCATCATTTATAGTACTCTTACAGCTTAAATGCAACGTGCTTTTTCATTCATCTTAACAATGGACTACATAGAGTTAAAATAATTTGTAATAAAATGTTTTTGTAAAAAGAAAATTTTGAAATTTTATTTCATTTTCAAATAGTTTAAAGGCACATAGGCTTGATGTTTTTGAAGGGTCGATAAATTTTCTATATTTTGGAGAAGTTCTGTCGACAAGCACTTTTTTCAGTGCTTGGTGCGTGAAAAAGACTGTGAACTTGACTAAGAAGTGTAGTCGAAACTATGCGAGTTGGAAGATCGAATAGAAAACAACACAGGTAAGTTTGGCGTGTCTACGGCCGTAAAAAAGCTATCTAGATAGAGAAATAAAAACTTTTCGGAAATCCGTCCGTATGATGCAGGATATCCAACTGCAGAATATTATGATTTAATTTCTACAGACAAATGAAAAATATCTAATTTGAAAGTATTTCGTTCGTTGCAATTTGCGAACGACTGCCTATTAGGGCATTAATCCCGAGATTGAAATGGAGGTCCCGAATATTCGGGATTAGAATTTTCGGGATCCCGAGATAGCCCCGAGATTTCGGAATTTTATAAAGGAACTATATTAAGGGAATTTAAACAGATATATTGGCTCATTCGTACTCAATAAAATTTCAAATATATATATACATAAAACCGGAAGTTAAGTTCATTACAATGTTAAATTTATGCACATACATACGTACATGGGTGCTAGCAAATAAAACGTCAATCTATAATTGCATCTAATTTAATCTTATGATTTAATTTCTTCTTATCTTCTTGTCCAATAATTTCTCTTTATTTGGTCATGATAGTTAATTATAAAATTAGTTAAAAACGAATTGAAATTAAATCAGCATACCGGATGTTACGATAATATAATAAAAATACATTATTCTTTTTAGTTGATTACATATCAGTTACAAAATAATATTGCTTTTCAATGAAACAAGTGATAAGTAATAATATCGATTGGTTCAAACTGTTCCCAGCAAACACAGCACTACTTCTAAAGTGCTGCAGAAGGCGTGAATAAACCCGTGAATACTTTTAATGCTAGAGATGCATTTTACCCCAAAATTCACCTATTTACTTCATATTAGCCGCGTACGTGTAATATGTTTTGTTTCGTCGTTGGTCGTTTCCATCCCACAAATAGGAAAAGGACAAACGATAGGAATAGAAGGAGTGCAAAAGCACTGCTATACTACTGCTGAAGTTGGGAAACAGCAGCAGGGAAAATGTACTGCTGTACTACTGCCTTAGAAGCAGTATAGCAGGACATTGATATGGCTGCACAGCTATAATGTTCCCAATAGTATATTCGCATTACTACACATTTGCATTACTTTGTATTCATGTCATCTTTAATTAGAGCAAAAAAGACCTGTTTTAATTATAAATTTCAAAATATTGCACGTACCACTTGCAAAGTATGACTGACGCTTGACGTATGGGCAAATCGATTTGATTTTTGGGAAACGATTTGAATTGCACCATCTGGTCACCAGTTTGGCAGTAGTGCAGCAGTACGTTATATTCATTGTAAATAGGGAACCGTAAATATATAAGAGATTCATCAACGTGTCGGAAAACTACAACAACTAGACAGCCTACTCAGGAGTTTAGCAGTAGTACAGCAGCATGTATAATCATTGAGAAATAGAAAAGATAAATACTCATTAGAAACTGTATCAACACATGGAAAAGTTTTTACAACTGTATGCGAAAGTGCTGAACGCACGTTTGCTGGGGTTGATTCGTTTTGAAAGTATGCTCTTAAGAAACATAATTCGGCAAGAGTTTCAAAATTTAAACTAGACCTGATTTTGCTGCCCATATATATATATATCCAGCTGCTGAAAAATATATTTTGGGCTCTACACTTTTTGGTGGGATATTAAGCATGGAATCATACGCCAGTTTTAATAATGAGCCCTTAGCGCTTCCGTTTTCATAAAACGATATTCATTTTAGTATTAAGTTCTGAGTTGTTCGCTCATGTCGTAATGACGAAACTTTTCTAATTCTCAAAATGGGTTGAATTTTATCAATCCCGAAATCTCGGGAGTCCCAATAAAAAATTCGGGATCCCGAAAATGTCCAAAATGTGTCCGGATCCCGAGATTTCGGAATCTCGGGATCCGGACTACTGGCTATTCGTTGTTAAGGAACAACAAAGCTTTAGCAAATGAATGCAAAGTAAATATTTCCGCCCGCTTCATGTCGTAGGTTTAAATTTGGTAGAGACTTCATTTCAAAATCAACGCTTAACATTTCAGATTGATGAGTTTGCTAGCTAGATTTGTTAAGATGGATCAATTGATTTACTTTGTCCCGCGCCTCTGAAAAGGCCACTGTGTGATCCTGGTTGATCGTACCTGACTGGTTTTAAATCAGGGAAAATAAATGCTGGCACCCGATACTCTAATCATTCCATTAAACAAGTTGGTGGTGAATAGCTTAGCAAACTATAAAACTGTTGGACCCATTTATTTGAAGACGGCACAACGAAAATTACTTTACGGTGTATTCTAAAGAGATCATGTATCATGCAAAATACCAATTTAAACCTACCAGTGTTGCAGCGAAATTTCAAAATCATAATGAGTATATAGTGGAACTTTTTATTGAACACACTTGATTTGAATCAACTTTTAGAAACTTACATTTTCTTTTCTTATAAAATCATGCTGCCTATTACTTCTCAGTCCAATTCGGCGGCCACAAGTGATCTTCCGGCGTCTATATTATTAAGAATAAACGAATGCATGACCGTCGAGGTGATTAAGTAATACCACAGCGTAATAACAACCAGCGTACCAACTTATTCCACTTTCCCCAAAAAACACTTTGACCTTGAAATTGCGCCCCCATTTGCGCGATGCATTATCTGCTCAGAAGAGAGAGATATAAGGAAATGAAAATGGCAGTGAGAAGTGAAGCAATTTGCCTAGGCTGAGCGTTAGTAGTAGTAAGCGAATTTGACACTCACTAACTGTGCCAAACAGAAAGATAGAGTGAGATAGATAGAGAAAAATAGTTGGCCATGTGCACGCGAATTTGACAATTACTAGCTCAGCAACAACAAAAGCTAAGGTATCGGGGAAACCAAGGAGAATATCTGAGGTAGCAATTCTCTCGATTTGTTCTATTTATAGATTTTACCTTTGTAGTAAAATTGCTTCACTAAATTTCGTATATGTATACGCTTGTTTCATTTCCTTAGATCTCTATGTTCTGAGAATCAAACTGTCGCACGCACCCCGTCGAAAATTGCAGATACTTGAGCAGAGAAACTACGTAATTTTGCAAAGTAAAGGATTTTTCATTAGGGCCGCACCAATTTTCTGCTGAAATTTCTTTGGCATGCAATAAAATTTCGGTCAATTTTTCGACGTTTGAACAGTTGAAGGTTTACCATTTTTAATCATGAATAGATATACGCTTCAGCAATGTTTAGAGATCAAAAAACGGACAATTGAACGTTTAATGCAGAAACTTGAATCAACATTAGGCGTGTTTTTTTGCTCCTCTATCCAGTAGAGAATAGGATATACGCAATGGAAACAACAACACTCCTGCACCAGTGAATTCACTAGTACAGAAATTGTATTCGTCATAGGTAGTTCACGTGCTGAAGTATAGAATGTGCTGATAGAAAAAAGAAAAGCTCATACGAAGTTGTCTTTTTTTCTGTGAGATGGCTTTGGTTTTTTGAAGGTTAAGTTGAATGTTTTGGTAGTTGGTAAATTAAAAAAAGCTCGTCGTCGTACCGGTGACACAAAGAAGTGCACGAAGTGAAGAGAATATCGCGGCTGTACGTGAAAGTGTGAGACGAAGCCAAAATTTGTCAATTCCACGCCGTTCCCAGGAATTAAGTGCTGGGCACACAGAAAGCGATTCGGTGTGGCGTACATCAAGTTTTGAACGCCGTGAATCTGTAATGCATAGAAAAATATTAGGCGCGTTTTTTGCTCCCCTTATCCATAACAGAACAATGCAGGCGCATTGGAAACAACAACAACTCCTGTTATCGAAAGGGGGAGTTGTTGTTCCCAATGCGTCTGCATTGTTCTGTTATAGGTAGGGGAAGCAAAAAAACACGCCTATTGTTTCAGCCACACAGAATGCGATGCGCCAACGACATACTTTTTCGACCGCGGAAGCTAACGCCAGAGTTGTACAAAATTACAAAATCGGTCGGGCGTTGTCGTAAAGTGATACAAAGAGGTTGATGTTGCATAGTTAACATTAGACGTGTTTTTTTGCTCCTCTATCCAGCAGAGAATAGAGTATACGCATTGGAAACAACAACATTCTCGTGCCAGTGAATTCACTAGTACAGAAATTATATTCCTCATTTGTAGTTAACGCGCTGAACTATAGAATGTGCTGATAGAAAAAAGAAAAGCTCATGAGAAGTTGTCTTTTTTTCTGTAAGGTGGCTTTGGGTTTTTCATGGTTATGTTGAATGTTTTGGTAGTTATGAAATTAGAAAAAGCCCTCATAATGTGTAGAAAGTTAAAAGAAATGATTTTCTGTTAGTTATTTTCCTATTTCGTATCGATTGTGGTAGTGCATATTCGTTATTTCCTCCCTTTATTTTTAGCTGTTGTGTGCTACCACAGCAGATACAGCAACCTATGTCAGTCTTAGCAAATGCACTGCTGTTTTATGCTAGATCGTTGTTTTTGCGGCATAGTAATATTCTGTTCTGTATCGGAGCAAAAAAAAAACACGCCTATTGTCGCCTTGTGTGTAGCATAGACAAATGACTGAACGACTGTGTATCACTGCCCGCGATGTCCAAGACGCCCGATCGCGTTCTGTGTGCCCAGCGCTTTAGGCATTGCTCAAACCAGTTTGTGGCAAATTTTACGCAAGGATTTGGGTTCATGTGCCTACAAGATCGCACTGACACAAGAGCTAAATCCGCAAGGTCACCAACAGCAATTTTACTTCAGTGAATGGACACTAAACATACTCGATGTCGATCCTGTTTTTATCGCAAAATCATACTGAGCGACGAAGCACAAATTGGCTTAACGGGTTCGTCCAAAAGCAAAATTGCCAAATTTGGTCAAGCGAGCATCCCGAACCCATTCACAAAATGCCATTACATTCGCAAAAATTTGCAATTTTCATGCTGGTGGTGTCATTGGCCCGTACTTTTTTTTATAATGATCTTGGCAACCCAGTCACGATCAATGGTGAGCGCTACCGTGCCATGTTAACCGGTTATTTTTCGCTTATATTAGAAGGAAATAGCCTGTTTGACATGTGGTTTGAACAAGATGGCGCCATATGTCACACAACTGGCCAAACTATCGACTTATTGAAATCGAAATTTAAGAATCGAATCATTTCAACTACCGCCTCGCTTGTGTGACTAGACTCCATTAGATCTTTTTCTTTGGAGCTACATCAAGTCATTCGTCTATGCCAACCATCCACAAACTTTAGAGATGCTCAGATCCAATATCGAACGTCAGATCGCTGGAATATCATCCACACTGTGCGGAAAAGTCATGGAAAATTTGGATGCAAGTGCTTCCTTGGTGGTCATTTGAATAAAGTTGTTTCATAAGTAATGCCATTGATTGTAATTTAACCAACAATAAAAGTTTCGTTCATATCTGAAATAGTTTTTGCTTTATACAAAAAGATAAATGGGGAAATGGAAAACCTTGTATTTAATCAGACTGTAAATCGCGGAACGAATCAGTTTGTCTTTTTTGTCGGGTCCGGCCAACTAACCAAGACCAATTGGGCGCTAGGTGCAGCTGATATACTTGATAATATAGCTTCAAACTAAGTCATGTGACTCGGACGAATCTAACCTATAAGCTCGTTATCACTAGTTATCGATGTCGATGGATGTTAAGTGCAAAATATGTAAATAAATGTAATTGGAGTTGATTCAGTTGGCTCACCAAACGTACAGCTACATGTATACATTCGTTAAAACTACTTGTTAGTTGCTGCGAGCACTTCTAAACATAACATAAACACTTCTAACATTATTATTTTTCCTTGTCTAATCTTTAATTGGATTTGTATCTGTTGATTTAGACAATAAATAAATAAATAAATAAGGTTGTAACAACTTGGCCAAGCTAGCAATTCAGCACCATCAATACCTCTTCAGCCCTTTAGGTGTAGCGGGTCCAAAAACTGGTTTATCATGGATCGTGACGAATTATAAAAATACTTAAATTGCTTTATTATTCTACTTCATGCTGTTATACACCGCTTTCCTTGCTACATTCACTAATTCTTCAGTGGAACGTACAGTATACAAAATTCGTATTCTAACGCCCCATGAAAGTTCAGAAAAAATGAAATAACGATTAAACTGTTGGCTAAGGAATGGTAAATTTTGCGGCTCTAAGCGGTTCTTAGGTAATTGAAAATACTTTTTGTTTGCAACAAAAAAAATTGCCAAATTACCAGTGAAACACAAATTTCAGTTTTTTACAACGCCAAATTCGTATTCGTACATTACTAAGGTCGGGGATAATTCAACAATGAGGCGTTTGCCGTTTGCTTTGTTTTTCTGAAAATGCCAAGAGTGCTGTAAAATACTCATTAAAATACTCGTAATTAAAATACTCGTAATAACACATTCGATAGCAAAACAAGTAATATTGTAGTTTCAAAATGAGTTGGTAATTAACTGAGCTATCGAACGAAGAACAAGGAGCTGTAGAATCGCTGTTCGAAAGCCCTTGGTCAGTGCGGTTAAACGCAAAAATAGGATCTACTTCGCGAAAAACTGCCAAAATAAGGATAATGATAATTTTTCGACGTTTCCAAATTCAATATAAACGACACGTCAACAGACACGTTCGAATTTGGCGAGAAAATATTACGGGCCTTCACAGAAAAAACTTGTTACCTACACTTAAGTACGGTGGGGGCTCTGTATTGGTTTGGAGGAGGCATTTTTCCGCCGCAGGAGTCCGCGATTTACACTTCGTCGATTGAATCATGGATTCTGCGAAGTACATTAAAATTTTGAGGTACAATTTACCAAGGAGTGCAGGAAAACTGGGATTGCAGGATCGTTGCATCTTTCAACAGGATAACGACCCCAAGCATAGTATAGCTCCTAATAGCCGGTTGTGCATTCTCTATAAATGCCCACCAGGTTTTAAAACTTATCCTCAATCTCATCGAGACTCTGTAATCGTTTTTCAAAAAATCTTTGGAAAATTACAATGCCTGGAACTTTTCGAGTCGGTTTCAAAGTGTGGATGGATGGAAAAAAATTCCGAAGCATTTCACCTGGAAGCTTGTGTCGTCGATGCCACGTCGGCTAGGTACCCTTATAGAGCAGAAACGGTACCCGACTAAATATTGTATCGATTTTTTGCTCATTTTCCCAAAGGATTGTCAGTATACGAATACGAATTTCGCGTCCAAAGAAGGTGAACATTTTGTTTCATAGACGATATGATTATTTCGTGAAGTTTTTCCATTACGAATACAAACTATTTTAAGTGCTCTACACATTGGCTCTATATTTCACCAGTCTATACCTAACGGCTGCATTTTGATTTCGTTTTTTTTTCCTGAAATTTCATGGGGTGTACAAATATGGATTTTGTATTCTGTATATAAGGGCTTTCGTAGTAGACTATATGTATACAAAGGCAATTGAGTGGCTCCTGCAAAAAGCTCAAATTCCCGATGCCATTACCTTCTGTTATTGACTTGTTTATAGTGCGTAGGGAATCCAATCCCGGGATTAGAATCCCGGGATCCCGGGATCCCGAACAGTTTTTAGTCTCTAAAATCCCGGGATTGATGTTTTATAATCCTTGGATTGATGATTTATAATCCCGGGACTATAAACCATCAATCCTAATTGAGATCCGGGGTTTTAGTGGCTAAAAACTGTTCGGGATCCCGGGATCCCGGGATTCGGATCCCGGGATTGGATTCACTAATAGTGCGTCAACACTTTTCATATTTTGCTTCATCTATTCCCGTAATTAATTGTATTTTACTCGTCGATAATGGCGCCTTAGCTTTATTTTCTCTTTCAAACTACACAGTTATCAATTTTATTCTTAAAATCTGACATTATTCAAAAAAAAAATCTAATTAAAGGCTGTATATGTTTCGCTCAATCGCTGCTTCTGTTTTCGCATTTCACCCAATATCCGATGGTTCCCAAAAGAACGTTTTGTCATTTTTTAGATAAGTGCCTTCGTTAACTTCAATTTGAAAACAGAAGCGAAATAGCGTAAGATTTAGCGTAACTGCTTGCTAGTAACAAGCCTGAATGGTAGATCTGTAGGTTCAGAGAGACTACGAGTTCGGATATTTGCATGGGTCTGGTATTTCGTGCTAGTTCTGGCATACATCTCTGTTTTATAAGGATAATGGTGCTCATATTTTGAATACTTTCCTCGAAAGTAACGCAGGACTTTTCTTTCGGATTTCACTACCTTTTTTTCATGGGCTTTGGGCATATTCAATCGAATTGGAAAGCCGCATCTGATTATAGGTCTTTAATACGAATTTGGCGTTGTAAAAAACTGAAATTTGTGTTTCACTGGTAATTTGGCAATTTTTTTTGTTGCAAACAAAAAGTATTTTCAATTACCTAAGAACCGCTTAGAGCCGCAAAATTTACCATTCTTTAGCCAACAGTTTAAGAGTTATTTCATTTTTTCTGAACTTTCATGGGGCGTTCGAATACGAATTTTTTATAATGTACGTTCCACTGAAGAATTAGTGAATGCAGCAAGGAAAGCGGTGTATAACAGCATGAAGTAGAATAATAAAGCAATTTAAGTATTTTTATAATTCGTCACGATCCATGATAAACCAGTTTTTGGACCCGCTACACATAAAGGGCTAAAGAGGTATTGATGGTGCTGAATTGCTAGCTTGGCCAAGTTGTTACAACCTTATGTTTAGAAGTGCTCGCAGCAACTAACAAGTAGTTTTAACGAATGTATACATGTAGCTGTATGTTTGGTGAGCCAACTGAATCAACTCCAATTACATTTATTTACATATTTTGCACTTAACATCCATCGACATCGATTACTAGTGATAACGAGCCTATAGGTTCGATTCGTCCGAGTCACATGACTTAGTTTGAAGCCATATTATCAAGTATTTCAGCTGCACCTAGCGCCCAACTGGTCTTGGTTAGTTGGTCGGACCCGACAAAAGAGACAAACTGATTCGTTCCGCGATTTGCAGTCTGATTAAATACAAGGTTTTCCATTTCTCCATTTATCTTTTTGAATAAAACAAAAACTATTTCAGATATGAACGAAACTTTTATTGGGCCTTTTCACACTTGTATTCTTGATGCACAAAATCAAACCGGTTTTCTGGGCAAGAGACGAAAGAATCAAGGGGAATTCTCTACTTTTGCTACAAAAAGTAGAGAATTCCCCTTGATTCTTCCGTCTCTTGCCCAGTAAACCGGTTTGAGGAGTGCATGAAGAATACAAGTGTGAAAAGGCCCAATGGCATTATGTATGAAACACAGCTTTATTCAAATGACCACCAAGGAAGCGCTTGCATCCCAATTTTCCATGACTTTCATTTTCTCAATTTCATTTTATCAAAAAATTTCAGTGAAAAAATCTCAGGAACGCGCCATCCGATTGAACTGAAATTTTCAGGATACATTGGTGTATATGCAGAATAGTGCCGGGTATCACAAAAAGTTAAAAATCTTTAACCCTTTGGTGCCGGCGGCCATTTTAGTGATATTTTAAATGTACCTATTTTTCTGTCAAAAAATAACTTTTGCAAAAATAAAGTTTATGTAATAAATTCTGAACGTAATTCAAATGTGAATGTGATAATGTTTTTGAAATTTTTAACCCTATGTGTGCGCTAGGTGTCTAAAATGAGATTGGGAAAATTTGAAAATTTTTGAATTGTGATAACTTTTTATTAGATTATCAAATCATTGTGAAACTTACAGTACCTATAAATGTGGTTAAGTTGCACACTTGCGTTGTTTTTCATGAACGTGCTGGCAACCCTGTAGCTACGGCAGGCTTTGAAAGTGAAAACATTCAAACCATCGAATCTCCTAAAATATGTCCGTTTCTTAGAATGAAAACCAATTTGTATATAAATCTTATGCTTTGTCTAAACAGTCAAGGGAAAACTTTGGAATTTTCATGTCGGACAAGAACGGCAACCCTTTCCCAATTTACCTATAGTTTTAGCATCAAAAACTTCTGTTCACGGGAACTCACGAACCAATAATCAGATGCAGTTGAAATTTACAGAATACATTGGAATCAAGTAGGACCAGGTCTGATAGAAGCGATTTTGATTTGTGGGCAACCTTGTGCCAGTGGTACCATCTTTAAAAATTACAAAAAAAACATGCTTTTTGCCCTATGAATTCTGATTCAGTTACCAGATTTTTATGAAATTGACTCAGTAGCTGAACCTTACTCTAAGCCGTGTTTGATATAAATTTGGTTGAAAAATTCGATTGGTGCTGCCAGCTATGGTACTTTTTGTGTCTTTGGTTTTGAAAATTCGCTCAGGAAAATAAAGCTTTTTGCCCTATAACTAACTTCCAGTTCAGTCATGAAATCAATACGCATTTCATACATTTAATGGAACCTATTATAGGCATTATTCAGGTCAAATTTGGTTGAAAAGCCACGATAGAGCTGCCAGCTATTGTTGGTTTTGTGTTAATTGACTTGATCGTAACATTTTCAAATGGTAATGATATTGTAGTGACAATATACAGCAAATATTAAGTTTTCGATTATTTGAAAAATGCCGCGGCTGGTAACTCTAAATTTCTTTATACTTCTATAACTTCGAACGCAGTCATCGGATCGAGACGAAATTCGCAGGGTAGGTTAATTTTAACGTGATGCAGATGTGATACTGCCAAAAGGTTGCTAGCACGAGTCTGTAGTGCTATTTCTGTATCAATAAATGCTTACAGTTAGTATTCATACCGGAAACATTTACAATGAAAATAGATAACCAATGTTTCAACTCGCAAAATTCTGCAATATTTTCGGATCGCAGCCAGAAACACCAACTTCAGTTACAGTGCTGCAGGCACTAAGCATTTTCTTCATTAATGTTATATGAGATGCTGCTTTCAAAGTTTTGTGAAATAAGCGACTGATAACGAATATAGTTAACAAGTGTTTTGCTCTCATAAAATTTGAAATTCATGCTAGTGGTAATATCTGAAACCTTTCCACCATATGAGTTATAAAGCATTCTTAAGACCAAAGTAAAACGTGGTTGAAACATTTTGGCTGTAATAAGCAGCTCGTGTGGTAGAATATGCACTCAAAATCTGCACGATTCTTCTACTGTTCTTCGAACATTAGTGTTTCTAGCGGTTCAGGTGCGCTAGAGTTTTTTTTATTTTTGTTTTTATGTGTATACCTTTCTTTTCCATTTTATAACTGGATGTATATCTGTGAAGTGGATTCTAAATAAATAAATAAATAGATGTTTCCTACACCGAAACATCAAAGTGGAAATTAAGTATATCTCATCAGTATTGAAAATGCTGAGCTGGTTTTTTTTTCATCATATGATATTTCCGCAAATGATTCATATTCCGGTATCAAACACTCTATGAATATTTTGAGTAGAAGTTCTTAGAAAATTGGAGTAGTGTTGGTTGATAAGGAATGAAGTAGATTACAAATGGAGGCCGTTGAATTTAAAGCATTCACTTATTATTCTTAAAAATTGGTAAAAATATTTTTGTAGTACAATGTCGCAGTTTGCAGTTCGGCTAAAATGCCAATATTCATACTAATTTTACTAGAGGTAAAATAGCAAAAATGTAGCAAATGATTTCACCAAATCAATACCGAGTTTCGATGAAAAATGTATAATGTGGTGTAATAGATGGATCTTGTACAAATAAAATCGATTAATCGCATGTCATGACGGAATTGATAGACAAATACAATTAAAATTTCTAATATATTAAATATTTTTATATATATTTAAATTTTTTATAAATATTTTTATTTATGAAAGTATTTGTGCATTTCAAATAAATGTAACACACTTTTTACAAACGTATGGAGTTTATTCGCCTGTTGGAAAAGTATATTTAAAAATCTTTCAAAATTATGAATTTTTTGATGACTTTTCAATTTGTTTTATAACAATTATGCTATAAAGCGAATTGATAGACTTCAAAAATTTGCATTATTTTGGTAGCACATTCTCTCAACAGAAAAGATGAAATGTTTTAAGAGTTTACTTTTGATAAATATTAAATGAACACTAAAAACATGAATTTTTGTTTCATTTCGAAAATTCGTTGCACTATAATACGTTAATTTTCATATTTCTCAATTCTCCTTAAAGGAAATTAAAAATAGCGAAAATTGTATCCTTCAAAATTCAAGTAACTATGCACACTGTTCCAACTTATTCAAAAGCTTTTCTCAGCAGCACCGAAAATTCACCGCTCCTATTTATGGATAAGAAACTTTTTTTCACCTCTGTCGAGAGCTGGTCAGGATAGAAACATTGAAAACAACGACAATCATGTCCGAGTTGTTGTTTTCTATGATATTATCCTAATCAGTTTTCGATGTAGGCGCGAGGAACACGGTTTTGGTTGAGTTTATGTAATAGTTTTTACTTACTTACGTTCCAGGAGCCTCTTCATCTCACCGCTATTTAATTCGCCATTAATTAAGCTTTTCACTATTTACAGCATTTCCCTAATTACAGCATTTCACTATTTACAAGATTTCACTATTTACAGCATCATATCTTTATTCATTTTCACGAAAGACCACTATCAAATAACTCGAAAGAAAAACATAATTTTTGGAAACAAAATGGCCGCGTCGGTCTTACAATCGAAAGTGCTGGAATTTTATTTTGTGTTGAAGCTTGCTGAAACAAGAAACCCTACGCCCACTTGATTAGATATCTCACGTTGAACTAATAATTAACTCTTCATTCGCATCAACCAAACACTTGACCTACGCGTGTATCTACATAAAGTATGTAGTTCATTTCGGTTGCTCTCTTACTTAAAGATCCTGAACATATCCGTCTATATATCCACACTGCAACCGCGTTTACTTCCGCGAAATTTCCTTATACGGCCACCTGCTAGACCTAGACAGCCATGATAAGAGATGCCCTCTCTTCATTGCACTTCACTGAGAGGGTTGCGCCGTGTGCTAATTTTAGAAATCAATCGGTGATCAGTTTCCAAGTGCAGTGTGACAAGTTTGTGGGTGCCTTCTGTCCTTGGTTGCGGGTGTTTTCACTTTTTGATTGATTAATTTCAATGTGAGTTGCAGTAAAGTTTTATCCGAGAATGTTTGTGATGTGGTAGTGTGCGCAAATAAATTTGGGGAAGGTTTAATTCGCGGAATTCGGGGAAACAGGTAACAATAAGTTTTCATTAAATCCTTTGGAGCTACGGACAAGAGGAACATACTGCTCTTTTGACTTTATGATATCCCGCCAAAAAATCATTGCCATCCATCATATTCCGAATATGTATGGCTGTATGTATTGCCAGAGCCGATCATTTCGTGGCGTGTGTGCGCCGTCTGCTTCTGGCAGTGAGACAAAAAGAGATTCATGATGTGATCTCGTTCGGAAATCCGAATCTTTGTAGATTTCACTTGATTTACTCGGAAGAGAGTGATCTGCTCTCAATAAAGTCTCTCTCATACTAGAAAATTTTTTTGAAATATTCTGGAATTTTTAGGAAATGTTACTAAAATGTTAGTTTGGAAACGCTTCACATTTAATAGCTGTAGCGATAATGGCGCTAAAACGAACAAAAAACGATTTTTGTTTGGAACCATAATCATTTTTGAAGCGATTGAATAAATTCTCGAACTATGAAACATATATGTAAGCAGTGCTTCGTGCGAAGAATTGTAAAATTGCTTAATTTTGATAAATTTAAAAGACCAACGACCAACAAAAACACTTTAAACGAAAATTAATAAATATAAAGTTATTTTTATGTATGTTTAATGGTAATATTTTTATTTTAAATTATTGTATGCATTGCATGCTCGTGAATTCTATTTATTTATATCTATAATTAGCGAGTTTTAAAAATTTTGTTTAACGATTATAAATGCTTCTCTTGTCTATTCGAAATCTTCTAACGATTTCCAAAATTAATTTATAGCTGCTATTTTATTTCAAACTGCTTGAAATATCGGTTTCCAGTGGAAGATGAAGTAAAGAATTGTATATCGGTAGGAAAGCATAAACTTTGCACGCTCCTGATCAAGCAGCAGTGAAGGTTTACATTACAACTGCTTCGTACTGAATAAACTTGCTACCAAGAAGATAAATCGAGTATGCAATGAGATACTTCTTTGAGTGTGAACAAAATAGTACGGGGGAGATATTCTGGAATTTTTTTAGCATGTATAGCAAAAAAATAAGTCTGCGAACGTGTTGTATCTTATGAAAATTATGGTAACTATCGTCAACTATGGAATTAATCTTTAAATATTTGTTTGTAAATATTTGATTTTAAGAAATCGCGAAGCTCTGAGAACATGGCAAATGAAATGAATCCACGATATTTTACGAATCAACATACTTGTGCAGTGTTTTCAAATAGACATCTTTGAACCGAGATGTAAAGGCAAATCGACAAACTCTCAAAACTATGTAACAAAATAATTCTCTGTAGGATAATTGTTCCGAAAGTTTGCCCGCTGTAACACTTTTTGTCAATCTTTTCTTGTCTCAAAGCATTGATCAAATTCGCTAAAAAGGCAGTGGCTATTATTTCAAGTATTGCACTTTTATTTATTTCGTTTTAACGAGTTTGATTCTAGTTAGGAGACAAAAAAAAGCGTTGGGTGACCGACTTTTGGAGCATGCTGACATTAGAAGCACTCATTTCTGTTACGGCCGACGAAACTCTGTCAAGCCATCATCAGTACAGCATCAATTATTTAGGGAAACAGCTTGAATTTCGTCCTGCGTGCCTTTACCCAGTCAACTAACTCAGTCTGCTCTTGGACATTTGGGCTGATAATTGGCACGCGGACAACACAATAATAATGGGATAGTTGGCTGGGTACGCAGGGCAAAAATTTAAGATGATTCCCTAAATAATTCATGTTCCACTGATGACAAACTCGGCAGATCGAAACAATGGAGAGCTGTGGCATAGACACGTTACGATTCATGTGCACTTCACAGGCGAGGAAATCCTCTCCACTATTTTACCAGGTTTTTAAATGCCCGATTCATTAAAATGGGAGTAATAGTTTGAAATGTACATAGCTAGTTTTCACCAGTTTTTGTGTAAACTTTATAGTTTTAAAGACCCTCTTTTCTTGTATGGTGAAAATATTTAACATAAATTTTGCTTTTATTTAAAACTGTGAAAATTTTGACACTATGAAGTTTACACAAAACTGATGATCGCCGATTCAATGTAGCTACATTTCAACCTATTACTCCACTCAGAAAAATTTCATCACTTAACATTTTTTTAGAATCACTTTAAATCAAAAGTTGAAACACTTTTAAATCAAAAGGGAATCTTATTTGAATTCCACTTTATTATAAAAATTTTATTTTCAAATCAAAATGTTTCATCATAGAATGAAAAATAAAACATTAAAACAAGCAAGACTCACTTTGATACAACGTTGACTCACTTTGATACAGCGTTATTGAAATGAAGTGAGACAATTTGAATTAAAAAGAAACGTATATGGCGCCAAATCATATTTGACAATTTTTGAATCAAAAATGTTCAAATATGATTTGGCGCCATATACGTTTCTTTTTAATTCAAATAATCTCACTTCATTTCAATAACGCTGTATCAAAGTGAGTCAACATTGTATCAAAGTGAGTCTTGCTTGTTTTAATGTTTTATTTTTCATTCAATGATGAAACATTTTGATTTTAAAATAAAATTTTTATAATAAAGTGGAATTCAAATAAGATTCCCTTTTGATTTAAAAGTGTTTCAACTTTTGATTTAAAGTGATTCTAAAAAAATGTTAAGTGATGAAATTTTTCTGAGTGTCCCATTTTAATGCATGGGATATTTAAAAACCTGGCCATCTATGACAATCTATTATTACTTATCCGTTTTTTCTCGAAACCCCGTATTAATTTGAAAAAATTATTAGCTAAATTTTTGCTTTCGCTTTTACCTCTAGTAAAATTTGTATGAAAATTTACATTGTACTGAATCTTCGTACTTCGCAACGTAAACGAATTAAATTTATCATTTTTTTAAATTGTCCAATAATATCCACAGTCTTAATCATTTCTTTACGGCAGAGTAGTTTTTTTTTTGCTAATACCCATCGATAAATTTGAAAAAGTCTAAATGTTTGAAAGTTGTAAGATACTTTAACTTGTAAGACAACACAAAAATTACTCACTTATTCACATCGACATTTAATTTTACTTGCTAAACTCACAGGCTAAACTCAAGTCAGTATATTCTTTGGAAAATCTTTTGTAAACGTCTGAAATGTATGGCTTATGTTAGAACAGCCTTAAACTATTAGAATTTTGCTGTATAATCATCAGCGCTACCGCATTGAAGATAATGTTCCGAAACAACTGCATTGGGAGCGATTGCTTTCGGCCGTCCTCCAGCCCTTTTGCCGCGAATAGTAGTTGTAAAACCTTTAACTTTCAAATATATGAGTTATTGGGATAAAATTGAGAACTATTGTTGAATTGAGAGCTACCATATTGAAGTTGTTTTTGGGAGACTTGAATCAAATAATCGTTTCGCCAAAATAGATTTTCGAAAGTTTCTACATGTAAGCGATTCCTGTTTTGTACTTTAATATATGAAAATACTTAACTGTGCGGCGCTTGTAAATGTTATGATTTACTTGTGTATATTCCGAAGAATTGCTTTGCGTCACTGATCTCTTAGATAAAACTACATTTAGAACAAGCGAAAAAATTTTGCATCCATGAACAAAGGTTGTTTTTTCACCTTTTTTCAGGGATACAAAATTTTTGGACTAAAAAATGTTACCGTCAAAGTTCAAAGCAGGCAAAAAGAACATCAGAAGGTAAACTAAAAATTCTATCTGATTCGATTGAGCCCAAAATTGAATAGAATTCGAAGAAACTGTAATAGCGAGGTAACTACCATTTTCAGCTGAAAAATAAAGTAATTTTCTTTGAATGGAATGAAGTGTGAATCGTAATTGTAGTCAGGAGTGGAAAAGACTAGTCGCAAGTTTGCAAAAACTTCTCTGATTTTCATTTTATATTAAATGGTAAAATTTCAATTTCTTCGCTTTTAAAAAAGTTGTGTACTGTTTTGATTCAATTTGCACTTTTTTGCACGCTTTTATGGTATAAACTCACGATTGCCAACTCTAATTTTCAAAATTTCAAACTTCAACGCTGCCAAACGAAGAGCAAAATCTCAAATATGAACCGGGCAAATTTAATTCTTCGATTGATATTGCTTGTGTTTCTCTAGACTTACATTGCGAACCGAAAGGTTGTTCCGGTGTATACGGAGAAGAAACACGTATATTTTGGTTGATGGTTAGCCTAAGGTGGCTAACTTTTAAAGTACTTGCATTTCAGGATAGCTATGTTTGTTTATTTTTGAAATCAGAGTCGTCTCTAGACAGCCTGTGGATTTGCTTATTTCTTTTTAGATGTGGCACGCTAGCGTCTAGTTCGGTAGGCTAGTTTTTCAATTGCACTGATGTTTCACATTCTCTATCCGGTCTTGTAAAGTTCGCCCGCTGAAGACTGTTAGGCCAACAAACGAAATTTCATACTTTAATTTATTTTTATATATTCTTTTGATTAATTCGGTATAATATTAGGTTGCTGCAGATGAAATGGCCGATTTAGTAATACATTTTTAAACAGCTGTAACTTTTTATAAAGACAATTTATTTAATCAAAATAGGTACCAATAGATGCAACACACTTTTCCCAACGAGATACAAGTACATTTATTCCAGTTTTGTAGAAGTCCGAGTTTCTGGTGCAAAGAAACTCCTCGAAGGCATTTTTGACAGCAGCTTTATTATTAAATCTTTTTCCTGTCAAAAAGTGGTCCAAATGTTTAAAGAAATGATTATCTGTTGGTGAGAGGTCTGGTGAATATGCAGGGTGAGGAAGAGACTCATAGCACAACTCGTTTAATTTTTGGACCGTTGTTCTCGACACATGAGGTCGTGCGTTATCATGAAGCAGTATCACTCCATCCCTGTTGACAAGCCTAGGTCGTTGGACTATCAATTTCTGATGCATTTCATTCAGTTGAACACAGTATTTCTCAGCATTGATGGCTTCGCCAGGTTGCAGGAACGAATAGTGGATAACTCCAGCTACAGACCACCAAACAGTTACCATTATTTTCTTTGGATGAAGGCTTGGTTTCGGCATGTGTCTTGGCGCTTCATCGGCATCTAGCCATTGGGCCGATCGGCGACGATTATCGTATAAAATCTACTTTTCTTCGCAGGTCACAATTCGGTGCAAAAACTGTTCCTTTTTGTTGTGGGAGAGAAGAGAACTTGAAATCTTCATTCGACACGTCATGGTTTGCTCGGTAAAATCATGCGGAACCCATTTGTCAAGCTTTTTCACTTTTGCAAGTTGTTGCAAGTGGCGGCAAACTGTCGAATTATGAACGCCTAATTTCTCGGCAAGATCCCTTATGATTTGGCGGACGTCAGACTCCACTAATGCACGCAGCTCGTCGTTATCGATCGATGGTCCTGGGTGTCCACGTGGCTCACTTCCAAGGTCCATATCTCCGGATCGCAATTTTTCGAACCACCGCCGAGTGGTTCGTTCACTAACTGTATCAGGCCCAAATATGCTGTTGATATTCCTCGTTGCCTCCGTTGCATTGTATTCTAATTTAAATTAGTATAGTAGAAGTAGCCGTTTTTGATTCACTTCAATGTTCACTTTCTCATTTTTGTTTTTACGATCACTATGAAGTGCAAAACAGAAATGACTCCTTAAACCAAGGTAGCAGTATTTATACTTCAATATGTCATATCATTGGCGCCGCCTTGTGCCAACATAAAATTGCAGCCAACTTTATGTCATTGCTAAATTGGCCATTTTATCTGCAGCAACCTAATATAATAGCAATATAGATACAAAATAACTTACAATCTTATTTGTTTAAATATCCGAAAAAATAAAACAACGGGACAAAAATCGAATCTAATATAAATTATTCTCAAACTATCATAATCAGGTCTATCATCTCGCAATCAAACTGACACACGATTTCCTCCACGGTAATCACTATGAATGCTTTGGAGACCACGAAAGCACCTCAAGGCATTTGACCTCTTAAAGCGTAGATATGAATTTTTCTCGTTTTATCCAAATGCATTGCGCCCAAAGGTGTGTCCGAACGATACCAAATATTATGCAGCAAATTCCAGGCTACGGTGTCATCTTGGGCTTCGGCTAGCCGCAAGCAGCACAGGAAATTGTGAGATGCCTACATTCACCGGAAACCGTAACCGCTCCTTTCTGGTTCTCCACATACAGTCCACATCCAATTAAGCTCTCACCGCAAATACTTGATTCCAGTTTGTTCACGCAGCCGCCAGTAGACACTCCATCACGACGACTCCAACTCCACCAATGTACTGTTTTCCGAAGCGACGCGAAGAACGTTGTCGGCTAATCGATGGGTGGCATTTGGTATTTTTCAAAGACATACTTTTCTGGGTGGTGTTCGCATCATCTTTTTCAGTGAGAGTCGAGTCCTCTGTGATACCAAACACTGATCTCCTGGTATTAATCACAGGAACTCTATTTCTCCTGGCAAACTCCATAGCAGCTTCGCCAGCCAGAAAACAAGTACCATTGGCCCTTTCCATAATCACTCTGGCGATTGATATTGGATGTCTTGAACCATTTACATTATAGTAGGGGAGCCCGGGATGCTAAATTTGCAGTTACTAAAGCGTCATGGGGACGTATTGGATTGTGAAGATTAGGTTCTAAAATGAAAAAAAGTTTCCATTTTACTGGGGGGGGAGAGCGGGTAAAAATGTTCAAAAACGTAAAAAAAAACCAGTTACATGCAAATACTCGAGCGCGTCAGACATTCATAGTGTATACGCGCTTTGTCTTTCTGATAGCCGATAGATATTTATCTGACGATTAACTGGTGGGGGGTGGCCGTAAAAAGAGGTAAAAAAACACAAACAAAAAAAGTTATTCGAGCGTGTCAGATATTCAGAGGGAATGTTAAGTGAACTCAAAAAAGTGTCCTATTTAAATGACTGACGATTTGGACGTGACCAAAAGTCATGACTGATTTTTGAAAATGTAAAAAAAAAATGTAACCTTGAAATACTCGAGCGCGTCAGAGTTTTATACAGAGGGTTCAACTTGATGTCTTAGTTGTCCTAAATGATAATCTGACAATTATATGGAGGGATATTGTTAATCTGACAATTTGAAAAAAAATCGTTTCTTCTTTTTATTACTGGATGAAATATATATATATATATATTTATATATATATATATATATATATATATATATATATATATATATATATATATATATATATATATATATATTTATATATTTATATATATATCGTTTAAAGATGTTACATCCGAAATTACGACCGTAGCATAAGCGTTGCTAGATTTTCTTCGAACACGTTTCACTTTACGATATTGCAAGATATTCATACATTTTTTCAATGTTTCATGTGTAAACTTTTTAGTTTTTTCACAAGTTTCTTTTTTACAAAATACACATTTCACACTTACATCACTCATTATTAATTCACAAAATTATTTAAAAAAACACAACAAACAAACCAAAGCGTCTGGTCCAGTGAAATCCGACATAAAAAAGGGCAAACTTCTGTATTTTGGTGTGAACCTTGGCACTGGCGTATTGAATAAAATGTCAGAAGTGCCCATCGATCCGAGTGCTGCGTTACTTTTTATACGGGGTTAAAGGTCACCAAAAGTGACCTTTCCTAAATATCTGAGTAACAGTCACGTCTTCAGAAAACAATGTATGACGAATTTGTAGCTTAACAAATTTCCAACAAAAAATATCTGCTGACTATTTCTTGTAACTATAACCGTTTTGGAGATACATATATTGATCTAAACATTTGCTACTAACAGCATCTTCTTTCATCAACGGAATGTTGATATCCGATTTTGACAACGACTTGGAATGTTTGTGAGTTTGTAAGAGGCGCAAAAAAAAAACATGCAAACAAACTTATCTACCACACTCCAGGGTAGATGGAAAAATGTGCTAAAAATGGTATACCTCAGCTTCCATCTGAAATATTCAGAAATGAGCTGGTTGCCTGCTTTTTGCCCACTGTTAAACAAGATAAGATCAGTTTTTATCCTGCAATTTTTTTCATGTATTGATGATTTTAGCTACATCGCCCCATGAAAACCGTCAGATTATATGTTTTTCGTAATCCTGATAGGATTTCCTTCAAAATAAAAAAAAATTAATCGCGCTCGAGTATTTCGAGGTGAGGTTTTTTTTTACAACTTTGTGACTCGCCCATTTCCTTAAGCCACGCTCAAATTGTCAGATTATTGAAATATACTCTTTTCTGGATGTACTTAACTTACCTTGTCTTAATCTGACGCGCTCGAGTTTTTCTGAGGATCAATTTTTTTTTACTAATCTGACGGGCTTCCCTCAACGCACCCCACTATATTAAGGGTTCATATATGGTAGGGTACATTGCAGGGTGCAGGGCTTCTCCCCATATGATTTTCTGACGCGCTCGAGTAACGCGAGAAATCCCCGCTTGGGCTCCCCTACTATTAGAAACACATCCAGCCTGTATCCTTTTTCAATGCATAATCGACGCGTGATTTTCCACATTTCTTTTTTCATTTACCACAGACCCAAGGCCACAGTTAAATATTGAATTTGCCTTTCAGTTGAATCGTTTCTTCGAAAACGTCGATTGCATGAAGTCGATGCTGCAGCATTGTGAAACCTTCTTTTGCGACCTTTTTCAAGGACTCCATAATATCTGCGTTGTCAAGAAAACGCTCCACCACGAATTGCAATGCAGGGACCTGCGTTAGATCGTTTCGATAGCATCCAATTCACGAAATTCGATGCCATATAAAATTTTAATTATTAAAATTATTGAAGAAAATTACATACTTTAAAAACGTTTCGTAAAATTAACAATTTATTGCCCAATGACAATCAAATGACATACACGTTATCTGCTAAACCCAATAAGTGCTTATAAGGAAGCGTTTGTGAAGAATAACGGAAATGTTTTCTGGGCTGAAGAACTTTTTATGCTGCCATTAAACCGGGCGTTATAGCGGCAATCTAAACAGAAACCTGTTCATTGGGACAGATTGCCTAGCTATCGGGTGAGAATGAAATTACATGCAGAAAGGTAGGTAGGATTTTATGGTGTTTTCACTTATGTGAAACGAGTGGATTTTCAAAATGATTCGAAAAGTTGAAGGCTCTTTCAAACCGTTTGATAATGCCTTCAGGTTTTTATGATGTATGTAAAAAAGTCTGGATAAAACGATTCTAATACTAATTTTCTTCGAAATACATTTAGCTCTGCAAATTAGGTTTGAGTGTCAATTTTATGACTAAATACGTATGCTTTGGTTCTAGACCTCGAATCCTAGCAACCGCCAACAAGATGGCTTTCTATATAGCATTTTTCTAAAGGTCTCCCTACAAATGTTTTCGAAGCATTGTTCGAACAGTTCCATAAATGCTGCATGTCGTGTACTAATCTGTGACAAGAATCTTAAAACATAATCACTCGCAATTTCAACCTATTTAAAATGTATCACTTCTTGGGATCTCTGCTCGGAATTGCCTTTTAGCCGAATACCACTCCTTGACACTGGTCACATTCGAAGTAATTAATTATCACTTGTGCCAAAATATCTGGGCACTTGATCAAACTGGGCGACAGTAATTCATAGTTTGAATGTCCTAATGAAATGTAGGCAATTTATACTAAATTTATGTATGTGCACAACAACCTGTCGATATGCTCTTGGCTACGTAGCACTCATCCCGATCCTATGTTGGGTTCCTTCTGCAGATGCATCGACTCTGAAAAAGATGCCATAATAATAAATTTGGTCTTTTGACTGTTTCAACTTGTATAATTCTTGATAATTAGTGGAACAACAATAAAAGTGTTGCACTTGATAGATAAATAGACACATGGTGAGAATTTAGTACGTGAGCTAGAAAGTTGGCAGCCAGAGGAGGTATGCGCAAGTAGAGTGAAGAACGTGATTTTGGCGTCTAGCGAGCGAGGACCATTTTATGATAGTTCCTAAACGAATGCCGTTCTGGCCCGCGGAAATGAATCAAACACAAGTGTGAATAAGCGATTTCTTGAGATTAAGAGAGATGTGTCGAGCTATCCAATTATTATAAATAAAGACCATGGTATGGTGATTTTTAATAAGTTATTGCCAAAGTGGTTTCTTATTATGGACTGGAGGGGAAATAAAGCCTAAGCATCGGCAGATTACTTGTCGGACTAAGAATGAGTAAAAAAACAGCCTTTGATGAATTTAAGATAAATCTAACAGACAAGAAAATTGTGTTTGACTAAATTAAATATTTATCTGGTTTATTTAAAAAATGAAAATATTTTTTAGGATTCTAAACGAAGCGGAGAATATAGTGAAAGTAATATCGCAGCTGAATTACTTAATATTTACATTGAAATAGTGAATCATCTAATGTGTGTAGACATTGTGAAAAAATAAAGTAGCCAGTAAAGCCCCTAAAACGGATTTGTAGTCAACATTATTTCCTGCACAAGCTCCGATCTGTTCGGTGAAGTAGCTCAGCAATATATCCAGAGCAGCAGACCTCATTGGCAGATACTTGTTTTACTAAAAATGTGGGGAACACTAGTAGACCAGGTACGTTTTCTGGTTGTTTTTAAATCAATTGTCGCATATTTATTTACTTCTGATACTTTAACTATCAGTGTTAGCTCATTCGAAACATTGCATTTAAGAGCCATCTTAACATAAATACGAAACTGATTTTTTTAAAAATATTCTTCTTACTGGAATAAAGATGCACAGTTTTCGCAAATGAATGTTTCAAAACTTTATTTCATAATTCGAGCATCTTATTCAAGTTGAAACAATGCACCATTTATTAGAGTAATTTGCTTATGAGGTCAATGTGTTTACAAACTGCTTTCGTTGTATCTGTAGGAGTTTAGTTAGTTGTTTTGTAGTTTTTATTACTGCCAAATGAATCGTATTAGACGTTAACTCGCAAGCATTTTATACGAATGAGAAAGAAACGCATAATTAATTAGAAAATGTGAATTAATGCTACTATGTTTACTTGCAGCAATAGCCGCGTCGTTTTTCATCCAGAGTGGAGTAGGCATCCGGCATGCATAAAACTCTACTCTGGATGCAAAAAAAAACGCAGCTAATGCTTATTAGACAGTTTTTAACAATTTGATCTAATTCACATTGTCACTTACTTTTCCATTGCGTGACTGATAGAAGCGACTGTTTGCTGACATCAGGTGGCAGTTGCTTGTGTCTGCAGTTTCTGCTCCCAAATATAAATAATTTTACTACAATGAAGCGTTGGACTCTCGTTTCAAATAGTTCAGCAGTTGCCAAAATTAAATATAACAAACAATGCATTTGGCGTGGCTTTGACTCTGATCCAGTTGTGCATCATGGTTTCTGCTGCACTTGCTATGGCTCCTTGACATAGAGAACACCTCATGCCACATTCAGTGCGTGCATGCATACAATTCGATCTATATGGTATATTTATTGAAGGCAAATTGAATTAAATTACAGAGATTTTTTTTTATTATATTTTAAGTATACATTCTTAGCCTAGCTTAAAGTTTAATTAGCAATAATAACTTAAAGTTTTAAAACCAAAATAGTATTAGCCTGCTGGCTCTTATCATTATTTTAAAAAAATTTCCTTTTATCTTACAAACTAATAATACTATCCAGCCTGTACAAGTACTAGGGTTACCTGTGCAATAATTGACTTGAAAACTACCTTACATTACAATTAAGTTCGAACTTATACTTAAATATAATTAACTTAATCTAATTAGACCTAAATCTTAACCTAGGTCTTACATCTAGCCCCTTCCGTTCAACGGGAGCATCCATATAGCGCATCCAAATAGCGCATCCATGAGCTGCTGTTGGCACGCTATTTTCGCGGAGAGCATATATGGCTCATTAGAGCTACCTTTACACCCTATTGACCGAATCAGTCCGTTCTCATGTCTGGCCGTCTGTCCGTAGAATCTTGTCGTTAATTCTACAGCCCGGTCACTACGTGGCTTCAGTTCCGATTCCTGATACAGGAGAAGGTTCTTCGGCCACTTCTTAGTTACCGGGATGTAGAACTACCAGTGCAGCAGCGAAGGATTCTTCTTCGAATATCTTCGCATCTGCCACGACAGTCTTTGAGCAGGTAATCCAAGATGGGGATGCATAAGTCAGGATAGGTCGGATGAGCGTCTGATAGCAAATGGATTTAGCTTTGGTAGTCATGTCCATCTTTTTGGCGAAAAGAGATCGGATGCGTTGAAATACAGATTCGGAAGCTTTGATTCTTTGCCGTACATAAGGATTAAACTTCGGGAACTCGTGGAAATCGATTCCGAGGTACTTAAACGATGAGCTAGGTGTAGTCCTCGAAGTTCCGCACATGACAGCGAGTTTCTTGGTCTTATTACAAATAGTTTGGGATCCCCGATACTTAGAAGGATTGCGAAATACACAAAGTTGTGTCTTTCTGTTATTTGGTTTGATGCCCCATTCGTCAAACGTTCGTTTTGCGCTGGTGATAGCTGTGAGTGATTTGCCTTTAAGCTAATGTAAAATTGGGCAACTTCAAGGAGAGCGTTTGGGGTGTAAACGAGGTTATATTGCCATTTTGATTTTAGGGTTTGAAGGGTTGATCTGTGCTTTTAAATGTCCTTGAAAATCTCGAAGAAAAAACTAATGCACAAAGCACAATAATGAAAAACTCAATAGCTTGTTTTTGCGGAAAAGATATGAAATTCACCCACTTCAACGATTCACTTAGAGTTTTGTATGTAATTGCGATGTTAGGATGAAGATTTATCCAGCCCGATAGGATAATAGATGTAAATGAGTATTGAAAAATTCGAGTTTAATGAGATATGTATGTACGTATGCATATGTGCACTAGCCAAATGAATTGATTGAGGGTGTTGTGTGCAAAATGCATACGTATGAATGAATTGATATATAATAATTTTTCGACACATAAATAAGCATATGAAATTGCTATAGCATATGGTTTATATATTTGAATTCTTTGGCTTTGAGCTCAATATTTAAATAAGTGAAACGCTTTCGAATACGCATGTGCAATTATTATTAGTGAGCACGTCAGTGTATGATAAAAAAGGATGTGTTGCAGCATTTGGGCTCATTAGCACTTTCACAGTCCAAGTGGTTTTTGGTAGATTTGATGGTGTGACTTTTTATATTTGCCAGTGATCTACCCACTAGCCAGTGCTCTACCCACTAGGCTACTCAGTCTAAAATAGAAAATTCATGAGAGGGAGCAAAGTCTGAAACTTGACATCCCATACATGTGTAATGCAAACTATTTAGAAGTATTGTACCCATCTCTGCCAGGTGTCTTCATTATGAAACAAATAGCCTAGCTTATCGAAACTAAGTGATAACGTTATTACTAATGTTCGAAGAACAATAGTATTAAACTCGTTTCGCCGAAAATTCATATTTCTTTATATATATATATATATATATATATATATATATATATATATATATATATATATATATATATATATATATATATATATATATATATATATATATATATATATATATATATCAGCAAAATGATTAAGGGAGATAATCTCTTGAGTGGCCGATTCGATTGAGCTAAAATTTTCGGAGAACGTAGATGTATATAGTAGGTAGGTCCACAACTTTCTCAAATTCAGATATTCTAAACCTTTTGGCGGCGGCGAGCGTTTTAGTGAATTTTGAGGTACTCCTATATTTCCAAGCAGTGTAAAGTTTTGTTAAAGAAATGTATTGGGAATGAAAATTAATTATGTATTAAGCTCGTTTATGATAAAAAATTGGAAATTGTGAGCCGTGTGTGGGTGCAGGGTACCTAAAAGTAGGCAAGGATTTTTTTTCAAATTTTGATTTGTCCTTACTTCTAAGAAAAACAATGGATCATCGTGAAATTTTCAGAGCGTATTAATGTTGACTAAAATTTAGCACATGTGGATTTTTAAGATAGTGCGGGTAACCCTGTAGCAACGGCAGGCTCCTGAATAAAAAACCTTCAAATCATTGACCTTCCTGAAAAATTTTTGATTTTTGACCAAAAAATCAAATCACTGATAAATTTTAACCTTTGTCCATCATGTCAAATTAAAATTTTCAAAATTCCGATTTGCACAAGAACGGCAGCCCATCACCAAATTACCTCTATTTTCAGCACTCGAAAGTTCTGTTCACGAGAACTGACGACCGGATTATCCGATCATAATAAAATTTACAGGACATGTTGGTACTAGCTAGGACCAGGTCTGATAGAAGTGATTTTGAAATGCGGGCAACCCTGTGCCAGTGGTACCATCTTGAAAAATCACCCAGAAAAAAGAACACAGAACATGTTGGTATTAGCTAGGACCAGGTCTGATAGAAGTGATTTTGAAATACGGGCAGAACTGTGGCAGTGGTGCCATTTTGAAAAATCACCGAGAAAAAAACTTTAAATTTAGTCACGAGATTATAACAAAATTCACGCAGTAGGTGAACCTTACTCTACTATCTTACTTACTCTTACCTTACTCTCTAGTAGGTGAACCTTACTCTTGAAAAATTAGTATAGGGCTGCTAGCTATGGCAATTTTTGTCTCCTAAATATTGTAAATTTGCTCAGGAAAATAAAGGTTTTTTCTCTATAACTTCCGATGCAGTAACGAAATCAAAACCAAATTCCTGTGATAAGTGGATCTTGCTGCATTTCTAATTCTGTAGGAATTTCGTTGAAAAATCATGAAAGGGGTGCCAGCTATGATCAATTTTGTAATTTATTGACATCACGCTGAGAAATGACCGAAATCAATATATTAACATCTTAATATTGTTATAGTAACAGCATTTTCCCTAATACATAATTTTAACAGCTCAATATTTTATGTTAGGAAGTTACAATATTATATTTGCAGTTTAACATTATATATTAAGTTGTTAATTTTTTATGTTAAGAACATCTGTAAATATAAATGTTTTAACATCTTAACATAAATATATTACTATGCCAATATAAATGTAATAACCAAGGGTGGTGAAATTGTTGGTCATACAACAAAGTACATTGCTAGTATTGTTAGTTAGGATGTTAATATTAAATACGGCAATAGCACACTGAAATAACCTAATCTTGTCCGATCATCGAAGTTAAGCAGTGCTGGGCGCGGTTAGTACATAGATGGGGGACCTCTTGGGACTATGAAAAAATCATATCGACATGCTAATACAGCTAATAAAGTATATGGCGTGTTAATATTAATTATTGGTATACCAATATGCTATTGTAAGACGTTAATATAACTTATTGCCATGTTACTATAATATATTGGCATGTTAATATTATTTATTGGTATACCAATAGTATTATAAAATGCCAATATAACTTATTGCCATTTTACTATTTAATATTGGCCTACTAATATAATATTGTAACAGACAAATTCACCACACGCTTGTCAATATATAACATTTTAAGAATGCTATGTGCGGGCAATATAATGTTATTGCTAGATCAATATAATAATGTTAAGAAATGTTTTTAATATAAATATATTAGCTACAAAATATATTAAGGGTAGAACAATGATTTTTTAGCGTGATATCTTTATCGACCGATGTTGTCATAAAATTTCCAAATGGGAATGATTCTGCAATGAAAGTTCACAACAAATATTTTTGTTTCGAAAATCTGAAAAGTTTTGAAGATGGTTACCATAAAATTCTATTCACTCCTATAACTTCCAGCGCAGCCATTCAATCGAAAGGAAATTCACAGGGTGGATTTAACTAAACGTGAAACAGCTATAGTGCTAACGCATGATTGCCAGCACCAGACAATTTCGTAAATATTGCACCAACAGGTGCTCCCATTTTGTATCCATAAGCAAAGCATTTACAATAAAATAAGCAACTGATATTTAAATTTGCCGAGTTTTGGAAATTTTTCGGATGGCGACCCCAGACATAGTTTAATCGATGAACCTTTCGATGATATCCTTGGATGAAAAAGAAATTCAAAGGATAGGTTGATTAAGCACGAGCATGTAATGGTAGACTTATTGCTGCTGTGTTGGACAAATGTCAGCACTGAGCCGTTTCATCATTTGTGCTATAGGAAATGCTGTCAGAAAATGATATTTGTTCCTTTGACTAAGAAATGGTTGATATGATACTACAAAGAAGTGTATAACGTCTTCACACATTTTTAAGTCCCTGAAAGATAATTTCTTCGAAAATTAGTTTTCTAGCGGTTCTGATGTGCTAGACTTTTTTTCAGTTTGCTTCATAGAGATTTTGTTACGAATGTTCCAAATTATTTTTATATTGGTAAGCTGTCAGCTGTGTGTGCTCAAATCCAATTGGGATTCAACAAAAGGATATTTCCCAAAAAAAAAACTACTCGAACTTTCGCGATACCACCCAGCCATTGAAGAGTTCATTAAAACACATATTACTTTGTCGGTCTCAAAATCATGTTTACAATATTTTCGATAATCATTTAAGCTACCTCAACAGCCTTGTGAATTTTCATCATGCATATAAAACCTTCCAATGCAATCAAAAAATTAGTATCATACCTTACACTGAAAAAAATCCACATAGCACCCAGCGCCAGGTAACATAGCGCATTATTTATGGCCCCATACGCCATGTACATAGTACTCTGAGCCATGCAATATGGCTCCCAGCGCCATAATGTCAGAATCTACATAGCGCGTGGTCCCATGTTACATGGCGCAGCATTTATGGTGCCACACGCTATGTACATAGTACCCTGAGCCATGCAGTATAGCTCCCAGCGCCATAATTACATGGCGCAGAAATTATGGCCCCACACGCCATATTACATAGTGCCATGAGCCATGTAATATGGCTCATGGCACTACAATTATAACTCGCAGCCATGCTGTGTGAGGAGGGTTATAAATATCAGCAAGCTTCTTGAATATAGGAGAGGATATGATCCTTGATGTCATTAATCCCTCGAGAATTTCTTTGGTAGAGTTCCATCATCTAACATCAAGTGCTCTACCTCCAGATGCTCCGAACTGAGAAGGTTCGTGGCCTTTTGTTGGATGCAAACTGGATCATCTTCAGATGCACTGAAAAACACATAGCGCCAGACGCCATAATTTATAGACTTCTGGCGCCATGTACATAGTCTATTTCGGTCGATTTGTGATAAAATATAGCGCCACACGCCATAGTACATAGGAGCAGACGCTATGCTTATAGCCCTCCACGCCATGTACTATAGTCCTCCACGCCATACAGTATAGTCCTCCACGCCATACAGTATAGTCCTCCACGCCATGCACTATAGTTCTCCACGCCATGTGCTATAGTCCTCCACGCCATGTAATATAGTCCGCCACGCCATGTACATGGCGTGGAGGACTATAGTACATGGCGTGTAGGCCTATGTACTTTTCGCCATGTATTATGGCGTGTGGCGCTATATTTTATCACAGTCCCTAAATCGACTATGTACATGGCGCCAGAAGTCTATAAATTATGGCGTCTGGCGCCATGTGTTTTCTCAGTGTAGAAAGTGTAATACTTTTATCCAATGCAACTTGTCGTAAATCGGAGGGCTAGTATTTCACTGCATAGCTCATTCGAAAAATACAGATTTCCTTGGATGGCTTTTAGATAAAACCACTTGAACTTTGATTTTATTCTTACAAAACCGTAAATCGTCAGCTTGCAAATCTCCACATCCGATCTGATCTAAGAACTTACTTAAATGGTTCTTCCTTTGAAGCGATCCGTAGATCTTTAGGTTGAGAGCCATTTAACCTGCCTAGTAGATACTCCGTCTAGAATATCCGATTACAACTGTTTTCGAATCAATTTCATGGCATTTAGTCGCCAGCAATTGCAAAATATCTGGCTTCTAATGCAATTTGTCTAGAATTCATGAGCAGAGAGCTGAAATCTTACAGAATAATCAACAATGACTCAATGTCAGGGCTGAAGGGAGGAAATGGAATAAACAAAAAAAAATGGCAAAGCTACCTGACTGTTCGATGAGATCGATGAGATTTTACGGCAAACGTATAGACAAACATACCTCTGTGATAATATTGTTTATAGCCAATGGCTTATTGAAACCAGCTGTATAATCCTGCAGCTGGAGTGTCGCGCAAGTGACTCCTTGCCATCATATGCTTTGAAATGATTACCTAACGCTGTTTGCTGGTATTTACTCTGTACAAGTTGAACTGCATTCTAGCCCAAATTCTTCGCTACAAAAAATGCAACTACTTAGACAATCATACTGAATAGTCTCAAAAAATTTCACACTCATACGCACTCGCTAATGGCATTCTTAAAAGTTTCGACATTTGTAGGCTTATTTCGAGATATTCTTTCATTTTTCGAAAACTTTCACTTTCATCTAAAACTCGTTTGCGTACATACCTAAACTACAATAGGACCCATGGTGGTACACTTGCGTGTCGGTTGGATCAATACAAAGAAACATTTGTTGCTTTTCGTGCGGAAGTTATACCTTTCCAACGATAACCAGCGAATAGATATATACCGAACAGCTTCGAGTTACAATTGACACTTTTTTGTTCGTTGAGCGTAGCAAGCAATTGACACTTTTTTGACGCGTTTTGTGGGTGGCCCAAAGTGGTACTTACTTGACTTGTTAACTATACTAAAATGTTACGGGAGTACACTGCCCTACTAAGCATAAACGTTCAATCTACATTTTTCTCATTTTTGAGTTAAAACTACATACTCTATTACATCATTCTACAAAATTTGAAAAACCTATCTTTTGCGGAAGTATGTTAAAGTCAATATCGAAAAATGCACTCTCCATATATCTCCAGTACAAATCAAAACGCAAATCATTGAATATCTTGAAAGTACTAAAATGTAGATAGAACACTTATACTTAGTACACATGTCTATTGCTCATATGTGCCGACCAAAATATACATTCATGTGCAGATTAATAAATGCGATTCGAGAGATGTTGATCATACTAACACATTGCAGTCACGGTTCGTCACACAGTCAGAAATCATGGACCAAAACCGAATCTGTCTTGGGCTGCCTAGCTACTATTTACTAATATGTGTTGAAAACTATTTATTGAACATGATAGAATCAATTCTAATGTCATGATTGATAATAATTCGATAAAGCTCAATTTAGTCATAAAAGTAAGAAATAATCTGGGAATTAGGAAGTACTAATAAATATTTTAGTTTAAAGACCAATTTTTCCTTTTGAAGCTAGATATATTTTTATTTCTTGACAGGTATCGATATTTCGAATGCAATCCGCTCTCTTCTTCAGTATCCAACGGTCTGAGAGCAGATTACCCTCAAAATACCGATACCTGTCAAGAAATTAGAATATATCACGAAAAATGGTCTTTAAACTAAAATATTTTTTTTAAAGTTAGAAAAAGTTGGATCTCATTAAAACAATGTATTAATAAGTTTTAAATTGATTTTTCTATTTGATAATTAATTTGGAAATGACGAACGAACAATTAAAAATAAATTAAAACCTTGAAATGTGGTTGCTCTCGAATAAAATACGAAGTTACTTTCACAGCTTTATTAAAGTTTTTTCTCTGCCTTTTTGTGGCTCTTCGCGTGAACTATTGTGGTGCATTGGTTGGATAAGGTTAGATCATGGCTGCCTACCTAGAAAATACCTAAAGGAATATATGAACAGGCCCAATATAGATCCGTTGAATGATCGCAATAGCACATGGAGCCGATGGGAGAGTAAGACAATGAAAGAAATAAGACAGATTCATCAGAAAACAGATGTCAACAAGTTAACTGAGCAGTTCATTGCCGTCCACCTCTGAGACCAGACTGATAAATAAATAAATTTACATTAAATAAAAGCTAGACATAACTGATCTGGCTAGATTTCCGAAATTGTCCCTTTTTGCACATCAGGCCACATATTCTCTGCAAGACTGTCCTCCCGAACACGGCTAACAGGTCAGAGTGTCTTTTGTTGAGTACTCAGGCCCATAAGTGAGTACTGGCAAGACCACGGTCTGGTACAGTAGAAGCTATGGAATTCGAGCGAGATTTCGGGTTTTGAAGTGTTTTCTCCAACTGAAAAAAACGTATTTGGATTTGGGCAGCCGCTCGCATATTTTTTTCTTCTGCATATTGTTATCGGCTGTGCTAAAATTGACCCAAAGTAGTTGAAGGATTGCACTACTTGAAATTCATGCTCAACTACCCTGACGGTTTGACCAGCTCTATAGGTATATTTCCTGCAGATTATGCCACCATGTGCTTCGTCTATCCATCCTACATGTGCAGCCCCAGGATTTGTGCTGCTCTCTCGATTTTGACGAAATATTCTTGTACAGCTAGGTCAGATCTTTCAATGTCATCTACATAAGCCAGTATTTGGCAGGACTTTATGAAGATGTGTCACAGTCTCGGATTGCTTTCTCCAACGCCAGGTTGAAAAAGAAGCAGGTCAGACCATCATCCATGCACCTACCTCAGCAGCATTTTTGTGCTTTCCCACTAATTTAATGCAATGATGCATTATGCAGAAACTTACAGCTTCTTAGCTTTGCCCTTAAAAAGTATTTGGGACAATATAGAGAAAAATTGGGCCACTTAACTGAATGATTATATATTTTACAGGCTTAGAGGGATCATTTCAAAAACGCTTATTTATTTTCATACTCTTAGTTTTACCTACCCTTGAGATTCGTTTCTTCTAGAAATTTTTCTTGTCCGATTTGAATTAGTATCCCAACTGTTCATTTCAGTTTGAGCGTCGGGGGCTTTACATCATTCCATCTGTATTTAGGTGAATTTTCAAAATCAGAGAGCTCAGAGCGCCTGGAATTAAATGTGACTGTAGATGATGATGAGTGTGTTGGGCAAAAGAGAACCAAGACGCTAGAGGGCAGTCAGAAGAGCTATGAATTGACATAATTGTGCTTGATGAATGCTCGGTTCTTACAAAGAAAACTCGCTAGTATCTAATTTAATATGTAGGGAGGCTGCGGGTGATAATTTGGTAAATTAAGCACAAGCCAAAATCCAGTCTTCATTACACTGATGAGCCGAGCAATTGTGTCAGTCGTGACTATTTGTAGGGTATCGATGGTGGAGTCAATCGGGAATTATATTTTTCCCGAGAATGATTCTATGCAACGAAAGCAGAAAACTTAAATTAATGATTAGTGGTAGATAGATTAGTGATCTTTTAGGGTTTGAGAATGCGAATAATTTGCCCTCGTTTCTATATACTTGGAAACAGTTGATGAAAATTATTGCAAGTGAGGCAAAAAAACGAAAAAAGGAGTCTTCTCAGCGTGAAATCCGAAACATTGTCGATTTCTTAGGTTTCAGACCAGTGGCAATCTTAAAAAGGCCTACTGGGCTGAAAAACTCGTCGTTGTCGCTTTGACAATTATATGAACTAGACGAGGAGAATCTAGTGAAGAAGAAACTATTCTCACCATAACCAAAGTGAGCAATTCTCGGCGCGACCACAGCCACACATAATGATGTATTAATATTTTAAGTAATCTGATATAATACCGAAGAAAATCTGATGGGAGATTAAACTAATGGAGGAGATGTACGCAGACTGTTTTCTGCGACTGTAGTTCAAAAGATTTGACGAAAAATGTATATATGTTTATGTGTTAAAAAAAGAAAAAACGCCGGCAACTCATAAGGATACCCTTTTAATGGTTCCGTTCCGTAAATCTATGTTCCGACCCAGATCTTCGTGTTATGCTGGCCCAGTTAGAAACTGTAGCAGACTTTACGAATCAAGCGAAGTATTCAATCTGGAACAGTAAACGTTAGAAGTAATATGCATATTTCACTTTCTTACTAAAAATTAATTATGTAAAAACCTGAAAACTTATATAAGCCCTTCTGTTGATTGCAATATTTCTTGAAAGCACAAATAGGTAGGTACATTCGTGATTTCGATTACGTGCAAATGCGCATACGTTTAACATGCGATATAACAACATGCATATGTACCTTGATGAGTCAGATAGCTCGGTTTATTCAACTTCAAAAACTCGAACAGTAATTATTTGCAAGGACCTAGCACAAATTAGAAATTCTAAAAAAGTTTAGCAAAAATTTCTTTCCGCGTCATCATTGTTTACAGACAACAATTCACATTCATAGCAAAACTTGCATACGCTAACAGCAGAATAAATGGAAATTGTATTGATACCACCAAGTGAGTGTTAAGTACAAATGAATTAGATAGCCCTAGTAAACAAGGAATGAAATTTTTCGAGAAACAACAAAAAAACAGACAAAACAAATAAAAAGCCAAGCAAATATTTGAATGTGACCTAGTTTAAGGGCTAAGTTGTATGATACGCCGCTCAAGTATGAGTGTATATATTTTCCGCTCCATGTACCTTTGTCTGTGTTCGGTTTTCCTGTATTCCATTGTATTTTTATGTATTTTTATTTATCGCGATTTGCTATGACCGCGAGCCGTAGTGGAGTTTAGCGCCGATGCACTTTCGCTGCTGACAATCACGACGTCTCGGAGGGTTCGAACACGCAAAACGAAATGTGCTTCCACCAAAAAAGCTCAATGGGAAAAATTGTGGGTGTAAAACAGTACAGTATTTTTGAAAATACAGACCCGGCATTGGATGTAATTCCGGAATCATGATTTCTAGTATAGCAATCGACGCATGTATGCACGCGTAGTTTAATTCTCGTGGAAGAATGGTGATGAAATGGTGAAACACGGAAAACATAAAACCGCATTCATCGAAAATAAAGCTAAATCAACTAAGCTAACAGAAGCAAATATGTTTGGCCATAAATTGGAATGTGTTTGAGGAATGCATAAACACCTTTGTCCAAAAATTAATACAAGTTTTTCTCGACTGTGTTGCTGGAAACTCTCAAGAGAAACATGGCCCACACTTGTGCGCCTAAGTGTGTGAAAATTACTATTAAAGACTACAATCTTAATATTCAATGGCCCCTGTGTCTAGGGCTTGATCTGTAGCTACTGAGAAGTGTGTCACTGCTCAGTCGCCCTCAAGTGCAGAAATGCGCACACGGATACATAATGCATGTACATGTGTGTTAAGAAATTGAACTTAAGTTTTTTTTATCGTACATTCATCTTATCAATTGCCGGCTGCTGCGCGGGTACGAGTAATGTACCGCGACGTCAGTCAGCTCAACATGCAGAAACACCATCTCAAAAAGCTTACAATCGGAACGAGACAGAAACCTAATCCAAATAAAAAAAAAGTCGGCGGAACGGGCGGCGATATTGTTAAGATGGCAATAGATTGTCTTGTGTGGACATGTATGTGCGTTTGAATTTATGTTTGCAGATGAAAGGCATATGTTACATAAATCCATTGTAACCATTGTAACTGCATAGTCAACTTTCGGAGGCATTGCGTTGCTGTTTGACAGTATATCGCGCATACTGGAAACTTCGAGGCAACAGTTAAATTCATGGAAATAACCGAAATTATTCATGCTCCTATAGATATCCTTTCCTATCTAAATAGTAGCACGATAGAAGTAGAGCCCAATGTTCCAGAGTTTAATTTAAAGATAGCGTAAAATCGAAGAATAAATTGGTCCTGTTATTGTCGAACACGATACATACAAACGCAGGCAAGGTATTTCAAAATTTATCGCTAATAAAACCCGCAGGACGTCATAGCTTGGCTTGAAAGGATTTGCTTTTACCTTCGCTGAGTAGCTCCAGTGTCTAACAAGATATGCGTCTAATGAAGTGTCTAATAGGTTTTTTATATTTTAAGGAACGTCTATGTTGTTTGATACGGAAGTGAATAGAGTTTTGGATGGAAATACAGTTGCTCTGACCACAAAGGTTATTGCACGATGACACCTTTCACCTTTGAAATGATGATGGAAAAATCCTAATTTGCTAACCAATTTTCTGTGAAAACTTTCAAAAATTTCCGGTCAAACGGAAACCCCCGAAGTACGAAATCATTTAGTTAATATCAAATTAGTATAGATAGGTGCCTTCATACCAAGCCTCGTATACTTCACTTTCAATACGCTTCATAGTTATTTTCCTAAGATATCTAATAATGTAGCTTGCTTCATAAAAATCAACTAATCCGATCAAGAAGCAATTGAATTCATCATCTAATTTACATTTTTCCATAGGGCAAGAACGCGTCTCAAACGAATATACTTCCAACAAACAGTGCGGGTTTGCTTTCATCCAGCAACCCAAAGGCACATATTTTCCAAAGTCTTGGTTATCTACTGACCTAAAAACTGAATGTCAATAAATCTTGGAAAAATGCCCTACAACTTTTTCGACTTTAATCGATCACTCCGCTCATCGATGCTCCAATCTGAGCTCCATAGTTTCACATTCGAAAACCTATAATTAGGACCATGTGTACATATGTATATGTAGGAGCGAATGCATCGACTGTTTGTTGTTAATGTGAATCTTCTGCGTCCCCGCTCTCTCAGAGCAAATGGGCCTGCCAAAAGACAGACCTATTTTTCGTATCGTTCCATATCTCAATGTTAGTATAGGGCTAAGTTCAGCGAGTTTAGATGGAAATGGGAATGCATTAGACTTTATGTACATCCAAATTTATATGTGCGGGCCTATATGCCCTTCTTGAATAAAATCATATTTAAAGCATGTGGTTCTAGTTTCTTG
The DNA here is from genome assembly GCA_963978885.1 of Nemotelus pantherinus. Taxonomy (NCBI): domain Eukaryota; kingdom Metazoa; phylum Arthropoda; class Insecta; order Diptera; family Stratiomyidae; genus Nemotelus; species Nemotelus pantherinus. The sequence continues at coordinate 241,089,851 of OZ022263.1, forward strand.
TGATAGCTTAATGGGGGTGGTGAGCGATATGGCTAAATAATTTCTATACGTTTGTTGGAATTTTTAGTTTATCACTAGAAAAAACTTGCTTCAGACATTTCTGCCTAAATTCTCATATTTTTGCATATCGGTCGGAGTACAAGAGTATTCTGCACAGTGCACTCTGAATATGCAGATTTTCACAAGAGTAAATGCTGGTGCCGCGCTTTCAATTAAGCACCCCGAGGAAAAATCGTAAAAGAGTGAGCTTGACTACTTTGCACTTTTCTGCGTTGTGTTCTTTTTCTGGCACGGTGACTAGTAGGTGCGTTTTTTGCGTCTTGATCAAGAGCTGGTTAAACAACAGCAACTGAGGCAGGGTTGTTGTTATTTTCAATGCTACCTACCCTAACGAGCTCTTGATCGAGACGCAAGAAAAACGCACCTAGTGGCATGTATTCTTGGGTAGTTTTTGAAGTGAACAGTTATCTGTTGCATCAAATAGACATACGTTTTCTGTTTTCTTTTCATCAATTGCCGAGCATGCTGCTCTCAAGATATTCCTGCTAGAAAAAAGTGCTCTCCGAGAGGAAGAGCTCACCTGTAATTCGATCAGATTCAGATCAAACACGCTGAAGAAAAGCTAATTTTTGTACAAATTAGTAAAAATAACAAAAATGACCATATTCACTTGAGCATTTTTTTACAAAACAATAAATGCCAGATAAAGCGTTCAAACTTAAACTTAAAATTTACATCCAAGCATATATGTTTTTCAATGGAGAAACATACTTTGCCCGGACGCTATTGAATCTACTCCCTTAAGCCCTAGAATACGACGGGTGTGTTCACACATTAATACGAGTCTAAAGCACACAGAGCCCATGCGATAAATTTGTTATCACTAGCGCTTACATACGAGCACTTTGCTGTGAACTATGTGCTCTAGTTTTGAGAATATTGTGATCATTCCCTTGGCACCCCCATTTTAGGACGCTGGGCAACTCGAAAAAGACGCATTCGAGATTCATTGGAATGAAAGTGAAAAAGATGAAACTGGGTCACCAGATCTTCGCTGGGCTTCAAATAAAAACGAACACAGTCTTGAGTATGTGAAGTCGTAGGTGCCACAGTTGATACGAACATAGCGTTAGTGCCCAGCGATAGTGTTCTGGATTCTTTTTCTTATTTATTGCCCTTTAAGTTGGGCGAAGTACATAAATGCGTATAGGTCATACGAATTCCACAGCACATTGATGATTTACATTGGTTTTATATACACTTGAATGTCTGTGCATGGAAAAATTGGGCCTACTGTTTTCACTTACTTTTAACTTGAGACACCTATACCATACAAATGTACATCATAATTAGTTTTTAATTGACACTAAAATTTCTCAAGACTGGGACATCTCATCTGGAGCTCTGTAAACGACAGCTCAAAACTTTTATATAATAGTTTGAATTATTCTCTGCACAATTTTTTCGGAGCTGCGACAATGTGGTCGACTGAAAAGAAGCATGAACTAACCTCTCCGAGGTAACTACTTGTATAGATTGCTGACGTTTAATGTCACTTAAAATTGGCAAAGCAAAATGCTTGCAAGATGCATATGAACAAAAAGATGAACAAGACGCGTGTCAAGATGCAAGATTGATTCATTGGCTGCGAACTAGGGGCAGTTTGCAGTTAAAGTTTCCATTGGATATTATTACCTCATATCGAATTCGTTGGTAATCGCGAAGATTTCGAAACGTGATTAATGCGTAAGTGGTTGATCGGAAAATGCGTATATGTAGTTGCATTACAAGCGGAAAAGAGTTTTCTCAATGGCGTTGATTTGCTGTTCGATTCGCAACACGTAATATTGCGGTGGCTGGCGTCTTTCTTCGCTCCAACGCCGACCCGTACCGTATTATTTGGAAAAAAAAATTGTCCATTTTTATTTTGCTTTATCCATTTTCTGATCAAATCAGACATCGATTTAGTCTGTTGGGCACAATCGTCAGTTTCGTTTCAAACAGTTCAATCATATGGCGACAGTTTCGTTTCAAACAACAGTTAGTCCTTCCCGGTAAAAGTACAAGGTGAAGGTACTTCGCTATTGCAGATAAATAGCAAAGAGCATCCAGTGATGGATTTAGATTGGCTGAATTCTTTGGAAAGATTAAATAGAATTCATATAAGAATGTATGTACAAAAAAACATTGCTGAAAGTAAAATTACTATCTACAGTAAATTAAACTCATTATTACTACGTTGCGAACATCGCACACTCAGAAAAAAGACGCATAATAAAATCAAGAATTACCAATGTTAAAACAATGCTCATAATAAGCATTCAGTCTCTTTGTATATTCGTTGAAGTTTGTTTCATAAATACAAACAATTTTTCAGAATTAAAAGGACTAATGTAAATTCAACACGAATGTAGTAAATATAACATGTTCCTATGCGGCTATTTGAGTTACATATACAAACCAACTAATCGATTTGTTGATTTAACAAGATGCGCTGTAATTTCTTATCTTTTGTTTGATCGTTTACGAGATCCCTTTAGCATTCATGCCGTGATTCATCAAATGCGCATAAAAGATCTGGTGCGTGCAGTGGAAGCAAATCATTCGGAGTAATAAATAGTTCGGTTTTGTTTTTACTGGTTCACTTCGATTTTATTCATTTAAAGTGTTTATTACCGGTACGTGATAAATCGTTTATTAATTCTTATTATCAAATAATAAGTGGTGGTAATGTGTGATCAAATTGATCCTGAAATAGTTACGGAAAGTGTAGTGATAGTATATACGCATAAAAAATGTAAGAAATTCATTTTGAAAATGTATTATTATAATGAATAATAGGTTCATGTTGGTATGACACTAGTTTTGATAAGCATTTTTGCCATGTAAACACTAAAAATTAACATTAGTTTATCCTGAATTAATCCTGAATCAATTAAAAAAAATACTATTTATTGCTTTCCATAGCTTAAGTACCTGATACTTATTAAGCGAAACGAATGTGAACAATTTTTTTGTAATTAGCTTTAAGTATGAATATGAAATAAAGTGGTAAATGCATCTTACCTTAATCATTTTTATTTTAATTGGCATGATTATTTAATGAGTGACAATGTAGCCGAAGTGCAGGTACGTTGGGTTTTAAATTTAACTAATACATAAAACATGGGTTTTGAATTTAACTAATTCCTGAGTAATTTTGAGAGTGCCTTTGTTGTTTCAAGAATCTACATTGTACATTTACGACGTTGTTGTTAATATTTTACTATGCAGCTAGATTGTTCTTTAAGATGACATGTTATAATGATACAAGTTAGCTGTTGGATTTCCTATTCGCGATTTTAAGATTACTAGCTTACCATGTTGATTCAATGGAGAAAATTTTTGATGATGCAACTAAAGTACGTATTTCTATGTAGTAGTTAATTCATAGCGAAACCTCTATGGCGCCAATTCATAGTGAAAAATAGATTAAATAACTACGTTTTTTCCCAATTTTACATTTTTTTTTTCTGAGTGCACAGTGGCTCAAAGTAAAAGGTGGACACTTCGATTTTGATTCTTCATGAAGCGATTATCTGTGTAAAGAAAAAATTTAAACAAAAGATACAGTTTTTTTTCATTAAGATACTTATGTTCAAGTTGATATAAATTTATCAAAAACAAAAAAAACATTTGATTTGAAAAAAATCAATGTTAAGTACATATGTAATGCGAACCAATAGGCGTGGTTTTTTGTTCCCCTATTGGAATCAACAACAATTCCTGTCCTAGTGAATTCACTGAGATAGGTGTTGTTGTTGTTTCCAATGCGTTTGTTCTGGATAGCATTGTTCTGTGATGAATAAGAAGAGCAAAAAAACAGGGTGAATGTCAAATTAAAACTCGGACAGCTGACATTACTTTTACTTTTTCTTCAAAGAATGCGGGGAATAGCAGTCCCTTCGTACTTTTTCCATTTTGTGCTGATTAATTGCATACAGCTTTTTGGGACTGGACTGAGGACAGTGACGGACGCACGTTTTATTACAAATTCCTTGTGCCTATTAGTTTAACATAAGTAATTCTTTTGGCGAACATATTCTTGTGCTTGCGAAGCACATTGTAATTCCACAGAAAGTCGCTGTTTTTAGTTAACTGCTAGTTGTTGTTAAGTAATACCTGCTTTGTTTTTACGGGATTAGTGCCAGAAAGAAGTTTTTGCCCAATCTGGGTTTTTTCGGCGATATGGTGGTATGTTACTGGTGCAGAGCTCGAATATCCTGTGCTGATAGGTTGGTGTACGCGTGGAGTGCATGCAGGAGATGCATCAAGTCTAAGGAGATCAAACCTCCGGACAAAAGTCCGGTTCCTGGCGGCAGTGAGTCTAGGCAAAACGTGTGGCTTCAGTCGAACTTACAAACGGTGGTAATAATCATTGTGCTTAGGCACAAGCACGGTACTCAACACGCCATCTCTTACTTGCATGTCTTACTTGAATGAGCGAAACATTCCGACAGTAGTGTGCGTTACAGTAGTAGCGTTAGCTATCGAGAAGGCTTTCGATTCCGTCTGGTACGAAGGCCTTCTATTTAAGTCACAGATATAAGAGAGAATGGATTAGAAATCGACCGAGATAAATGTGCTAACTTTCGACTTTTTGCTTACTGGTGTGAGAATGAGGTACTGGTGTGTGCCCTACACAGTTCATATGGTAACGCTCATGTAAAAACCATAATTAGGCTAATTTAACTATATATTTTTCAAAGTGCATTTATTTTCCTATTAATTAACATTCCTGGTAAACTCGTAGCACTACTCCCCCTGTTGAGGCATAAACCTTGCATTAAGAGTAAGGAGTCAGCTTAGTGTTTAATAGGTCTGTTCCCGTACTTTCAGTAACTGAATTTTACTGAATTTTCCTGAATCATGTGGTGGGGAATTTCATGAAAAGTACGGGAACGCTCTCATTGTATTTCCTGAAAATTGATAACCGAAAGTGTCAGTTTTCGGTTTTTGGGAGAACAATAGTGATTATAAAGTCATCCTAAGCGGTAATAAACTATCGCCGCAAAAATATTCGACCTTCATAGCAACATTACGCAAAAAATATGTTGCTTGCCGCGCACATTTGAAAATATTTACTCCGTTTGGCACTTTTCAGTATTTTTCAGTAGCTCAGACCCTACTGAAATTTACTGAAAGAGGGGAAATTATCAGTTTTCAGTAAAACGAAGTACGGGAACAGCTTCATTGCAATTAATCGCGATTAATCGCAATTAATCGTAGTACGGGAACAGACCTAATATAAAGAAAAATTTAATTAGAGTATCTAAAAAACAGTATTCTTGATAAATTTTGAACTAACTGAGGAAAATAGTACAATCAAAAAGGTTTATAATAATAGGTATAATAAAAAGGTATAATAATATTTAATTCAAAAAATAAAATTTAAAAAGATATCGAAACAAAAAAAGCCAATAATTTACAATACATAGTAGTCAAATCAAAAAGATTTGTGACTATAACATCAAACAGCAGAAAAACATCCCGAACAAGAAGAGAAATATATTTAACTTCATTTATTTGTGTAATTTTACTCCTTCCAAAATAAGCTAGGCTTGTGGCATGGAAGGAGGAGTAGTTTTACAACAGTTTTTTTAAGCCTAGTATTTTATATGTAGATAATTAGTGTAGATACTAAGTTACTTATAATTTTATAGTCTAATCAATATAGATAAGTTACTTATAATCTTATAGTCTAATCAATATAGATGAGAGTGGTTGGGGTTTGGTAAGCATCTCAACAAGCTGTAAGAGGATATACACGCAAGACAAAGCTTCTTCACCTATAAAAGAGTTGATAAACAACACTGCACCACCAGCTCCATGCTCTAGTTTACGTTTACCCTCAGACCCCGACGCTGCATCGATCTACAAGTTCGGTACCTTTTGGTCCAAGCACGACTGGGCCACTCGTCTACAAAAACTTAAGACAGCTAACACGCACAATCATGTTGACAAAGCATGCTCCAAACTGCTCATCAAAGTAAACCGAATGGCATTCTACGTAAATAAATTTTCTCACAATGCTGATGATGGATGGCTGGGAAGACTTCTTGAAGCTGATTTCTGCATCACCGACTACAATATCGAACAACTATCCCAGCGGAAATGTAGATCACCTAAGCGGTACAAAGTTTTTATACCAACTAAATATGCCTGGCTCTTTATTGATCTCAATGGAAATAGCGGCAGATTCGACTGGAAAGGAATCACGTTCCAGCCCTTGGAAGAAAGTCAGCAACAAAATTAGCAGTAAGCCGAAAAAGGATATTGTAAAGAAAAAATGTATATATCCAAATGTCCTTATCTGCGATATCCCCTTCAATCACAAACCTCACTCCTTATCTTCTCTTAAAACTCCTCTTCTCAAAGATACTGATCCTCTGCCTCCTACAACTTCACGTGACCGCCTCTCTAGCGGTCCGTTCAATGTTACTTCTAACCGTACCAAGATGCTGAAATCGCCTGATTCTAGTATTTCCTTTTCCTCTTCTCTAAAAGCTTGTAACAGCGCGGCGAATATATGCCCATTGAGAAACCATAACAAAGAGACTGCAAATGTTGCATCCACTGCGGCAACGGGAACTTCAATATCGAAGAATAACTTGACGACGTCTGCATCTCCTCAAAGACCAGACCACTCTGTTAAGCGGCCCCTAGACGATCAATATTATTGCACAATATGTAGTATTGTACAATAACATTGATCGTCTATGGATCATATTGAAGGATTGTGCAATATATTGAGTGAATCAAAAAGGTTTTGATTTTTATTGTACAATATACAATATATTGCATCGTCTGTGGTCAGTATTGCGCAATATTGGCTCAGTTGCATATCATCGTTAGTACCAAAAACAACGTTTGGAGTAATAGAGCCAAAAATGTCAGAAGCTACTGAAAAATCTAACGAAAACTAAATATTGCTCAAAAATATTGCATCGTCTGGGGCGCCCAGCAATAATATTGTTCAATATATTGTCACAATAATATTGACCGTCTAGGGGCCGCTTTAGGAATTTTTCCTAACAAAACACACACAAACCTCAAACTGTTTTACCACAATTGTGGTGGTATGAGAGGTAAACTATCTAAACTTTTTCTTGACGCCAAATCATGCCATTTCAATTTATTTGCCTTCACGGAAACTTGGCTTAATGATTCTCATACAAACGAAGAAATTCTTGACAGTAGCTGGACCATTTACAGAGATGATCGTAACTACTGCTCTACAGGCCAATCGCGAAGAGGTGGTGTCTTAATTGCTGTGAGCAACAAATTTCCAAGCAAACGCATCGATACCACACCAAACGTAATGTTCCAGCAATTAATTGTTCAAATCTCTTTGAATAATACATCGATTTACATTGGTGTAGTTTATATTCCAACCAGATCCGACGAATCGGCATACGACCATTTATGCGAATCTGTATCTTCCTTCGTATCATCCCTAAACGAAAAGGACAAAGTTATATTCCTGGGAGATCTCAATCGCCCCAATCTATATTTCATTCCCGATGAAAATGACACTTACCTGCTCCCTTTAAACCTTTCAGATCGCAACGACTTTAACTTTATGAGTATCTTCTATGGCAATGATTTGCAGCAAGTTTGTCCGGCTCCCAACCAAAACGGTAATTGGTTAGATCTTGTGCTCACTAACGCTTATGACGAAGTAGTGGTAAGTCCAACTAATGACATAGAACATCTTTTTTGTAATAGTTCGCACCATACAGCACTCTCAGTTGAACTTGCCACTCCTGATTCTACTTACTTAAGAACGTACAATAATTCAATTGTATATGACTTTCGTAATGCTAATTATGAAAGCATTCACCATTTTCTTGACTCTATAGATTGGACGAATATTCTTTCAACATTAGACCTTGAGGAAGCTATTTCTACTTTTTACAACAAAATATATGACGCCATTGAGAGATATGTACCAAAGATAAAGAAAAAGAATAAACTCTCTGAGCCATGGCTTGATAGGGACCTTAGGCATTTACGGAATCGTAGGAACAAGCTTTATAAGCGGATTAAAAACAATATTGACGTTAGTTCGGCTATTCAGGAAGAATATAATGAAATTGCTAAGCAGTTTTTAACAAAGTCCCACGAGGCTTATGACAACTACATTAAGACTACCGGCGAAAATATAATCCGCGACCCGAAAATTTTTTATGATTTTGTAAAAACTACTGGTTATCCATCGTCGATGTTCTTTAATAATATCACTTCTTTCTCTCCCAATGAGATTTGTGATTTGTTTGCAGATAGTTTTCAGACTGTTTTTAATGCATCAGACCCACCAAACTCACACATTTCTTACTCTCATTCCGCTCCAACAGCTTTGGTCAGCCACTTAGAAATTTCACGTGATGAAATACACAAAGCTATTTCGGAACTCGACTGCAACAAAGGCCCTGGACCCGATCTAATTCCTCCAACTTTCTTGCGAAAGTGTGTAGAGCAGCTTGTAACTCCCTTGCATATTTTTTTCAACATACTTTCCTGACATATTTGAAGCATTGTTGTAGCTTTGTCCTCTGCAATCCTTGATTTGTACACCATCATCCTCCAAAAAAATTCAGGATGGTTTCCGCTAAATATTCTGATTTATGCTCTTTGGTAGGCATAGATTTTAGATCGAGCGTGCTGTCAATGCTAATCGAAAAATATTTAGCTAATTTATCTTCATTTAGAACTTTTTAGGACCTGTTTTCCCATTAAATGTGTCCCATTCCAGGATTCCCAAATTTGTTTAGGTGATCTGCAAGAAATTCAGGAAATTCACTTAACAACTTCCCACATCCTAAATAATTTCCATTGTTGGGAGATCCAAAGATTTCATTGTCACCTCGCAATTGTACTTAAACGACAACTCGTTTAAGTACACTTTTCCAGTAATCCACTTCTTTTTGATAGTGGCATAGCAAGTCTGTATCTAATCTACCAACTACTTCACTTCATGCCAGATAAGTCATCATAGATTGCCTATGCGCAGAGCTATTTTCATAATTGCAAAATTATGTGATTAACGCGGTTCCAATCATTACATCCACTCGGGGAGCATAGGTTTATATCAGAAGGGTTAAATAAGCAGCAATAAAGCAAATTTCGGGTTTTTTTTCAGTAAAATTTTCGTGAAAATAATCGACAGGGTCGTGTAAAATATTTTCTGGTTCGAATGACTGCTATTCCTCAATTAAAACAGTTGTTGGTGAAGTTATTGCATTTTTCCGTAGGGACGGACGCTTTCTGAGAAATATGGTTCAGTCTCTTTTTCTGAAGTGGAAGGACTTAGCAAAGAACAAATAGATTGTGAGGTTCAATGAGTTTTCGCAATCTGTTGGTGATATGATTCATTATGTGGATGGTTTATTATTTGGTTACTACTCACAGAAGCTCCTGGTGTAAAATATGATGTTGATTTCGGTTATTTATCAATTACTTCTTTCTGATATGCAATTTTTTTCCTTTTTTCTGAGCCTAGGATATGACCGTTGGGACATTTTGTATATATGTATAGATATAGTAATCAATACTTATTATTTAATTACACTGAAAACAATCGCAAACATAAAATAAAACACCATTTGCAAGTTTAATCTTGAGTGAAATGATTTGATTTTTAGTCCCTTTTCAAATGGGAACAGCAGAAATTAAAATGCCCTCCTCATAAATTGAAGGGGTACACAGATCGATTTGTTTATGTTTATTCCAGGGAAGCCCAAACTCCACGCAACAACAAAAGTTTTTGCAATAATAACACGCAAGATTGTTCCCAACGGAAAACTAATGCATCAGCATACATATATTTGTTATATTTGTTAAATTTTCCGCGTAATGCATGGAAGTATTACATATCCATAGTCTGTTAATTTATTTTTAACATTGCATGCGACTGCAATAATTTAGGGAAATCACCTACTAGTAAGCAAATAGAGTTGCCAGTGTTAGTCCCTGGCTCATGAGATTACTATATGGATAGATAATTATTAAGTATAGTCAGGTAATTATAGTTTAATTTTCACAAAATAAATATATTCACTGGCTGATGATCTAGAAATAAGGGGCCCCATAGAGCTTGAGTAGCCTAGTGGGTAGAGCACTGGCTTCTTGCGTGTGGGGTCCCTGGTTCGAATCCAGGTTCGGACGAAGGTCCGCGCACCAAGCTTTGAGTTCACCTAGCTCTAATTAGGTACCTGATTTAAATCAGGGGCAAAGTGAGTCGTGGAACTAATCACTCCACACTCGTATCCACAATGATTAAAAAAATTGTAATGAAGCTCTCTACCAGCTTCAACCCCTAGACTCGTGAGGGTTGTCGTGGGATTGCTTTGCTTTTTTTAGATCGCGGGGCCCTGGGCACTTGCCCATTGTGCCCATGCACAAAGACGGCCCTGCTTGTACGCCCCATTCTCGAATATGCCTCTATCTGCTGGAATCTGGCTTTTGAAACCCACAGTAACAGACTCGAGTCCATACAAAAACAGTTCTTGCTTTTCGCATTGAGAGAACTATACAATCCTTACGATTTTAATACCCTTCCTCCTTATGAGTTTCGACTGGGTCATCTAAACTTATTGACACTTGCATCCAGAAGAAAAATGATTTCGGCCTGCTTCACATTCGACGTCATTAGAGGCGTTATCAAAGTTGAATTCCTGAATAGTAAAATGGTATTAAATAACCCTGTAAGGAGCACCAGGTCCTCTCGTTTACTTAAAGAATATCCACATTCCACTACTTACGCAGCTAATGAGCCGGTAAATAGATGCTGCAGAATATTTAACAGCATAAGTTTTCTGTATTCCCCAACGATCTCCAAATTCTCCTTCAACTCCTCCCTTTTCCAAGCCATCCATAACCCCTTATCTTAGCTGTATGTCAATGTTTTATTTGTTTGTTATTTATCAATTGTTATTGATTTATTTATTAATTATTTAATTTATTTAATTTTTCGTTTACACATATTTAATTCAAATATTTTCTTGTATTGTTTATACCTTGTTTGGTTAATAAATAAAATAAAATAAAAAAGGTTATATAGAAGTTCACATACATGTTCACACAGAATACATTTGAATTTATTAGAGGGTGTTGAAAAGTTAAGTAAGTTCGATTGTTGAATAAGAGGAACAAGATCAGAATTGCTATTATTGGTTATTGTCTATTGATATAGAAGTAACCCATGGGATTATTCTCAGTCGGGGTCAAGTTGGTCAGGTGTCTGTGTTCTTTGTAAATGTAGTTTTAGCTGTCTCTTGAATGCCTGGACATTTCCTGACAACTCCCTCAAATGGTTTGGGAGTCCATTATATAGTCTTGGGGCAATATGCATGAATTGTTTTTGTTCTAGTGTTGTATTTGCAAGCATTGTTGTCACACAAACACCTCTCTGTCTCGTATTTGCAGTGTAATTTGAAGGTATGAGTATATTCTTTTTAATCACATACGTCAGTAATTTTAGAGTGTATAAAGTTTTTAGGTTGAGTGTGCTTGTAAGTGTGTACATTTGATTTGAAGGATACGTCTGGGGAACAACTGCAATTGTTTTCAGTACTCTTTTTTGTGTTATCTGCAAGTGTTTCAAGTGAGTGTCAAATGCTCTACCCCATACAATAATGCCGTATGCGAGTACTGACTGGAATAAGGTATTATATGTCATTTTTATGTCTTCAAATTTTACTATTCGTTTCAATTTGTAAAAGTTATTTTGAGGTTTGTTGTGTTCTGAATTTCGTTTTCTGTTGTATCAAGTTTTATTCCATAGTCATTAGAGGGGAGTTCATTTTGTTTGGTTTATTCAGGTTGAGTTTCAGTGAGTGGTCATTTGTCCATTTGATGATTTTTTCCATCGTTGCTGTAGCTGTACTGTTATATGTTTCCCAATCAGGCTCTGATACTAAGATGACCGTGTCGCCAACAAAGCCTAGTATATTAGTTTTATTATTCGTTAATTTGAAGAAGGATATCATGTATGTAACAACTATATATCACGCGTAGTAGATTTTTTTAATAGTTCGTTTAAATGCTTCCGCGTCCTGTAATATTTTTATTTCCCTTGGATGAGCATTGAATAATTTAACACCTCCACAAGTGTAATGAGCTTGACCTAGTTGAGCGATTGAATTACACTGAAAAAAATCCACATGGCGCCCAGAGCTATGTAACATAGCGCATTATTTATGGCCCCATACGCTATGCACATAGTACTCTGAGCTTTGCAATATGGCTCCCCGCGCCATAATGTCAGAATCTACATAGCGCGTGGTCCTATGTAACATGGTGCAGCATTTATGGTCCTACACGCTATATACATAGTACCCTGAGCCATGCAGTATGGCTCCCAGTGCCATAATTACATGGCGCAGAAATTATGGTCTCACACGCCATATTACATAGTGCCATGAGCCATGTAATATGGCTCATAATTATAACTCGCAGCCATAATGTGTGAGGAGGTGTATAAATGTTAGCAAGTGACTCTTGAATATCGTTGATAGAAGTGAGCTTGAAAACCACGTAGCGCTAGACGCCATAGTTAAAAGACTTCTGGTGTGTAGTTTTTGAATTGTTTAGTGGGTAAGCAAGGCTTGTAATGCTTGGGGTTCGTATTCAGGTTTAGATGATGGACTACGGATCAAGCTATGAGCTAATCTAATTCTGATTTGGTATCTTAATGTTATTAGGAGTAATCGTGGAATTCTTAACATTTCACTCGCATGCATTGATCGTAAATTATTGAATAAAGCTTTCTACCAATTTCAATTTATCTACTCGATAAGGATTGTCGTGGGTTTACTATCATTTTACTTCAATATTAAAGGACTACTGAAAAAACACATAGCGCAAGACGCCATAATTTATAGACTTCTGGCGCCATGTATATAGTCGATTTCGGTCGATTTGTGAACAATATAGCACCACATGCCATAGTACATAGGAGCACACGCTATGGTTATAGCCCTCCACGCCATATACTATAGTCCTCCACGCTATGTATTATAGTCCTCTATGCTATGTACTATAGTCCTCCACGTCATGTACTATAGCCCCCAACGCCATCTGCATGGCGTGGAGGACTATGTTACATGGCGTGGAGGACTATAGTACATGGCGTGGAGGGCTATAAGCATAGCGCCTGCTCCTATGTACTTTTCGCCATGTATTATGGCGTGTGGCGCTATATTTCATCACAATCCCCAAATCGATAATGTACATGGCGCCAGAAGTCTATAAATTATGGCGTCTGGCGCTATGTGTTTTTTCAGTGTAGGTCCTAAGAGAGTTACTGTGGCCCCGCCTCTGGTTGACTTAGAATTAACTTGTATTTTGTTTGCCATTAGATATTTTAAAATTTGGATTGTGATGCTCATTTGGAAGATTTTGTCTAAAGGAAGTACTTTAAGAGAGTTATACAGTAGGTCAGAACTGAATCGCCTAGATTTCCTCACTAGAATTTTAATGAGTGTCTGTTGGACTACGGCCAAAGGATTTCAAAAACGATCGAACTTCAAAACAAATCGGTATCAGTTTTCTTAAATTGTTTATTGCGTTTTGAACTTGATAGTCCCATTTTAAGTGCTGATCTATCGTTATTCCTAGGTATTTTGCATGCGTAACGTTTTGTATTGTTACACAGTGACAGTTTGCAGTACAGCGTGTGGAATGGATAGTTATCTCCAGGTCATTAGGTAGGCCACGTCGAGTGAGTGAAAAATGTGTGTAGTTCGTCTTTTGAATGTTTAGCGTCAGGGAGTTCAAATTCATCCATTCCTTTAGTAAGGAAAGACTGTATTCTGTGTTTAGCTTTACTCTACTTCAATTGCAGTCTTTAGCATAAAGGACAGTGTCTTCGGCGAATGATATTAAATCACCTTTTACATGCAGTGAAAATATATCATTCACATAAACTAGAAAAACTAAAGGTCCTAAAACGGTTCCTTGTGGAGCACCGTACTCGAAAGAACGCTCAGAACTTAACTTTCCAGCTAATTTCACCCTTTGTTTCCAATCGGTTAAATAGTTTTTTTTATCCAGTTTACCCAATATGCACTGCATGTAAAAGGTGATTTAATATCATTCGCCGAAGACACTGTCCTTTATGTTAAAGACTGCAATTGAAGTAGAGTAACTCTGGGACCTGGCTAGTTATCTGTTAAAACCTGCAGATAATTGGCTAGAAACTAGCAAGACATAAAAAATTTTTTTAGGTCAAAATGAACCATGACTAAATGAAAAGCTCTCAAATGCTCACTGGCTGTGTTACTTCACCGCCACACTCAAAATAAAAGCGCCAGAAACGAATAATGGGCATAAAGTTTAGATACAATCTGCGGTAACCGCATTAGAGCATGGTTGAGTAACATTTTGCCGGCACCATAATCTTCAGCGAATGCAAAGAAACAGAAGCTACTGGTAGCAGCGTAAGCTGGATACTTTCATCCATGCATGTATTACGACCTAGATGCAATAAGAAGAAAACATTGCGGAAAAGACTTTAGTTTAAAAGTTGTGAAAAAGTGAGTTTCATTTGAAGCACTTTGTAGGTATTTCGCTGTCGATTTCATACTGTCGATACTTTGGGTGCTGAATATTATTTTCACTAGAAATATTAAGGCAACGTGTATGAAGTGTTGAAATTAAAAGGTCAAACCTCCAAATATGTCAATATGTGACGGATATAGATTTATAGGATAGACAATTCCTTCGCCTATACAACAGTGAAAAACGGAAGCGACACAGTTCATATTGCGCTCATCTCCTCTCGGGCCCATCTTTTCACTGTGGAAGGGCTTGTGTATCGCAAGATGCCACACTAACATTGCCTGGAAACAGGATTCGGTTGATGAACCATAAAGCCCTTTTCAGACATGAGTCCATGCATCCATGCGTTTTTAGATTCCATGAGTCAAGTCAACTCAAATCCAGTTTTTTGAAGCCGGGGTTTTGAAGTGGTCGGGTACGGTGATTAATATACCATTGACTTAATTGCTTTGCTTTCGCGCTTTGTCATTTGGAGATGATTAGTGGATGGATATTTTTTCATAATTTTTTTCTCCGTACAAAAAAATTGGTACCAGAAAATTGTATATATTTATCCATATGACTATATATACCTTCATATATATGTTTGTGTCTAGATATTCGTCTGCATTCTAATTTTTTCGTAATAGTCATGCGCGTAAGGATGCAAAAAAAAATATTATCCACATCATCATATAATAAAATAATCATCCACAAAACATATGTATATTTAAATGATCATCAACAAACCATCTACACATGCCACTGAGCGAAAGAAATCATTATAAAATCTATTGTACATGAATCAGCATACTCCACCTCCTTCGCTTTTGACCCCCCTTTATAAACAAAATCGAATTGACTCGTGTAAGCAAAACACGCTCGATCGCATGGACGCGTGGACGCATGGACTCATGTCTAAAAAGGGCTTAAGGAATGTATCTCTGCAGGTCGCAACAAGGCGGAGCCTGAAAATTCACAAGTGCTGAGCTTGCTCAGTACGCCAGGAGGTGGATTCAGCTGACCCCAGCTTCATGTATGACTTCAATATAGGATCTTGGTTGCCGTGGACGATTACAGTTTACTCTCGTGGCAAATTTCAATTTACTGATTGCATCTCATACGGCTGCAGGCTTCGGAAAGGCAAGAAGAGCGTCAGGTGGAATTCGAACTACGGCTTCGTATATAACGCAAAGATATTTTTTTAACAGTAAAATTGGCGTTAGCTATATTACAAAAACAATAAAAAAAAAGAAGAAAAAATATCGAGCTAGAGCTGAGAAAAAGGTAAATGAACGTAGATAGTTTTCTATGAGGTTGGGGGCGATCAGCGGCCCCCTTAAGAAATACCGCCAAATATTCAAGGCCAGGTCTGTATAATCGGAAGAAATTTATGATTGAGTCATCATTTAAAGAGGCTAAGAGGCTTTCTTGGAATAAACGAGACTCGCTATTTGCAATGTCGCATTAAACTTTAGTCATAGTCACATACTTTCTGATGGTTTGTTCTACTCGCTATATTTATATTAAATTAACCATTATATTTCCGTCGTACTAGCCTTCAAACAAAAAAAAAACAATTTTATTTGCAGATTTCCCACGCGAAAAATGATGAATTCGCTGTGGTAGTTGAAGCGGGAAATCATATAATCGTTATATCATATCAAATAATTAACCTACATTTCAGTTGGCTGCTTGCATTTGTGCTGCCATTAGGCTTCTTAAATTTAACAACTTAAAGTAATTTGCACGCAAACCTCCTAAAATCAACAGCACACTCCAAACGAAATACCTTCCCTTCCCACCAAATCAGAGTTCGCCACGGCGCGGAAAACGAAGCGGCAACAATAACATCGTTAGCGTCGTTACTATTGAAATTGAAAGCGAAATACACTTTTATTTTCGTTCGCAGTAGCGCTTTGCCATCTTCACCGTGGCTGCATGCGCTCAGCCATAGCGCGGAAATCTCTTTCACTTTTCAAGACACGAACGACTATTGCCTGTTTTTCGTGGCTTGGAAATTGGGTCACAACGTGATTGAGAAAAAAACTATTATTCTTGGTAGCGCATATTCTTACGTCTATTAGGTACTTCCACGCTGCCACCTCGAAGATCTCAACGTTGAATAAATGATATAGATTCGAATGGAAAATTTATCGCCGACGATTGATCAAATGATTTTCAATATTACCGAGTGTAAATCATTGAGTTTTGTAGATACCACCTTACAGGCAGTCAGAAAACCGCAATGAGAGTGACCTGAGGAGCCGTAACCGCATTCTTATTGACATAAGCCGCGAAAGACCTACTGAACCTGTTGATCTAAAAAAAAAAGTGTTTGGCAAGAAAATTCGAGATCATAGGAAAAACTGCGAAGTTCTTGAGCCCAAGACCGCAAAAGGCTTAGCGAATCTAGCGAGAGATAATTGATTTCAGAGTTTCTAACCTGTGCTGATCATTGTGCATTAAGGTAGAAACACACTGCTGTTACGTCACGTGAGCTCACGCCTTGTCACGTCATGCGTGTGGAGGCATGAGCTCACGCTTGGAAACACACTTGTGCCATTATAGCAGCTCATGTGAGTTGCAGTTAATTTAAGTTGATCGACTGAAACTGGCTAAAACTACGATTTCAATTAGAAAATACATATACAAACACATATTTGCGTCACTCAATGTGCATATATGCACTTATAATGCATATTTTGATTAATCAGTACTTATTTCGCCATATACGACATTCAAAAATATACTTTACATGTTAAAAGTGCTTTCACGTAAGCTCAAAAATCTAAATTTGCAGATGATTGGGAACGTGAGCTCACGTGACAGAACATGAGTCCGGGTGACGTGACGTGACGTGACGTGCCAGCAGTGTGCTTCTAAGCACGCAAAATGGTACTTAGTCCGAGGAAATTTAACATGGTGCTTCGGAAAAATTAGGGGAAAGCTGAATTTTGGTGTGAACCTTGGTACTGGCGTGTTGAACAAAATGTCAAAAGTCTCCATCGATCCGAGTGCTGCGTTACTTTTTATACGGGGTCAAAGGTCACCAAAAGTGACCTTTCCTAAATATCTCAGTAACGGATACGTCTTTAGAAAAATAATGTATGACGAATTTGTAGCTTAGAAAATTTCCAACAAAAAAGATTTGATAGCTTTTTCTTGTAACCATAACCGTTTTTGAGATATATTGATCTAAACATTTACTACTAACAGCATCCTCTTTCTCAACGGCATGTTGATATTATCCGATTTTGATTACGACTTGGAATGTTTGTGAGCTTATTCTTCTATGTTTAAGAGGCGCATGAAAAAAACATGTTAACAAACTTATCTGCCACACTCCAGGGTAGATGGAAAAGTGTGCTCCGAAAAGTTATCCCCCCCCCCCCTTTTCCATAAAATGATATCCCGGAGCTTCTGTCCCAAATCTTCAGAAATGAGTTCGTTGCCTACTCTTTGCCCACTGTTAAACAAGATAAGACCACTTTTTATCTTGTTAATTGCCTATTCTTGACATCGCAGGACCAGCCCTACACCCACACCCTACCCACCCCCGCAAACGAAACACCCCGAAATACCCGGTTTTTTAGTTTTTTTCCATACCGTCTTATCCCATGAACGATTAAGGCAAGGTCACGTAATGTTAGGTGCAAATTGGTTCCGATACGTGCCATGTCCCTTTGGCGCTATGCAGTCATCACAGGATTGGTAGAAAAACTGATTATTCGGGGATAGTCTGCAGCGGATTGAGCTCCTATGTCAAGAATGAGGGTTTACAGAATTATGCCATGATATTATCTTGCTTTTTCATACTCCTAGGGCCATGATATGTTACAAAACCTATTTTCACCTGCAATGTTGTTGTTTGGTCCTGCTCTTTCGTGGAATATCCCATACATGATGCAGCAATACAGTTTATATCCGAGAAGACAGTAGCGAGCAGATGTCCCTACAA
The DNA here is from genome assembly GCA_963978885.1 of Nemotelus pantherinus. Taxonomy (NCBI): domain Eukaryota; kingdom Metazoa; phylum Arthropoda; class Insecta; order Diptera; family Stratiomyidae; genus Nemotelus; species Nemotelus pantherinus. The sequence continues at coordinate 241,108,392 of OZ022263.1, forward strand.
GTTTTATGGCAAAGGGGGGCGGGGGTGGTGGCAACTTTTCGGAGCACACTTTTCCACCTACCCTGGAGTCTGGTAGATAAGTTTGCTAACATGTTTTTTTATTACGTGCCTCTTAAACATAGAAAAAAAACTCACAAACATTCCAAGTCGTCATCAAAATCGGATAATATCAACATACCGTTGAGAAAGAGGATGCTGTTAGTAGCAAATTTTTAGATCAATATATCTCTAAAACGGTTATGGTTACAAGAAAAAATTAGAGAATATTTTCTGTTGGATATTTTCTAAGCTACAAATTCGTCATACATTGTTTTTCTGAAGACGTGACCGTCACTGAGATATTTAGGACCTTTGACCCTGCATAAAAGGTAACGCAGCACTCGGATCGATGGGGACTTTTGACATTTTGTTCAACACGCCAGTACCAAGGTTCACACCAAAATTCAGCTTTCCCCTAATTTTGCCGAAGTTTCGCCTTTTTTATGTCGGATTTCACTGGGCTAAATGCAGATCTATATCACGTGAGGTTAGCTGATGTGATCGGATTTCACATATCACGTGAGCTCACGTGACATCACATCATTACAGCAGTGTAATTCCGGCATTAGTTGCTCAACCCAGCCGCATCGCAGTCTCGAAATTGATTCCAGCCCTCCAATTGAAAAAAAAACGTGTTGACTTATGCGCGCTGAATCTTTTAAAAAGCAGCGTGGGACGGGTTTTGAATATCCCTATCCAGACTTAGAATGCAAGCTATGGTTTACCAAAGAGTCGAGCTGTGATTTCGCTCTTGCTGAAGATAGTCTTCCACAGCCTCTACGGGTTTTATCTACATAAGCAAAGTTAACACGTTCTTCAATATTTTCCACGTTAATCTTCTCTACCACCGTAAGACGAAGCCGCAACATCGCAGCACTGTCACACCGTCAGCTCCCATTCGGGTCACATGACTTTATGCAAGATGCTTACAAATTCGAGACGGGAAAAATGCGTCAACGATGGTTGCATTTAGCCAAGTAGCAGTTCGTCAGATTTAGCGTTGCATTTGCATACCGTTCGATGCAGCGACTCCACCGAGCTTGATGAGTAATTATGCGACACGACTGCATTAGTTGCCTTGGAAGTCAGTAAGGGCTTTTGCGGTTGTGAAATGTGTTTCACTTTCGAGGTACATAAATACTTCAAGCAGTCGTGAAAGATATGTACATCCGAGTATAAGCTCGTCTGCAACGGTATTCTGATGCCGCGTTTACACACATGGCAAATGTTGGCGAGCCGAGTGTGTAAATGGTCCCCTTGTTTACTTTCGGCTGTTTTTTTTACATGCGAAGATATGAAGGGAAGTAATTTCACCCTCGACGTAACGTTTGCCATATTTGTAAAACAGGCATGAGAATTTTAGGTAATGGAAATACATATTTGTACGATTCGATAAGACTTAATCATACATGAAGCAATTAAATTAGAGCACGTGCCTGAAATGTTGTCAGTTTTACGAATCGAGTCAAAGGGATTTGAAAAAAGGTCTGGTGCTGGCTTCTTTGATATTTACAAAACGATTTGGTTTGCCTACGAAATCATGGACAAAATTTCAGAACAGAGAGAGATTTAAGGAAATGAAATAAGCGTATACATATACGAAATTTAGTGAAGCAATTTTACTACAAAGGTAAAATCTAGAATTAGAACAAATCGGGAAAATTACTACCTCAGATATTCCCTTTGGTGTCTCCGATACCTAAGACCTACGAGCTTTTGGTTACAACGTGTCAAATGGCCTACTATCTCTATCGTGCATATGGCCAACTCTGTTTGCGGAGAAAAGGCTGTCAAATTTGCCCTTAGTATCCATAATTTTCCTTCCCTACTACTAACGCTCAGATTCAGGCGAATTACTTCACTTCTCACTGCTGTTTTCATTTCCTTATATAACTCTTTTCTGAGGAGAAGATGCATGAGTACGAATGGGTACGAGGTACACTGTTCGAATATTTGTAAACAAATTTCTGAACAAAGAAAATGCTACCTACCTACACCACATGCATATCTGCGCACTTCAGCTTCACACCCTCCAAATCTTCTCAATGCAGACAGAACGAGTTTGAGGGCGTACTAAGTTAGAAAAAAAGGGTCCATAGCTTAAATAAACAGTTTTGAGTGAAGACTTTGAATACTCGTCAAATGTTTTGGGAAGTAATTTCCCAAGTTTCTCGATGAAACGTTCGTCATATGCGTAAACGAGGCATAAAGCTTGTCGCACACTATTCCGTCACGACACAACACGACATAGAAAAATTTCGTACGACAGTCTGTAGACCAACGCACACTTTACCGAACCGACCGACAAATTAGATTGTGAAAAGTGTTCAGAAATGCATTATGTTTAATGCAATGGAAAATGTGTATTGTTAAAAATTAAAAAAATACTAAAACTCAAATTAATTGTAATTTCTGCCCATCTATTTGTGTGTTGTCGTAACTTTTTGAGCTTATTTCATACAATTCTTTCTACAGGGTGGCGTAAAAGTTTCTGTCTTTGATATTAAATTAATGGGAAAAAGCTATCTTTCCAAATTTTGAAACCCCCTTCTTTTTTTTTCTTAAACCTACAAAGCTTTAATTAATTCAGCGATGATACCAAAATAATGACTGTTGTTGTTTAAGAGTCGGTAAAAACAGGTACCAAAATTCAAATAGGATTAATATATCCACCTTTTTTTAAAACTTGAAAAACTTTCCAGCGGATCGAATTGATAATAATGGTAAATAGTCAACTTTATGTGAAAGTTTCAGAAAACAAATTTTAGACTGTTGAAAATGAAAGAGGGCATTAGTAATACTAATTATATATTATGTGTTAAATGTTGCACAGGAAATATTAAGAACAGAGACTTTTGCGTCACCCAGTAGTTTCTGGCCAAAATTTTACATCCATTACGAATTCGATATTTTATTTAATATCAAACTGCCTAACGACAACTGATGCTTATCATAAATTGCTCAGAAAATGCATTATGATTAATACAATGGAAACTGTGTAACGTGAAATATTTAAAAAAATTAAAATTGAAATTTTCTCAGCAAATTCTTCCCATATATTTTCCTTCTTTTGTGATTTATTGTAATTTTTTGAACTTATTTCATACAGTTCTTTCTATTTTCTGGCCAAAAAAATTTACTTCATCCATTTCCAATTCGTATTTTTTTTCAATATCAAACTGCCGCACGACAACTGATGCTTATTATAAAATCTATAAAGCTATATGAAAGCCCGCACACTTGACCGACACGACACGCTACAACGACGTACATCATTTGTCGGATTGGATTGAATTCGAACATCCCAAACGACAAAAAATTTTTGCTGTCCCGTCGTGTCGTGACGTATTGGTCAAGTGTGCGGGGCGTTCATACAATTCCATACAATTTATTCTCACAGATTTTTGTCGTGTCGTGCTGTGACGTGTCGTGTCGGAATAGTGTGCGATATGCTTCAGACGGAACCCTCATAAAACAAGTAGGCGCCGGGGAAAACACCATTCACCCTTTTGTGCTTACCATGGCTTGGCATGTTTGTGAATGGAGAAAAACAGGCGAGAATAGACGAGGGGCGATTTACACTCTCGTCCTCGGCAACATTTGCCATATCGCGGGGAAAGTGTAAATCCGGCATGAGATACTGTAAGGTTGACGAGTGAGATTTTTATTTTGTCCGTGTATTGTATTGTATTGAACCGTGTACCCATATGTGAGTCAGCCTTTTTTAATTCACGCACAACGGTGTTCTTTCACAAAAAATCCACTCAATGTACCCCTCTCTACCACACTCAGCATCGAAAAGCTCTGATTCTCCCATTTATTTATGAAGAATGCAATGATGTTTGAACCAGAGTGGGAACGATAGCGACGCATGTGAAAAGGTAAAGTCAATTTTTTGATTGGCCAAAAAGGTAATGTCAAATTCAAAGGTGAGTTTTGTGATCGTAGGGCAAGATTGCATTAAAGGCGCTTGCTTTGTATTTTGTATGCACATACAAAAACGTTTTATGTATGTTAAATAATATGTTGCATCTAATATATATATATATGCATATAAAAATGGCAGCAATTGATTATTCCATTTGTAACCAAATTTTTATGTGACTGTTCACAGATGTCTGAGATCAATAGTCGCATTAGCGAGTTTAAGCATTTGGAAATGATTCATTTGTGATAAAAATGTTCTTGCATGTGCATATGTATATCAAATGAAAGTAAGAAGCAAGAAGTTCGCTCGCTCAATGTTCGCTCACACTAGTAAACAGATGGTCAAAAATTGAACCATTTCTCAGCTGCGATTTCTAGTCCATTCTCTCTTATATCCAGTGTGGCAAATTTAGCATTTTCAATGCTAAACTTAACACCGATTTCACCCGTTTAGCATTGAAAAACGTACTTTAACATTTAGCACTTTTTATTAGCACTGCTATACACGAACGTTCGATGGCATTACATATTGCATACGAAAACCTATCATTTAATATATTTAATTCTGTTCCCCTGACGCAATCTAGTTTAAAAACTATAGAAATATAACTTTGAAGTATCAGAGTCAATTATTAAAAGTCTTTCCTTGGTTTCTGCCAACTTTAGCTATTTATCCGCAGAGTCAGATTCAAACGATTTGGATACTGAAGGTGAATTTTAATTGTGCGCATTATCTTTCTTTAAATTAAAAACTGAAGTCTTTTTATTATTAATTATTTTCATCATCAATGGATGAAATATATGTTTCAGTTCTACTTATTTTGTTGCTTGCAAATGAAGCTGCTAGTTCTATTGAAACAAAAAGAAGTTGAGCATCGATTTTTGCAGCTAAGCATTGCTTTTAGCATCTTTTCCGGAGCCATTTAGCATAATTTCAAAATTTAAAATGGCCACACTGCTTATATCTGTGTGTACTGCTCACCAAAATTCCTCTCTCTTTCGGCACTCTGACTTCCTTCCTCTGGATGGGGACTTCTTCAGCTCCACTTACCTCTCACCCATCAATTTTTCTCCTTTGAAATACATTGTTTTGTCAGTCGCTGCACGAGCAAGAAATAGCTCGCAATCAATCGAGCCCGCGCACACGTAAGTCAAGTAGCCGCAAGATTTACACAATTCGCTTTCGATAATAATGTACGTGCGCGAGAACAGTTTGCACCCAATAGCTTCCTCTGTTGAATCGAAATGAAAAGCGAAAGTGCGACATCGCATTTTCAAGGCCGTGGTCACCATTTAACACGATTCACGGAATGAGAGTGTTATTTACTGCGCTACTTGTGGGCGAGCCAAAGACAATCACTACTGTGATTTTTAACTTTCGCGCAGATCTTTGTATTCCATAAGCGCGGTTCGCTTGAAAGACTGTGCTCGCTTATTGGTATATGCGTCAAAGGTTCCGATTTCAAGACATGTCTCTGGTGGAAACTACGTGTCGTGTAACTTTTGATATCAGGGAGCACTTGAAACATGGCTCAGCGAACGAAACAAAGATGATTAGCGTGCGGTGGTTACGCGGCAGAGGAAGTAGCAGTGAGAGATTTAATTTTGGGTGAAAACCCATGCCTGACCTTGGACTCGTTCATACTTTTAATTCCGCGTATTGCGCCGCCAATTCCTGGTGGCTGTCTCGCATATCAGCTGTCCCGTTAAATTTTGCTTTCATTTGGGGATATTTAACATGGGCATAACGTTTGTAAGTATTTGCTGGTGACTCAAGTGTTTGCAGAGATTTATGTGGGATTGAAAATTTGCTGCAAGAAAAAATGTAAGATATCAAGACTTACATTTTTTCAGGTTACTTTCCTGAAGAAGCACCGAAGTCTTTTGCTTTTTATTATCTGACTCAGTTCGATTCACATTATTTTCTTGCTAATTTTTCCAACATTTTTCAATTTAGATATAAAGATTTGCAGTTCGTTGCAACTAAGGTAAAACTATTTAGAGCTGGTGCCACGAGGAAGTTAGAATCATCTAGTCCTAAAGTGCAAGTTAAAGTATTTAACTCAATCTACTTATTACTAATCAACTGCTCAGTTGAGGCTGGTCTAAAAACAAGTTTCTTCTCTATATACTTACAAGAGCGAGTAGATTCATAGATTCTTCAAGTTATGATCTAAATCCAAAGCTTATGCTCTCGATGCAACCACTTGCTAGAATACATTATCATTAGGAAATAAACACTGAAAGGCTTTCGGCTTCCGGTTTTTAGAAATGCACCTGGATTATTAGTCTAAATTCAACAGAAAAATTAAAGAAAAAATGAGTAAGTGGAATAATTGATTTGAAACCAGTTACTATATAACATCAGAAAGAGGATCAAGAAGTAAATTATCGCAAGGAAAGTATCGGAACAGAATAAAAGGGATTGTTAGAATTGGTAAAGTTTGAAATCATTGTTCGGCAATGGAACATATGTGATATCCACTTATCTTTCTGTTCTAAAGTTTTAGAAGTCCAATTGTATGATACTGTTTCGAATGTATTTTGGCTATCTTCCTGGAATAGAGGAATGCTTTTATGACAGAAATTGTGCTTTTTGAGATTGTCACGAAGCGTTCCCTGTAATTATTGTTCGATAAATACAATGCAACAGTCACAAAAAGCACGAGAATTGAACTGTCTCTAGTGGAAACCAAGAAGAACTTTCACAGAAACCACCAGATTAAACTGTGAATAGTTAAATGCACTAAAATTATTTATTCTTCAAAACTCAATCAACTCATTTACTTCTTCTCAAAAATGAATTCAATCGATTTCGTATCTTAACTCAAAACGAATTTGAAAAAGAAAACAATTGACAAAAACAAAAAAAACCAACTAACGTTTTCTCTTGAATCGCCTGCTAAGTTTGTTAGGGCTCACTGGCGAATTCCCCATCGAGCTGTTTTTTCAAAAGGGATGGAAAAAATATTTCGGAAATCACGACGGTACTAAAGAGAAACTGAACAGAAATATTAAATCATTTAAAAGGTCTCGATAAAACGAGAATAAAACGAGAAGCACGCAGGAGATCGACCATCAGCAGTGACCGAATGGAAAAAGCGGGCTATTCTACGGATTGCTTCAAATTCAACGGCTGCGGTGCGGAAAATCAGGGCAAAAACAGGTGTACACACAAGTGTACGTGATGTCTTACGTATTTTCCAGCGAGCCGAGCATTTACAGCGGAAAAAATTAAATTTTAGCCGCCACAAAATATCTCATGTTTATAGTAATGCTCAGGTTTGTGTTATGTTTTATATTACTCGTCTATTGAAGCACAAAACACCCAACTTAATAAAGAAAATAAATTGTTATTACCAGTGAAGTTTCTTTCATTTGTAGTCCCATGTACTATAGTTCTATATCAATAAAAGTAAACAAATTAGAAACTGTTCAATTGTGAGGAACAAAAACAACGATGAATTGAGTGTTTAAACACGAAGATTGAAGATTAACGAAAATTATTGGTTTATTTGAGAATATGAAAAAAGACAAACAGAAGAAATCATTGGCGGAGATATTTTACTAGCACAAGATATTCGATGCATTGTAAGATTAAGTGCATTTTGAAAAACCTATCTTTTGCAAAAGTATGTTAAAATCAATATTGAAAAATACACCCACTACAAATCAAAACACAAATCATGGAATATCTCGAAAGTACTAAAATGTAGATAGAACGTTTATGCTCAGCAGGCCAGTATAATTGTTTTGAAAAAGATTGATAATATACGCTGTAGAGCGATCTATAGCAGATAACCATGATATATAAAATACTGATGCATTTCATACGAATTATACACTGAGAGAAAAATCTTCGTAAAATAAACAATTTTCCTTAGTTATTTTTGCGTCAACTACGGACTATAGTTAAAACAACCATAAGAAAATAGTTGATTTCTTTGATGTACAATGACGCGTGGTTAATAAACAACGTCCGTGGTGCAAAAAAGTAAGCAACTACAAACTGTGGTATTCCAACAATGTATTTTGTAGTCTTAAATGAGCTGATGCTAATTTTTCTATAGATTCTATAGAATTTCAGCAAAGTCAACTACTTGTTTGCATAGTAGAAAGAACCATTTTCCGTAGTTCTTTCGACAATTTTGAACGAACTGTTGTATTACTATCAATAATAGTTAAATCAACCACGACTTTTTCTTTCAGTGGCTATATGAATCAATTTTGTAAGAAAATGGAATAAGTTATATAAGTTTTTAATGCCTTTCAATTGGAATCAATGAGAGCGTATTCGCATTCAATGAGACTTGCATTGCAAATCATCAAGCATTATGTGAAGCTCTGATTTTTCAACATCGAATGCTGGCTTCCGCCTACATGCGGACGGCGTCAAAAACAGAGTACGCAAAACTAATGCATGCATATTGGGGAGGTGACATAATGTCTTAGTTTAGGCAACAGGATGAAAGCTATACTGCGCTGTAATAGCATCTGAGCTCCGAACGGTATGCAAAATACTATATTTCGGAGAAGTAAATCATTTCATGAAAATTGCTTATAATTTCGCAGGGGAGTGGAATGGCAATTAGTGAAGGCTTATCCTAAGGTACAGCTCTCATTTATTTAAACTAGGCTATGAACCAGGTTACCCATTAAATCGTACGTAAAAGCCATTAAACAGTACCTTTGAGATTATTAATTTAATAATAATTTAGTTTAAAATGAATTTATGCAAGCGGTAAATATTATAAATCACTTTAACCGCATTTAAAATTTCAAACGAACACAACACTGTTTTAATCTGCATTACATATTTTGTTTGAAGTCTTAATTGCGATTTCCATTTCCAGGTTTAATGGGCATAAGAAGTCTTATGCGATATGATAGAGTGTTCAGATGGACATTGTATCAAACCGTGGAATTCTAGTACTTTTTCTGATTTGCTAAACAAAAAGTTAATCTAAACAAGTGTTTAAGAGTGAAATTCAACCCGAAAATAAGCGACACATACACTCTTTCCTATTCCGTTCATATAGCCAGTGAGAGCTACATTAATTTTATATTATTATTTTTTGAGCCTCCTGAGTAGGCTTTTTGTTTCTACATCAACATCCAGATTTCGGATACATTTGTTTTGGTTCGCGAAACTAAGCCGACTGTTGGAAGATAACGGCAAATTGTATCTACTATACAACAGCGTAGACATAATTTAATTAATATCTGCTTACATCTAATGGTACATTGCCATTTCAATCGTGCTTATGTGTTGCCTACACAATTTCTAGATGATTTATTTAGATACCCAATCATACTGCACATACATTTCGGCATAACGCACAGCAACGAACGTGAACGCATGAATTATGATCAAGTGATTCTCCAAACAATGGCCCGCGAAGTTTGTAGGCTGTCTTGGCTGCTGAACTTAAGTTTTTGGCACACCTTCAAAGATTGCAAAATGAAGACCATGACTCATTCATACAACCATGGCTCGGTGAAGTTACATACAGATGTTTTAATTTCTAGCATCAAAGCACCAGACAACAAACTGCAGCATAAGTTTTGTGCAAAGTATTATAATTAATATTCAGAGCAAGTTTAAGTGAATTTACACAAAGACGTAAAGTAATTGAGCTTCGGTGAGCAGATCGCGGATGTTCAGTGAAAAACTGTAAATAGCACCTATAGAACATTTCTGGATTATAAGAACTACTACCAAAACAGTAGAAACTCGTGTAGCCTAGTAGGTAGAGTACCTACTGGTTTCTAGTCTGAGAGGTCCTTAGCTCGAATTTAGTAACAGATGGGAGATGGCCCATCTAACCTTAGGCTAACATATTTCTGAATAGCTACCTGATTCAAGGTGTCAAATGTTGACAAAAGTTGTCAAATGTCAAATGTTAAAACTTTATAGCAATATATGGGAAATATATTGCTCACGCTCGATTTCTTTCCGGTAGCTATTTCATATGCTTATTTCTATGTCGATAAAGCTTTATTTATTTATTTATTTACTGTCCGAATCTACAGAATAAATCCAATTATAGATTAGACAAGAAGAAGAAAAATTAAAATACAGTAAAAAAAAAGTACATATATAAAAATATATAAGAAAAAGATAGAAAAAATAACATAAAACTAAGAAAATTAATAAAATTCAGAGTGGAATAATAATACAAACAAGAGAATAAAAAGTTAGTCGACCGAAAAAGAAACAAACAAATTGAGTAAATTAGGACATATTTCGATTATATCAAAAAACGTTATTTTTTAAAGTATTTTTAAACACAGATAACGTTTGAGGCAGAGGACCAAAGTTAAGGCTATTGCGCTGACGAGGCAAACGCAAAAGGGGGGAAAAGAAATAGGTGTCGGTACGGGTGAATGTAACATTAAATTTGAAAAATGTTCTATTAGGACGGCCCGAATCTCTAACAGAAAGGTGAATGCTGGGGTCCACCAATATACAGCCGTTGAAAACTTTAAAGAGGAGGCACTCGTCGAGGAACACTCTGCGTGACTCAAGGGAAGGAATTTGAAGGATGGAGAGGCGCATACTGGAATCGCAATACGGGATATTGAACTTATAGAACAATGAGCGGGTGAATCTGCGTTGCACGGATTCATTCGCAGCAATCAAGTATGCGTAATGTGGACACCAAATTTGACAACAGTATTCAAGAACACTACGGAGAACGGAAGAAAACAGATATAGAGAAGTGGAAAGATTAACAAAACGTTTAGAGGATCTGATGATGACGCCAGAAAAACGAGAAGCCTTGGCAGTGATGTGTAGAATATGTAAGTCGAACTTCAATTTGGAATCAAAAATCACGCCAAGCTCCTTGATACTAGAAACAACATTGAGAGGAGAATCAAGGACACAGTAGGAGAAGAGCAAAGGGGATGTTTTGTGGGTGAAAGACATTTGATGACACTTCACAACATTCAAAGTGAGGGAATTAGCAGTGTACCAGTTAGCCAAAGCATCCAAATCGCTCTGCAATGTGTTACAGTCACTAACCGATTCAATCACTCTGAAAATGTTAAGATCATCAGCGTACAAAAGGCAGGTTGAGTTAAAGAGGGAAGGAAGATCGTTAATAAACAAAAGGAACAATAAAGGGCCAAGAATGGATCCTTGCGGAACTCCTGAGGTAGGGAAAAAGGGTGTGGAAGAGCAAGAGTTAACAGTAACAACACAAGAACGATCGCAAACGTAAGAGGCGAACCAGCAAAAACGGGCACCGGCGAGACCAAACCCTTCTAACTTTGACAGAAGAATGTCATGGTTCACAGAATCGAAGGCCTTGGCAAAGTCGGTATAGAGGACATCAACTTGCTTTTGCTGGTCGATTGCGGAAGCAACGGTGTTTGTCAAAGACAATAGGTTTGTAACCGTTGACCTACTTTTGATGAATCCATGCTGTTCACTGGCCAGCAGGGGCTGGACGAAAGGGTATACTCTATTGTAAACGACTCTTTCGAGAAGCTTACTTAATCATGGTAAAAGGGATATGGGACGGTAATTACAGATGGAGGATATACCATCAGCTTTATGGATGGGAAATATATTGGCGGATTTCCAAAGAGATGGAAAGGTTCCGGTTGAGGTGCTGAGGTTAAAAATTATTGACAGAGGAACACACAAGGAAGATGAAAGTGATTTGGTAAAAAAATTTGGAATGCCGTCAGCACCAAAGCTAGTGCTTGCGTCAAGAGACAACATTAACGATTCAACTTCTAAGGGATTAGTAATAAAAGCAGAGAGGGTAGAATCAGGTACGGGAAAAATGGTTGAAGACGAAGAGTTACTATGATGGGCGGTGAAAGAAGAGAAAAATTGAGCAAAGAGCTCACAAGAATCTTGAGGTGAGGACGCAGACTTATCATGAAGATACATAACTGAAGGAATGGCGGAGGAAGTTTTAAGGGATTTGTTATAGAACCAAAAATGCTTAGGATTGTCAGAAGTAATAGAAGTTTCGACATACTCTAGGTAAACACGCATTGCGTCATTGGCTGCTCTTTTAGCAGCGGCACGTAACCTTTTAAATTTCAAATGGTCATCAAGTGAGCCAGTCCTTTTGAATTTGCTACGCGCTGCATCTTTGGCTCTAATAGCAATCGCGACATCAACGGTGAACCACGGAGGGTCGGAACTTCTTTTACAGCGAAAGGAAGGAGTGTAGCAGGAAATTAAGTTGGACAAGAGGGAATAAAATTTGTAAAGAGCATCATCCACACTTAGCCCTCTGAAAAAATCATACCAGTTAGTACCATTTATTTCATTGGACAGAGCGGAATAGTTTGCTTTTTTAAAATTGAAACGAAAAGTAGAGGGAGATTTGTCTTTAGACGTTCGGGTTAGAGTTAATTCCATAAAAAGAGGAGGATGGTGAGGATCGGGGCGTACATACGGAGATAGAGAAGGACTCAAGCAAAACGAAGAAAGGTGAAGGTTAGTCAGGACGAGATCGAGAATCCTGTTGTTAGTATTAGGTACCTTGTTGAATTGGGAAAGTGAGCAAAGGGACATAAAGAAGGAAGTAGCGAGATAAATATTGCTTGAAGATAAAATACAAGAGAAAGTGTCATCCCAATTCAGTGACGGCATATTAAAGTCACCACATAACAATAAGGAAGCAGAAGGGAAGCAGAATGTGTTTTCATATGTGCGGTGTTGGAAAACTATTGCTAAAAAGAATATAAACCCTATTTCCAAATGTACTAATATTTTCAAAATTGCAGCCAAGAACCTCAATCAACAAAATTATTTTATATCAATTCATTCATACGCACGGGAAGAAAAAGTCGTGGTTGATTTAACTATTATTGATAGCAAAATTGTCGAATGAACTACGGAAAATGGTTCTTTCTAGTATGCTGAAAAGTTGTTGACTTTGCTGATACAAAAAATATCGAAACTTTCGCGGATTCAACTGTGTTAATTGGTTCATAAGTACGATAAATTATTGATCTATAGAAAAATTAGCATAAGTTCATTTAAGAATACAAAATACATTGTTGGAAGACCACAGTTTGTAGTTGCTTACTTTTTTGCACCACTGACGTTGTTTACCAACCACTCTTCATGGTACATAAAAGTATTCAACTATTTTCTTATGGTTTTTTTAACTATAGTTCGTAGTTGACGCAAAAGCAACTAAGGAAAATTGTTGATTTTACCAAGATTTTTCTCTCAGTGCGTATAAACTTCGCACATATTTCAACAAACTTAAACCCTAAATCAGCTCTTTAGCCTTGTCCCTATATGCATAAGTATTTCATTAAAGCAGAATTTCTCAGTGTCCATTTACATCTTTTAATCTATCGGGTTGGATAAATCTTCATCCTAACGTCGCGCGAGTTAAATTTGGCTTATCGGAAATTTATAAAAAATAAGTTTGTTGAGTTCCTCCAAGGAACTTTTAAAATGAAACACTTGAAGTTTTCACGAATATACTTTATTATTAATATTGTTTAAGTTTTCCTTAAACCATCTAACTTAGATATTATTCACTAACTTCTTGAATAGTGTTACAACAACCGGAACTATCAACTTGTATGAACAACATGAACTATGAGAACTCTAAGAACTCAGAATTAACAAAAACTGTTCCTCCTCTGGAGATCTCTTCTTATATAGCAAAATGTTGTTTATGTTAATGCATTTGCGAATTGGATTGAAATTTGTCCATTATGCTTAATGGCCAAATTCGGAATTGATTTCTTTCAATCTAAAGTGAATGTTTACTTTACGATTTGCAAGTTTGCTAATTTGATTTCTAACTTATGATCGGCTTGATATTAATTGTTCTTTGCTTGGTATATTTGTTTATGTTACTGTTGCGATCTTATGTGCTTTGATTATGATTGAATTATTGCTGAGCTAAGTGCTTTGCGTTAATGTGTTATTAGTCATAAGTAGATTTGCAAGTTTTGCGAAATAGTTTACAATGTTGCAAGTTAGATAGTTTTACAATGTTGCAAGTTGTTTTATAATGTTGCAAGTTAAGTATTTAAGTTATAATGTTTATTCAGGTGTCTTACTGAATCTTGTTGTAATTATGCTTTGTGCTGGTTGCGTAACTCGCGTACATACAAGTAGCACCGTGCCCATAAAAAAACTCTAAATGAGCCGTTGTAGTGATTGAATTTCATATATTTTCTGTTCTATTGAGGTTTTCATCATTATGCTTTGTACAAAAGTGTTTTCTTCTAGATTTTCGAGGAGGTTCAAAAGCACAGATCCACCTTTCAAACCTCATCATCGAAATGACAATATCCCTCCACTTACTCCACTTTCTTACAAACAGCCTCCTTGAAGTTGCCTAATTGTTTTTCATATTCTAGTGTATTAAAGTCAGCATCATCTCCGGAAATAAAGGGAAACTACATTAGAGACATAATAGTAAAATCCTCAAAACTTCGAAAATCTTTACGTCACTTAAAGATTACATTAGACCTTCCCAGATAAAGGCCCCAATAGTATTTCCGCAAAAGTTGAGGATCGGTAGTGTCGGATTAAAATCTAACAGTGAATGAACAATAGGAACCTTATATATAACATTAGCCAATCTATTTTGCTTTATACAGAAACTAAGAAGTGTTCTTTTTAAAAATTTTATCTAAGATCTGAATTTTATTTTAATGGGTTTATTGTGTTAAACCAACAATGCAACTTATTGAATTTTCTTTTGCATCTTTTATATTTTCAGTATCTAGTCGATAGTCACATAGACATTCATATTCATGATAAAATTGTAGGAACTTAAACATAACGTTTTATGGCCATTTGGAGTTAGAACTCATTTTTTCCCAGACTGTTAGAATTTTGCCAAGAGTTTTGTTTTTTTCTATGCTTCCATGGTTTTTCCTAGACTCCCAAAAATTTTCCTAGATTCCCCTGATTTTTAACTACACTCCCATAATGTTTTTGACTCTCTAAACTAAAAAGCTCTGCAATTTAACTAAAACAAGTGGCAATTCATGCAGCAAATTTAGCTCACGTCGTTCAAGTCACCTTAAACTGGAAAATTCCTTCTCTTTTCATCTTTGCACCCTTCCATCTACAATCCAAAATCTTCGACAAGAGACATCTCAATTTCGAAGTGCCGTGCACTGCCTCTGATCACGTAGCCTCTGTTTTTTTCTTATTAGAGTGAAGAAAGTTAAGCGATTATCTTCTTATTGAAGACTCGAAAGTTCTATTAAGAGGAAATTGTTGTAATTAAAGAGCGAGAAAAATTGCTACAGGAATCGATTTTTCAAAGCATACAGTTTGAATATTGATGGGTATTTTGTGAGCGATGTTTGCTAAAAAAAACAACTAACTGTGAACAGTACAACGAATCCCTTGTGGATAGCGTGTGTGTAAGTTTACTAGCTTAAAATAATGGCCAGTTTTCGGACTCACAGAATTTTGCATAAGAATTATGAGATGTGTATCTTGTCGCTAGTTTTTTCTGTTCTGCATTTTTCTGACGTTTCGTGATGAATTCTAGACCCCACCTGATTCGGCGGTCGACGGCACATGTATGAAGTCAACCAAGTTCGGATCTAATAAATGACTTCGTGACGACTTTATTCCGGTACTTCCATACAAACATTTTAATAATAATTTTTTATGTTCTTTGCGAGGCATCAAAGGGCAGCGTCATTTCTGGCGAAAACAAAGTGAACTGTTGATGGATGGAAGCCGGTTCGTTGAAGCACTGTAAAGCACCAGGAAAACATTTTCGAATGTTCGTACTTTGTGACCATAACTGTAATAAAACACTTGAACTTTAACGGAATTTCGGCTTTAACGACGCGAAGAACTGTAGCATCGGTGGTCTTTGAAATGATGTGCAAGCATTTTTGACAAATCGGTCAATGGCCTACAGAATACTGGGCATTTGTAACTATTTTAAAAGAACATTGAATAAAATTCAGCAAGCCTCTGGATTTTCGTGATGAGCGGTCGTAGCGATGATTCTAGTGCGGAAGGAAAAACAAAATCAGATATGTCATCCACTGGCCTATACTTGACTTATTAATGTTTGTTAAATTTTATTGCCAAAATATTTGCTAAAATATTTCCATTCAAATTCAGTTTATGCGCTTATAACTACAAATACAAAATGCAAAAGCTACAACGCTTCTCAGAATTAAAGATTAATAAAATTTATTTATTCAAGCAAATACTTTACCAAATAAAAAAAAAATTAAAAAAACATCAGTAACGTATCAGGAAACCATTCTGCTTCAGAGCCTCTTCTATGCGATTCGGCATTATCGTTATAAATGCCCAGGTGTAAATGCCTATGCTTCTTTCACTGCTTCGAAAAATTGGCCCTTGTTTGTAAAATTCCTTGCTGCTATGCCTTGTCTTATGCCTCTCTACATGTGCTCGATTGGATTTAAGTCCGGACTCGTTGATAGCCAGTCTAAAACAGTGAGGCTCTTGTCCTCCAGAAACTGCCTTGTGAACCTTGCCGTAAGTTTGGGATGGTTGTTGTGTTGGAACTTCAATATAATAGGAATAATTTCCTCAGCCCGTGGCAACATATAATTTCCTTAGATTTAATGTACTATTAAAGAAAAAACTAAAGAAAAAGCCGTGGTTGATTTAACTATTACTTATAGTAATGTAACAATTCATTCAAATTTGTCAAATTAACTACGGAAAAAGGTTCTTTCTACTCTGCTAAAATAGTTCATTTGACCATACAAAAGTAGTTGACTTTGCTGATACAAAAAATATGGAAACCTTCAAAGATTAACACAGTTGAATCCTCGAACTCATAATTAGGATAAATATTTGATCTACAGGAAAATAAGCATCAATTCAATTAACGCTACAATATATTAAGTTATCAACAATTTTCATAGTAAGTGAACCACTCTAAAATTGTCAAATTTAACAAACATAATTCCACACCACAGACTATAGTTATTTACTATTTCGTACATTGTTTGTGGTTGCTTACTTTTTTTGTACCACGGGCGTTGTTTATCAGCCACGCGTCATGGTACATAAAAGTAATCAACAATTTTCTTATAGTTGTTTTAACTATAGCCCGTAGTTGACGCAAAAACAACTAAGCAAAATTGTTGATTTTACCAAGAATTTTGTTTCAGTGCAACGAGGTCTCAGGATGCTTATGCCAATTACATTAAATGTAATCCGGGACTCGAAAAAATTATTTGATTTATAGTTATACATTATTGAGCAGTTATACATCAATGCTCCATAACAATATCACGTCTTCTTTTTACAAATATATTTGCGATTTATTCGCAGACAATGTGCAGAAAGTTTTCAATGCACCGGACCTATCTAACCCAAACTTTTCTCCTTTTCATTCAGCTCCAACAGCTTTTGCCAACCAAATAAAAATATCACGTGATGAAATACATAGAGCTTTTTTGAAAATCGATTATAACAAAGGTCCTGATCCTGATCTTCTTCCACCGTCCTTCTTGTGTAAGTGTGCAAAGCAGTTAATAGCCCCCTGCATATATTCTTTGAAAGGTCTGTTTCAACTGGGATTTTCCCATCCTGCTGGAAACTTTCATACATAATACCAATTTTCAAAAATGGCGATAGACGCTGTATCGAAAATTATAGGGACATTGCTATTTTATCTTCGATTCCAAAACTTTTTGAAATTTTGGTGTACCACAAGGAAGCTATTTCGGCCCACTTTTTTTTAACATATTCATGTCTGATCTATCTGACCACCTGTCAAATAATCCTCACTTTATGCAGATAATCTCAAACTGTACCACACCATTGAATCTAAATCTGATTCACTTTTTCTTCAATCCAAGCTTGACTCACAATATAAATAAGTTCTCGCTTAATATTGATAAGCGCCAAATTAATAGTTTAAGGCCAATGATAAACACGGCAGTTCCAGCGAAGCGTTTCCCGAGAGGAGAATCGAGTCGGTTTAGTTTTGCATTACAAAACCGAGAGGCAGCCAAACCGCGGTGTATGTCATCACAATGCTAAATGAATGCACGGCTAAAGCAATGCCTTCTAGAAGTACGGGCCGTCATGCTACGTAATCGTTGTAGCTTTGACGTCATGTTTGCTGGTAATTTTGACATTTCCACCTGGCAGTGCCGATATACACGGAGATTTCACGTGCGGATTTTTAGCTAAAATATAAATAAAACGTTAATTTTTTGCACGTGGATGCATTGTAATAATAATATTTAGTTATAATTTGCATTTTGCATCAATCAATTGTATCGAAAGTAAATCGACACGAAACTTCACATAACCTAACAATAACTGATAAACATTTTGTGGCGAATTTTTCCAATTATACCGCACGCACGGCATTAATTTTTGTTTAAGCTGTTCACTGGCACTGTTCCGCAGATCTCACTTTATTTTCACTTCACTCACTTTAACACAACCTGTACAGTTATCATTTTCCCGCGGACGTCCCGTAGGAGTGCGTGTGTTTTTCGCGACATTTTTCCCGCAAACTGAGACGTTATCATTCTGCATGACGGCCCGTACTTCTAGAAGGCATTGGCTAAACCGGCTCGGTTTTCCTCTCGGGAAACGCTTCGCTGGAACCGCCGTGTTTGTCATTGGCCTTACTCGTAAATGCACGGTTACGCAGAACACATAATTTCACGGTAACAGCTTAATAACAATTTCAGTGCCAGCGCGGCACTGAGATACAAAAACAAAAACCTTATTTTTATGGTTCTTCAGTTAAATTAAAAAAAAAATGTTTGTTAAAAATATTATAATAATTTAAATTTCAAAAACAAGCACTCACATCAGCAGAAAAACCACTCATGAACGTCAATAACAACAACAAGGTGAGTAGCCTCCAAATAACCTATAATGGGCCATTTAGATAAGCGTCCACGCGTCCATGCGTAAAAATTTTGGAGTAACAATTTTGAGAATGAATATAACTAACGTATAAAATGTCAAATATTTCCGTTTTCGATCGATTTTATAACAAAGATATCGGCACAATTCAATTAACAAATTCAAACACTTATTGACTTCAAATGTCACTTTTTCCCTTGAAAGAATGAACTCCACATACTAATTTGTCGTGAAATAATTTGAGACATCATTATTTATCATACAAAAAAATGAATACCAACACCTCTTGCTAAATATTCGCAGAAAACATTCAGTTTTTTTAAGGCGGGGCTAAGGCGAAAGTGGTCGCATTCGGTGATTGATATACCACTGACTTAATTGTTTTACTTTCGCTCTTTGTCATTTCGAGATGATAAGTGGATGGATGGATTGATAAGAGGATGGATATTACACGCTTGCAACGATGTTTTTTTTATTTTCATATTTTGTATTATAATAATTATAATAATTAATATTTGAAAACATCGTCGTGATCAATTTTAAAACATTACTAATTCCCATTCCTCAATTTTCCCCCATTTTTTTCTTCCTTCCAAACAAATAAATTGGTAGCAGACAATTGTATATATTTATCCATATGACTATATATACCTTCATATAAAATTGTTTGTGTCTAGATATTCGTATGCATTCTAATTTTTTCGTAATAGTCATGCGCGTAAGGATGCAAAAAAAAATATTATCCACATCATCATATAATCAAATAATCATCCACAAAACATATATTTAAATGATCATCAACGAATAATCCACACAAGCCGCTGAGCGAAAGAAATCATTATAAAATCTATTGTACATGAATCAGCATACTCCACCTCCTTCGCTTTAGGTCCGCCTATATAAACAAAATCAAATTGACTCGTGTAAGCAAAACACGCTAGATCGCATGGACGCGTGGACGCATGGACGCTTGTCTGAATGGCCCATAAAAGGTCTCAATCCTGGAACCAAGAATGCCAACTTACACTAGATTGTAGTAGAACGTCAACCACAACTAGCGATTCCAATCCCGAAAATTTTTTTCAATCCCGGGATTACGGGATTAAAAAATCTCAAATCCCGGGATTCGAGATTCAAAATATAACACAACAAAATAAGTCAAGTTTTTAATAAACAGATTATATTATGTGCCATCATTTCAAAACTTCAACAATAAGTAAGCTCAAAACTGTATAAAAAAATATGTTACTGAATAATTACTAATTTATTTAATTGATGCTAATAAAAACAATAATTTTAATTATCCAAAACGTTGACAGTATGAAGACAGATATATAAAATTATAAATATTACAAATTACAACAAAAAATTACGACAAAAATCACAACAACAAATCACAACTCTTAAAATTGAGATACATAATAAAGTAACATATGAAAAACTCTGCCAAAGTTCATTGGGTTTTTCGGAAGTAACATTGAAGCAATAGCAAAGTATCCAAAGTATCGTCTCCAAGCCTGCTTCTAAATTTATTCCCGATGTTGGACGCCGCAGAAACGGTCGATAAATATTGGTAAGCCTGCTCCAAGCTATGCGAGTGCCACCACTTTCGAAAAGATTTATTTCTTTTGCAATGGTTTTAATTAGATTAGTTTCTTGCGGCATTTCATGATTGATTATTTTCATACTTTTGCAGCTCTTCTTGTAGCATCAATTGACGACTACCTTGTTCTGATTCAATATCGGTATCTACTGGGTTCTCCTCATTTCTTTGGCTAGCAAGCAAAGGGTTCAGCATCTAGATAATTGAAGTATTTTTTTTAAATATTTGCATTGCTTGGTTCCCAAAATAGAGATTTTATTTCACTTGGCAAACTTTTGCTGGCACAATGTAGATTCTGGAGATAGCTTAGCTAACCAGATAGCTCAGTACATGGACGCTCTTTTATTCGGTCCAATATTGCAATTTTCATAGCATTCACAAGAATGGACTGTTTTTCTCCTAGCAGCCTAAATAAAAATCTTGATGAAGTATTAGCAGTGCATAAATTTGCATCTTTGCGATTTAAGGCCTCCACAGTCAATTTTACAAGGAGTAAAACTTCAATAAGTTTCTGAATCGAATCAAACTCAGTTCCTTTTAATCGCTCTGGATATTGCAGGCCTATTAATGTATACTATTTTTCAAAATGGAAAACCGTTTAAACATTGTCAAGAGACTATTTCATCTTATTTTACAATTCAGTAAATGAGACAATTAAATGCCTTGTTCGGATTTGACATAGTTTTGAAGATCGTTATTATTTTTCGTTGGAGCTTTTTTAAAATATAAAAATACCTTACAAACTTTCTTTATGCATGCGCTGATGTCCTTCGTCAGATCTAGTGTGTCTTGCAGGCGACCGGGTTCAACGTAGTAAGCTAATTCAGGAGCGTCCAAATCTTCGTGGTCGTCGTCTAGACTATCAGCTGCTTCATCAACTTTTTAATCTGGAATGGACCTCCTATTATAGAGAACATCGCAAACTGCCAAAAGGATGCTATGCGCCAAACAAATATGTTGCTCTGTATCAACTAGTCTGCCTTCTTTTCATCAGTTATGATGGTAACAATGTCTTTTCCTAGAGAAACATCGAATGAACCGTTCACCTGAGATACTAGCCTGTCTTATCTCATTTTTTATTATTTGTTTATCCTGCTTGCATAGCCCACAACTTTTTTTTGATTGTTATTGAGGATTTTGGTAAATCTGTGTATGCATTCGCTAGTATTAATTTCCTCAAATCATACAAAGTAACGAATGCACTAAATGCGAAACAGTCCATACTTATTTATTCTCTTGTTAACTGTTACATCGGTTTGTTTTGCTCTATTCTGTACGCATTTTGATGTGAACCTGCATGTTAATTGCTTTCTCATAAATATGCATTCTATTTGCTCTTTTCGAGTCTTAACGTAATTTGATTGCCAATTATGCTTGACTCCCGGCCCCGGAATCCAGGCCAATTTCTGATCCCGAAAATCCCGGGATTAGAACTCATCAATCCCGGGATTTTCGGGACCAGAAATTAGTCGGGATCCCGGGATCCCGACTCGTCAGCTTCCATTGAAAATTTTGTATCAACTGAAAGCCAGTATTCGAGAAGTCCTAGTCGAGATATTGCTAGATAGGCTTTCCCCCTATTATCACTTTTAATATTTCTCAACCCTTAATTTTTAGTTATTTTTTTGTCATGTCAGAAAATATTAAAGTGTGGAAAAACAAAAATTTAAAATAGTTTTGTGGTCCGAAAATATTAAAATATATTCCAATATTTTCAACCCTGTAAATATCTTTCTTATTCAAGTATAATTCATACAATGAAATCATCTAATTATGCATTAACACCCACTGTACTTTAAAGCTTAAGACATTGTTGGAAAGTAATGCTTAAAATGCAAATGATTGTTCCTGTATCTATGCCGCACTATCAAGAAGAGAATGTGGGAAACAGTATAGGTATTTGCTTTGACCGTTGCATTCGACGGTGGTTCGGTACCAGTGCATTTTATTATCATTTTGACTTCTGACATTAAATCTGATTTTAACACGGTGAGATCGAGCAGCAAAAAATAGAAGGTACCAAACTCCAGCTATCTTTTCATCTATCCCTCCCAACACGATTAAACGCTCAGAACTTTATTTATTTTGTCGTGTTTCGGAGCTTTGAACTTAGCAAACCAATTCAACTGAAAATTCCTTTGCTTGCCCGATAAGCGAAGCGCCTTCAATAGTAGCAATGACCTGTCTTAAGGTACAATTATTTACATTGCTCGGGAGTGTTCTCCAATAAAATGACACATGCCCATTTTTGCACTGCTCCGTTGGTAATTCACGATAAATGATAGATGCCAATGAACTTTCCCACCATGTGTTGTTGAGTGCATGTATCTGAACAAGCTCAGGCATGAAATAGAAAAGAGTTTCAATTCATATTATTTGAAAAATGGCAGGCACATTTATTATTTTTGGGAATGTGCAGCTATAGAGTTGCTAATATAATGCACTTTTCCGTCTTTATCGCGAATCGCAGCTATCTGCAACTGATAAGAAATCGTCTGTTCGATAGCTCTCGAGTTATTTGGACTGTTTATTCAGCGGTTGAGAATTAAGTTTTAAAGCACTCTTCTTCTTATTCATGGAATTAATAAGAGCCTACAGAAGACATTCTTATCAATCGATCAGAATTGGTTGCGCTACTACCGCAATAATATCACTTAAAGCATAGTACTGAGTTCGAGTTCACGTGAAATTTTGACATGTCTCCATTATCTGGTCATTCTTTCGAGCGAAAATTTTGGCAATGGAGAAAAGCAGAGACAATGCTCATTTCTGACGGATAAAATGTCAAGAATTTCACTTTTCGATCGATTTTCTTATTGGAAAGACATTTGCACTGCTCCATTTTCAAATTGAAACACCAAATGTCACTTTTTCGCTCGAAAGAATGAACTGCACAAACTAAATTGGCGTGAAATGATTGGAGACATGTTTCAGTGCCATCTACGTTTTCAACGCGAAAGCAACTTCAAAGCAACTTTTCATGCTAAGAACTTAGTACAACTCTTGCTTATTTTCAAGCTAAATTTTCGCCGAAGCAGATTTCACGTGAAATTTTGTATGAAAATTTCACGTGGAATCGAACTCAGTACTATGCTTAATAGGCAAATCGCCAAGGGACAAGCTCAATTTTTGCAAGAAAAATTATTTTTAATTGATTATCGAACAACTTTCATGGCATTGCTGCTGAATTTTAAATTGCCTTCTTGTATTTTCATGAATGTGTAAAATTCAAAAAATTTCCCATAAATTAAGATCGTATAATGTGTTGATTGAATCATTTCCATTTACATGCGATGGATACGGTCTGAAATCTGGAGAGCATATTTACAAACAGGATAAAGGGCATTGTGAAAACTAAAGCAAAAGCAAACATGAAAAATAATATCAGTCATATGCTGCTCTGGCTAAGATGTAACGAAGCATACAACTAGGCACAAGGCAATTCGTTTACTGCCGATGCTTATAAAGTCCTCAGCTTTTTATCTACACATTTTTTCTCAGTTATATTTTTAGATGTACTTTTATTCTCTTATATCAATTGTCTTACTCGATGAACATATTTCAACTGAAAGAAATTACTAGTGTCGATTATGAAAACGAATCTCATTTAACTACAACCATTATCGCCAAGTTGCAATAATTGTAATTAATTTATACCGGCATCTACGCTAAAACTATGGTTAGTGCGGAACTATCGCAAAACAGAATCGCTTCACGCCGCAATGAATAGTCAATTCGCTGACCTAGTTTCATTCATTCACAACTCCGCTAGGTATTGGATTTTACTCTCACTATCGTTCGTCTGCGGATTCATTGTGGGATTTTCATGACGCAGGCTTTCAGGTATATTGACTGGAATTCTTGACTGGTTCGTTGGCTAAGGAAGCAGTCTAGTTCATAAACAAAATCGCGACGTTGCGGCTTCAAGTGTGAAATAGTGAATTAAATGATCGCTTGATCAAGTTTGGTTTTATGAAAACCAACATCGTATTATGGATAAATAGCTAAGCATATGATGCTTGCTATGAACGTAATCTTTTTGCTAAGTTTTTTTTTTTATTTAGTTTTTAGTCTTTGCCTAGTTTGTGTCACCCAACTCAAAGCCAGGATAGTTTCTTGATGATACTTCAACACTCAGTCTTCACACTCCAAAATACCTTCAACAAAACGAACAGGGAGGCCCCTTAATCTAACAATGTTTTTGTGTTGCAGCGACTAATTTTCACAGCCAGTCGAGAGTAGCGTTTAGATGGGAGACCTCTGTTGTTGCTGACTGGATGGATAAAAAGCGTGGTTCATCTTATGTGCTGCCTAAGAGTGGTTATGCAACGCCAAGAATTTGTTGATTTTGTTGAGTATGGTCGCGGTTTCGTGTCTAGTGCATACTGTGCCTGCATCCGAACTTGGATTTCTTCCTTCTTCTCGCTCCAATGTATTTAATAGGCTATCTCTTTTATTGTTGCAACACAACTCAGTTTCTTTGAGGCTTACCTGCTAGATTTGATGTTTGGTATCGGATGATTTCTGCTCAGTCAGCGTACATAAATCGTCAGCTATGGCCTGTTCATATCCATAGACCGCTTCATGTATGTATATATTTTCTTGCGTAATCAGTAATTATTGAAGAACTTGTGCGGATGAAGAGAATGGGTAGTTTGACTGAAGTTAGAAAGGGTGACCACGACCATGTTCGTTATGTGCAAAAATCGATCAAGAACTGGTGAATTTCATCCAGAAATTAAAAATTTACTCCTCAGTAAAATAACTATTTGCTAGCGACGCTCACTCCCCTATAATACATTGTTGTCAGAAAACGTAAATAGGAAAAGCCGAACCTCCGAAGCTGATAGCAATAAAGCCAAGTCTTCTTTCGAAATGACATGAATATCGTCTCTTCTAACCGTGCAATAAACAATAAGCATATATAAGAGCTCAGGTCGCGATTGGGCTATATTAGTGGCATTTATCCCTGCCTCTTTGAGAACAGATTAGAATAGTATCAATGGAAACAACATTAACCGGGTGGAAGTCATTATTGTATTCAGTGCACCTATTCACCCTATTCATGGTACACCTACGACCTCAAGTAATTTTAGAGGTACATCAAGGAAAAAAGCAAAGTTTATTTTATATATGTTTATTCTTAAAATCAATATAATATGAAAAGATGTAAAGGTTGGTTATTGATTGTGACCATGGGTCCCTTCTTGTCTATAAATCAGCATAGACAACGTATATCGTCTCTAAAGCTTATCAAAGAAGAGAATATTGATTCGGGAAACTCGATCGTTTTGCGGAATCAGCCTCCGAAAGCAGAATCAAATTGGAATTATTTTTGCGGGATGATTAAAATTGAAAATTTTTTATTTACATTGAAAATGTTTATTTATTTTTTAGTCTCACCAGATGATGAGAATCAGTGCATACTTTCGAAACCACTTTGTCAAAATATAATTTTCAATGTAAATAAAAATTTTCAATGTAAATAAATTTTTTTTCAATTTTAATCATCCCGCAAAAACAATTCAAAAGAACTTTTATGAGAAATGTGAGCCTGCTTAACTAAGCACAGGTGATCAAAATTTGGAGCAATCGTTGATAAGGCTGCTCTCATCTCTCCGTCGATCGTCCTCAGGTCCTTTCGTCCCAGATCGTCTTTTTTTCATTTGATCGTAGGCAGAGTTGAAACCCCCAATTCGCATAAGTAGCTCGTGGCAAATGGTAAGAGAATTGCAACATACAATGGCCTTGTTTATGCCGTAGCTAAAATAGCGTTGCCAAACTGGCGCTGCTATAGTAGTAGCGTTTACACCGTACAGCTTATTAGCCAAAGCAAAAATGGCGTAATATCTGAAAGAAGCTCAATACTAAGAACAAAAACACCCTTGCACCAAGGCTTCCAGATTGCGAATGTCACTCGAAACTAGAAATCCTATTTATGACTGTTATAGTGTTTATACCACTGCTACCTTCACACTTATAACCGCCCTAAATTTTAGCAGCGCTAAAGTAGCGTAGCCAAAATAGCAAGCTCGGCTTATTTAAAAGTGGTTTATACCGCTGCTAAATAAGCAGAGCTCACTAATTTGGCTACGGCATAAACGCACTCAATGAATACTCATTTTTTATATGTAGCCAAAAATATGCTAGATCTGTTTCAAAAAAATTTGATTTTCATGTTCGATCATATCCGCAATATATAAAGCCATATAATTTGCATAGCTCTCATCATATTTTCGATTAACAAGCTTAGGATTTTTTTCGTCGATTCTACTTCGTCTTGAGAACCATTAGTTTCGCTTGACAAACTCGCGATATGTTTAACGTCTTTATCCATTATATATACCTCTTATGCTTTATTTGATTTTAATTAAAAGCTCAATTACGTTCGCGACGACACAATCGTAAACTAACGGCTAGTTTCTGGCGAATAGCGATTTGCTTTTGTTTACAAAAGTGCGTGCCAATGACGACTAAGCCATCCCAAATTGAGATTTGGAGTATACCCGATTCGTTGAGCTTTCGCTAAATATCATTGTGTTTGTGTGTACACGATATTTCTGTATACGCACATGGAGGTTTCCAATATGGCGGCTTCTGACGAATGCTGTTCACTTCGTCTGAGCATGTAGATGCAAGGACTTTTCCAATATGGCGGCTTCTGACGAACGCTCTTCGCTTCGTGTCAGCATGTACGTGCCCAACGGGAATCGCTGTAATGTACATATTCTGACAGAATTTATGAAGCAAACATTTTTAGCAATGCACATGTAATCTGCTTGCTAGTGGTTTTCCAAAAGTCAATGACTGGCAAAAAAACATCACTCGCAAAAATAAGGGGAAAAGACCTTGCGAGCATACATTGGCTATGGATAGTTTGCTACATATAACGAAAAGATGAAAATTTCGAAGCATTTCAAATGATCACGGGTAAGTAAAATGTATCAAAAACAAGATCACCAATTTTCCGTAGTAGCTGCAAGAATACGCTATTGGAATTTCCAATGGGCGTCACAATAACACAGCATGCAATATTCACACATTCCGGGTCATGCAGAGGTACGATCGGCGCCGGTCAAACCTTCCATTCGCACTTCTCCTAGAGGACGGTAATACCAGAATACGGTAATGCAAGAATGCCATTTTGAATATTAATGAGTGAAAGCTATGTCTTGACATTTCTATCTTGATATTAATTTGGACAGAGATGGCAAGACATGAAAAATATCATAATATTTGGTATCTCCACGAGACATTTCGTAGACATAAATATGCTATGAAATATATATCTCTCATAGAAGGAAATCAGCTCTTATAAACTGAGTGAAACGCCCACTGCCGTCAAATGCCTACACCACATAATCATAATCACAAATGGTTCATGTCCCAGAAGCCACCATATTGGAAATTTCCCTTTTGTACACTCTCTTTTGAAAACAAACCACAATCTATGTGTTTGTAAGCCAGGCCGCCGGACAAGTTTGTATGGTTACACGAAATCGGGATTTTAAACCGGTTTTAGCCCGCATCTCGTGTAGCCATACAATTTTATCCGGCACACAAACAGAGAAATTTAGTACAAAACCGGTATTTCCCAACGGGAAAAATAATGCTTACGGATATATTCGGTAAGAATTTCGCGTAATGCGTGTAAGCATTACCGGACCATTACGCGTTGTTTCTTTTTAACATTGCATGTCCTAGGCTGGGAAGATTCATACAAGGGGAAACTCATGCATTTAGCTCTATAACTTTATGTATAAGAGCTTTTTGGAAAGTACGACATCGTATTCTCGCATTTATACGCCTCAATATGAATGAAAGCTTTGGCCGGCGGCCGATCGTATCTCTGCATGTGTGGTTTTTGCATGCTGACGCTCATTGGAAATTTTAATAGCGCATGCTCTTTGCTACTAGGGGGAATTGTCTTCATACATTTTACTTACCCGTGGGTGATGATTTGAAATGCTTCGAAATTTTCATCTTTTCGCTTTATATAGCAGACTACCCATAACCGATGTATGCTCGCAAGTTCTTTTCCCCTTGTTTCTGCGAGTGAATTTCATTGAGCAGTCTTGGACTTATAACATATGAGCTTTCTCCCTTGCAGCATTTTCCTTGCTCCAAGTCATGTATACGAGTATATCTTATAATTGCTGGAAAATAGCTTTGGAAATAGGAAATTGGCATTACTAGCATTGTTTGATTCATGCATTGCGCCAGAATACCTTACGGTGATTCTCGTTGGGTTGGAAAAAAAAATTCCGCGCATGTACACAGTCTGCGCACACATACATGGAAATCGGCCGAAAGCTCACAAATTCGGGTATACTCCAAATCCCACTTTGGTATCTGCTGTACAAGGCGAAGTTCGGTTCGAGCAGTCGAACGAACAGGACGTGCCGAGAGAGCAGAGCTGTTATCCGTTGTGAGTGCGCGGTCGCTACCGTATTCGAGATCGAGATCGAGGTCGAGGTCGAGGAGGCGATATAGATCCAGTGTGTAAGTTGGTTATTCATAGTGATTTTCTTTTATATATTTCAATATAAATAAAAATTTAGGCATATATAAATTAAAATTTAGGCATATTGACGCGATTGGCATTTATTTGCGAACAGATTTTTTAAAATTTTGAATATTTTTAAATTTGATTATTTTATCGGGTTTTCACGAAGAGCAACTGACCGCGATGGCCGATGGTGGCTCGGATCCATTAGAGGTCCAAAAAGAACGCGAAACTTTTGCTAAAAAGTGTAAGCTATGCCGCAAATATAACGCGGATGTTAGAGAACAGTTCATTATGGAACTGATTGGTCAGTGCAAATTCCAAATTTGCACTAGTGTCCTAGCTGATGAAGGTGAGTTCATTGACTTAGCGGAGCACGCAGAAGACTCCTCGGATGGCGAGGACATCAATGAGTGTTTCCATGGACACTGACGATGTTCATGGCACGGACGCACTCAGTGTATCTGCAGAGGTAGGTGTGAATACTGGCGAACTGCCTGTAAGCGCTCCCTCTACCTCATCAGCCCCAAGGAAACGGGCTAAGCCCAATTCTCCGCCATTAACTCCGATGGCTCCCAAATCAAAGAAGGTTTTCGATGGTTTCCCTGAGTTAAGGGCAGTTGTGCAGGAGGCTAGTGCTGCTGCAAGCCCCATTTCTCTTTCGGCGTCACGTCTTATGGCTTCAAAACCCAGTGGAAAGAAGATTTTGGCCCCACAAAGCCACAACAAATCAATTAAGAGTGTTAGAATCCCACCAATTGTCTGCCACAAGCTCGAACTGAAGAGTTTTAGAGCTTCGATAACAGCAGTATTTGCCAATGAAAAAGAAAAAACTCTAGCGCACCTGAACCGCTAGAAAACTAATTTTCGAAGAAATTGTCTTTGAGTGACAAAAAAATGTGGGAAGACGTAATACACTTTTTTGTACAACCATTCCTTATTCCAAGCAACAAAACTCAACTATAACACAAATGATGAAAATGTTCAGTGCTGGCAAAACTTTCCCAATGAAGCAGCAATAAGTTAACCTTAACAAGCTCATACTTAAATCAACTTATCCTTTGAATTTCGTTCTCATCGGAGGATTTCATCGAAAGTTTCAGCGGTTAAACGTTGTTTGAGGCTGCCATCCGAAAAATGTTCAAAACTCGGAAAATTGAAAAATTGGTTTTCCTTATTTAACGCAAATGCTTTGCATATGAGTACGTAATTTGAAGCATCTGTTGATGCAATATTTACGAAAATGGCTAATGCTGGTTACCCTGTGTCAGTAGCAAAGCAAAATACATACCAAATCTGCTTCATGTTAAGTTAAACCCAACCAGTAAATTTCGTTTCGATTGAATCAGTGCGCTGGAAGATATACGGGTGAAAAGAATTTTAGGGTTACCACCCTCAAAACTTCTCAAATTTTTAAAGCGTTAATATTTGTTGTTAATTTTCATTGCAGGATCATTCTCAATTGCAAATCTAATGACATAATCGCTCAGTAAAGAAATTCCACAAAATTACAAAAATGGTAATAGCTGGCAGCCCTTTCATGATTTTTGTACGAAATTCCTACTTACTTTGCATTAAGGTCCATTTACTGCATGAACTTCGTTTTCATTTCTACACTGGACCGGAAGTTATAATGAAAAAAGCTTTATTTTGCTGAGCAAATTTGCAAGATTTATGAGATAAAAATCACCACAGTTGCCAGCCCTATACTAATTTTTCAGCCAAATTTTCATCAAATGTTACATAGAGTAACATCCAAGTACTGTGTGAATTTCGTTAAAATCTGATGGCTGAATCGGAAGTTATAGGCCAGTGATTTTTCAAGATGGTACCACTGCCACAGGGTCGCTTCCATTTCAAAATCACTTCTATCAGGTCCTAGCTAATACCAACATGTCCTGTAAATTTCATTATGATCGGATTATCCGGTCGTCAGTGAACAGGACTTTCGAGTGCTGAAAATAGAGGTAATTTGGTGATGGGTTGCCGTTCTTGTGCAAATCGGAATTTTGAAAACTTTATCTTGATATGAAGGACAAAGAATAAAATTTATCAAACATTTGAAATTTTTGTCAAAAATCAAAAATTTTTCAGGAAGGTCAATGATTTGAAGGATTTTTTTTCAGCAGCCTGCCACAGCTACAGGGATACCCGCTTTACGTTGAAAATCTATATGTGCTAAATTTTAGTCAACATCAATATGCTCTGTAATTTTTACGATGATCCATTGTTTTTCTTACAAGTAATGACAAATCAAAATTTGAAAAAAAATCCTTGCCTACTTTTAAGTACCCTGCACCCACATACGGCTCAAAACTTCCAATTCTTTATCATAGACAAGCTTAAAACATAATTAGTTTTCATTCCCAATACTTTTCTTTAACAAAAATTTACACTGATTGGAAATACAGGAGTACCTCAAAATTCACTAAAACGCTCGCCGTCGCCAAAAAGTTTAGGATATCTGAATTTGAGAAAGTCATGGACCTACTTGCTATGTACATCTACGTCCTCCGAAAATTTCAGCTCAATCGGATCTTCCACTCCAGAGATTATCTCGGAAAATCATTTTGCTGATATATATATATATATATATATATATATATATATATATATATATATATATATATATAAAGAAATATGAATTTTCGGCGAAACGAGTTTAATACTAATGTTCTTCGAACATTAGTAATAACCCCCAAATTTCAAATCAAGGTGAACAACACAAATAGAACAGCGCTGTTCCCAAAAGATATTGAGGCGCATCAGCGTCTTCTCGTCAATTCCCTGCTTTACCTACTCCCGCAGAGTGTAAAAAGGACAACTGTCCCCTTGAAAGGCATCCATACACCATATGATGAAAATGATGTGCTAATCGAGCTTCAAAAATTATTGGGAGATTAGATCTCTCATGTCAACCGCTTTTCTATTGCCCACTCTCGAAAAGAGGCAAAGAATTTAGGAATTTTTATTGTTCAGCTCGCTCCAGGAGTAGACACAAAGATTTTACTTAATATTGAATACCTTCTGCACCAGCGGGTTCAATGGGACCAACTGCAGAACAACAACGTTACACAGTGCTTTAACTGTCAACGCTTTGGGCATACTGCCTCCAACTGCGGTCTTGGCACACGTTGTGTCAAATGCAACCAAGTTCACGCTAGTAAGGACTGCGTAGTACCAAAAGGGTCCGATGCAGTTTTCTGCGTAAACTGCAAATCAACAGGCGATCCAGCCAGCTATCAAGGCTGCCCTGAAGCCAAAAAAGTTGAAGAGCGGCGAAAGGCCGCCAAATTGGAAAAAGACCGCAAGAGCGAATTAGTCGCAGCGGAAATCAAAACCACCACTCGGGCTGGCGTTTCATACGCCAGCCATTTTACAGCTGGCAACAAAACTCCCAGCACTAAGAAAACCTCTACACCTCCCCTTAAATCCACTCAGGCTTCTGTCCACAATTCTCAAACATCAATAAACTCAGTAGTCTTTGGTGAATGCCAGAATTTATTCGGGTGCAATCTCTTCGCCTTGGTTAACCAAATCAAGACAAAAGACTTTCTTCTCAAGCTCAAAAACGTGATGCTTTCATCTCACTTGCCCTTCGCTTAGCTAAAAATGCGTCAACTTAAGTTTGCAGCCTTAAATATCGCTACCTTAGCTCCCATCTACAAGAGGAACTTTGTTGCTACATATTTCCTGAATGCATATTTCCTGAATCATGAGAAACCCGATATTCTTTTCTTGTCTGAAACTAAACTCAAGTCCCGCCGCCGGGTAGCCATGGATAAATACAAAATCATCCGCGAAGACACCTCCGAGGACCAAAGTTCCTCTAAATTGGGTACCGCCCTATTTTAATTAAAGAGTGGATCAAAATCCAAAGACATTTGATCCCAGGACTAACTGCTTTAGAAATTATTTGCATTAGCTTCCAATTAGGTGGTGATCAAATAGTATTTGTGGGCACATATGTCCATCATGGTTACAGTGGTTCTGTGCTGGCCCAGGATCTCAGCCGCATACTAACAACAGCATCTTCACTCGGATTAGTCATTCTTGGGGGTGATTTCAACGCTCGATCCCAATCATGGGGCGATCGTATTGACAACCCTTATGGCGTGGCCATTAGGCAATGGCTGACGCAAAATCCTTAGCCTTATCAAACCCATCCAGCCTTATCAAACCCAGCCTTAGCCTTATCAAACCCATCTTCCCCCAGGAACCTACCTTTCGACGGTCCTCATCCATCATTGACTGCTTTCTTGTGTCTCCGAGCCTAGTCCGCTCTCTCCCACATTTCGGCACTTACGAATGCCAAGTCCACGACGCTGAATCCAACCATCAGCTTATCCAACTGTGCATCCAAAACGATCGTGGCGTTAATTTCTTGACTGTAGATCCCGAACTTTTCATCCCATACAATCAGATCAACTGGGATCAATTCGCAATAGATGTTGCGAATCAAATTCAGAACATCGGTCTGGACTGCTCACGTAACCTCTTCTCGCAAGAAATAGACGAAGCTCTTGAAAAACTCAACGAAATTACGTCCTTGGTCATTGATAGTTTAGTTATCCACAAAAAATCCACAAACTTTGCCTTCCGTGATTTACCGCAAGATATTATTCAGCTTCATAATCGGCGTAAATCTTTAAGACGACGTCTTACCAGAATCTTCCACAGATACCTCAATACGGAAAACAACTCATATAGGTATACCTATGCCTTGATTAAAGGTATTAATATTCTCATCATGGTCAAGACCAAATCCCATGCCAGTAAAAAATTTGAAGAACGTCTTCAAAAAATAGTACCTGGCAAGGAAATGTTTCAAGAAATTAGCAAAATCACTGGCCGCAAAAAAACTTAGAAGTAACTTCACTTCTAACGGCAATACGCTCCCTGATGACAAAGCCACTGCTGATGCAGTCGCTGCTGCCTTTTCTCTCATCTATCGCGGTGAGAAACTTAGCTCTGGTCCATCATTTGCCTCACACGTCAAGAGCTCTGTCTCTAATTTTCGCCAAGAAAATCAACTGCTGACTCTGTCTAGGTTCAGTACATCAAATCCTTCCACAAACCCCCAAGGCCACGGTTCTTTCGTGAATAAGGAAATCCTTCTATCTCTGGTTTCGACCCTGTCCTCAAAAAAATCATCCGGAGTTGACAAAATATGTAATTTTATTCTTAAAAAGCTTACTACATGCTTCTTTGAGCACCTCTCCATTCTATTTAATTCCTGTTTAAATATTGGCTATTTTCCCACTGCTTGGAAGCGTACGAAAATATTTCCTATTCCAAAAGTGTCAAGAACCTGTGATGTCCTAAATGCGCGTCCAATCTCTCTTCTCTCAAACGTCGGAAAACTACTTGAAACGGTTATTCTAAAACACGTTAATAATACCATTGATGTCAATCATATCATACCCGAAAGGTTTTAAACCCAAACACTCTACAGTGGACGCGCTAATGATTCTCAAACACGCCGTAGAGGAAAGCATGCAAAACAAAAGGGTTTTGAGTGCATGTCTTATTGATCTGCAGAAGGCCTTCGACTCCGTTTGGATCGAAGGACTCCTGTTTAAAATGATCAATTTCGGTTTTCCAACATAGTTGATCAAAATTGTTGATTATTTCCTAAGCGGAAGAAAGGCTTTCGTCATCTTCAATGGGGCTTCCTCTGATGAATTTCAAATTGACTCAGTTGTACCTCAAGGTTCCATTCTCGGACCAATTCTGTTTAACCATTTTACAGCAGACATCCCAGGAATCTCATGTGACTCTCCCACAAATGTTTCCATTAATCTTTATGCAGACAATCTCCTTTTCTGGTACTCACATCATAATCCGCGTGTGGTAACAACGGTGTTACAAAGTTACGCAATTCAGCTTGTTGCATACTATGCAAAATGGGGCTTGCAGATAAATGCCAACAAAAGTGAGCTGATATTCTTCAGAGGTTCTCACAAGGATTTCAGGAAAATAATAAAAGACATAAAGAACTCCAAATTATTATTAATGACCAGACAATTACGCCTTCACAGACTAAGAAATACCTCGGCATAAAACTCGACCCACGCTGGAGCCTCAGTCGCCATCTTCAAGCAAGTCTTAACAAAGCTGCTAGAGCATATCATCTCATAGGCTGCATCCATAATATCTATAAAATCCATAATATCTTCTAGAGCTAAAAGCATAGCATATCAATAACTAATCAGACCAATCCTTACCTACGGTGCCTTTATCTGGCATACAGCTCCCTCAAGTCAACTTGAGAAGTTGGCGCGTTTTAAACGCCGTATCCTCCGAAATGTCACTTCTCTTCACTTCATGCCCAATGGCCACTATTATGGGAATAGTGTCCTCTATCAAAAATCTAAAGTCAAGCCTCTTTCCTCTCATCTGCTCCAGTTATGTAACAACGCTATTCGTCGCGCCTCTGAGCACCCAAATCCTATAATTCAATCGCTTCATCTGAGACCTGGATCCTAACGATCATACCCTGACCTCACGAATAGCTCATAGGCATTGAGCTACTCTTTCATTATGCATGAAGTTCGTAGTGAACTAGTTTGTTTGTTTTTTGTTCATCGAATCCAAAGCATTTTTGTATTCCCTACCTTTCTCATTCTTTGAGAGCTCCGCTACACACTAACCGACCTACCTCTTAGAATTCTCTCGTTTTTTAAACAGATATGTAAGCTGACTACTTGAAAAGCTCAGTTGAATTCGAACTTCATATAAATCAATCCCCACAAGGCAAGAACTTCGAGCCATAAGCCATAATAAGGCACAGCTCATAATATCTCATTTGATTAAGGAAATAGTTTAAGGTAATCTATTTCAAATTCCTCTCCCCTTTTTACTGGCCCAAAACCTACCTCCACTCATGTACAAGGCCATATCATAAATACTAATAAATAGCATGGAAAGTACGTGATTGATTTATGGAAGAGATTGGCAGCGAGTGACGGATTTACCATCAGCTGGCACCTAAGAAGAACAAAAACCAAAATAAGTTCACTTTATCATATGCAAAAGCGAGAAAAACATACTTCCAAACGACAGGTGGGAATGTATATATCTGTGTTAGTTGATAGGTGAGAGTGTGTTGGCATGCGTATAATCCCATCAAAAAAAAGTAAGCGCAGCGAATATTCGCTGGCAACAAACGGGATTCTCTGTAGTGGATTGCATAAAAGTGTCGAAGATATTCCTTTTACTCGCCAAATGGTATCGAAAGTCATATTCCGCGTTAAATATTTGATCACTTACCATTTTTATACTCAGAATAGGTTTATCAATATTGCATAAATTGCCATTCGTTAAAATAGTCTCTTTAGCAAAGCACAGGTATGTTGCGTGTGGGAATGAAAGACGTATCTGATCGTGTAAAGGGGGCGTGTCTTATCTTGGCGGGGTACATTCTGTCTTTTTTCAACTTGGACTTCGATATTGCTATCTACTTCTTGCAATCAGTGAGGAAATATCGCAAATTGTATCGTAAATCACTTTCTTTTATAGAAAGAAAATAAAATAAAAATTGAGCCCTGCATGGCAATGTTAATAGGGTTTTGATGCGAATGTTATGTCCATTATCTTCTGTTTAATTTCAATTACTAAGAGATGTACTGTTACTATGAAAACAACTTCAAATTATGTTTAATTTGCTAAACAGTTTCCCAAAAAGGCAATTAATCGCCATCCAATTTGACCATACAAGAAGCATACTATATTTTTGCGTTTTCAAATGATTTTGCACTAATACACGCAGCTCATAGTAACGATTACCTTCTAGTTTAATTTTCAACATTTATTTCCAGTTAAAGGCATCATAGCTCTACAGAAGTTAAATTGGCTTCGAATTTTGCAATCTCTCGATCCAGGTTTTTTAGCGCCAAACTCGAGCCGATCCGAAAAATTTTCCTGATCGTCGACTAATCCAGATAAATTCGATACGGGTATACAAGATGGATTGATCGATCTGAGACCACTCTCAAATCACATTGTATACGTAGCTTGTCAATTTCAATTCGATTAACAAAATTGATGAGAACAAAATTTTCTGGTGCTAGAAATTCGGTAATTTGATGAAGGGTTACCGATCTTGTGTGTCACATGGCCCATATGGTCGTAAATTATTACTTAACTCGCCAAAATAAAATTGGAGCTGAAGGGTAAATCTTATTGACCTAGAATTGTGAACCCAAGTGGACATTTTTACGAACGCTAAAATAACATAACTGCTAGGAGCAATTGTTCATCGATGCATGTAGCACAATCTATTTTCTGTTTTGTGATTTCTGTTTTCTTCATGGCGTGGTGCACGTACCATGCAAAAGTAATAATACCTGTGATATTATATAAGCAACGTCGCCAGCGTAATTTCAATGTGTATATTCGAAAAGAATCATACCTTTGCATATTATCTACAACTGAGTCGGCGAAAAATACGTTCTCCCGTAGCAGTTTTCAATTTAAAACAAAAACAAAGTTCCACTGTCTAGTAACCAGCAATCAAGTCACTTTCGCTCATACTATTTTCGAAGAGTCGGCATATACTTTTGAGACCATTGAAGCGTGACGTTGGATTTATTGCAGTAAATAACAAAGTTTTTTTTAATAGTCATAGCTCAGAATCATTACAATTTTCCGTCCCAGCACTTTCTTTTTTTATGCGACTAGATAAATATATTTAAAGACTATTGAATAGGTAGCGAAACTATTTTTAAATGCAACGGTAACCGCTATGTAATCAATCTCAAATCCCAAATCTTTTGTGACTTCTTAGCAGCGTCACTACAGCATTTCAAACTCCATGTCTTAGAAACTCGATTGGGGTCACGCAGTGCATGCATAATAGAAAGTAATCATGCATCTTATCAATTCATCAACATTATATAACCATACAAGTGGGGCTCTTCCGACCAAGAGTAACATTTTCATTGAATAATTTGCATCTTAAGCTCAATAGGTTTCCGAACATCAAAATAAATCACTTCTCCTCATAGTGAGGCTCATTTTGGATATGGTTCCTCCAACCTACTCGTTCGTACCTTAATAATCGTAATCACCTTCATCATCATCATTACCGAAATGATGAGGCGATCTGGCGAGTATGCTGGCTTTTGGTGAGCCAAATCCAGTTTCCCGCCATGCGCAACTTTTTCGGTACAGTCTTAGATAACTCACTGGCGCTTCATCGTTACGTTAGCTAGGTCGGTAAGTATTGCTCGTACTACACAAAACAAGCTATTGTCGTGCCGCATATCGTTCGGGTATTCTTAATATGCTCTTAGGCGCATCTGGATGGACCAGCATTCAGCCGTCAAAAGAAGCATAGGTATACCTTAGACCTCGAGCTTCCGCGGTGTCCACTACATATCTCTAACTGTTGTAACAAGTTTGCTGCTTCGACAGTTGCAGGCAGTGGCATTTAACCCACAATATATGCTTATGAGAATAATGTCCACTGTTTTTGTACGACGTACTCCATACCTTGGTTTTCGTTATATTGTGGCCATTTACATATTTGAATGTAGATTGTATCCTGCAAACCTAATATCGATGAATTTCGCATGAAGATGCCATGAGCAATTCCGAAAGCTTTCAGTGAAAATAAATTATCACTTAGCTTAGCTTAAAATGATGGGTATCCACTCACATTTAAATCTAACGCCTCAGATGGTGATATTAATAAGTTATTTTATTATTA
This sequence comes from Nemotelus pantherinus, assembly GCA_963978885.1. Taxonomy (NCBI): domain Eukaryota; kingdom Metazoa; phylum Arthropoda; class Insecta; order Diptera; family Stratiomyidae; genus Nemotelus; species Nemotelus pantherinus. The sequence goes on from OZ022263.1 coordinate 241,147,030, forward strand.
TTTTTCCCCTTTCCATAATTTTCCTTCCGCCAAGGCTGCGCTATAGCATAATAGGGCATCCCCTGAGCCTTGGCATAATCATAGAAAAAAAAAACTCATGAGACTTTTTCTACACTTCCTGAAATTTTTACAAAACTCCCTCAATTCTTCTAAGCTTAAATGACTTTTTTCTAAGACTCTCGAAATTTTTTCGTCAGCTCCCTAAAACAATTTAGGGAGGAGTCGAAAGCCCCGGCAGTACAGAAAAAAGTCGTAGAGGCGCCGAAAGAAGCACGTAGGTCTTGGAAAGTTCACGGGAAATCTATTAAATTTCTGTGTATATAATACACAAAAGCAATTATTTTACATATGAAATGTTTAATATTAAGAAATTTGTTCGTAAATAATTGCAAGAAAAATTAATAATAAACGAATCTCTGTATCTTTTCGAAGAGGAAATTTTGAATATTTCATTCACAATAGTATTCAGTTAAAAAGGTATAAAAAACACACAAGTCATTCACTTGTAAGATTATTTGTAGCACGCGTATTCAATGTTAAGACCTCTGATTGAAATACATAACTGAAAACCTAAGACAAACAACTGAAATGGGAAAAGCGCACATTTCTTCGCGTGATTGTGTAACATTTGACTTTAGACGGAGTCGTGGCTGGCTGTTGGAAGTTATATCACGAGTATGCCGCCATTTAAATACGATTGACCTAATTTTTTCTTTTTCGTACGGCAGTAGAGTGGAGAGAAATAGAAGAAAAAATCAAAACAACATGGTAATACCTAATACCTGCCTTCGTGCAGCCGCAGCAAGAGCCACAGCTAAACAATACTTACAGCGAATGCCGCGACCAGCACCAACACCGAAAATAGATACCAAATCAAATCTTTACGGTTTGCTTTTGGAGCAAAAAAAGTGAAAATTATCTAATCGACTCATCGTGCTGTCCACTGTTATTATGACGTGATCTTTAATAATTCGACCCGGAAGACTAGGTTATTTTGGAAGTGCTGCTCTCTCCCCGCCCCGTTGACCCTCCGCGAGTGGATTAACACGCTTGTTAAGCATTATAGCTTGTACAAAAATCGTAACAGATTTTTGATTTGAATGCTCTTACGTAAGTACGTAATGAAAACTACCGGCATCAATCGTTGCATCAATCAAATTCAACTCGATCGTGAGCTGGTGGGAAACCAGCTCGCTGACAGGTTTTTCGTAGGCCGAAAATTGAATTAGTATGGTCAATGAAAGTTACGTGTCCAAGTGTCAGAGGCAATGGTATTTAAGAAAACAATTCCGCCCTCGTTTCGGAGCCTGTTACGAAACACCCAGAATAAATTAGCTGAAAAGCAAACATAAAAAAGATGCTTCCTGCAACTGTGCTTGGAGCAGCTGATTTAGATTTATATTTTTGAATGGTCTAGGCTAGACTGGCTGAATCTTGAATTTGAAGCACCTTCCCTACTATGTATATCCTGCATGTCCAGAGCCCACACATGGAGTAACCCAATATGGAAGACCATATCTCAAGCAAATTCGATGAATGGGTTTATGGTTCGAATATTTGTCGTTCCTATTTCGGCAATCGGGCTCTTTTGCACAAAACACACCTAAGGTTTGTGCTAATAACAGTATGATTACTACCCGCAGAATTATATGGAACCAAATCTATCACTACATCAGCAGTAAATTGCACATTATGGTACTCAGGTACCAATCGCGCTCTGGTTTGATGTTGAATAACGATCATAATGAAGAGTTGGCTGATATTAATCCCTGAAGCGAGCATTTAGCACAAATAGATATTTATTGCGGTAAATCGAAATAATAGTTTGGCCTCGAACGGGAAAATATTTCCTATTGAAGTACCTTAACAACAATGAAAAATAATCGAAATGGTTTTGCAGTAACTATGAAACCAATAAAATATTTACATGCGCTGAATCTTTTTGGTATTTCATAATTAAACATCAATATCACATAAAGAAGCGCATTATTGTTTTGTACTAAATTGGAAAAAGACGATGAATTGGATAAATATCCTCATAACACCATTTGAACGAACAGTATATGACTGCTAGCCAAAAAAAACTAGTAGTGCTATCGTAGTCAAAGTCGAGGAAAATATATAAAATCTTGAAAAACCCAAAGGGTTTTGTCGCGGTAAAAAAGTATAATATGTTGCTGATTTGGTCGGAGCGAAACCTCGTTAATGTGGGTCAATTACATTCTGAGTGCACACAAATCGCTCTAAGATGTCAGTCTTCGCATTTACTTCCATAGTACATGCCTTTACATGTATGACCTGCATGATGTAAGATATTCAATAAGTTTGAAGTTTTGAGCTGTTGGATCGTAAGTCCTATTTATTGTCCAGCACCAGCTAATCGACACTTCAATTATTCAACTCCTTCGTTGTCTGGTAGATAATCAAAGTATCTAAACCATCACTTTGACGATTCACTCGTTGTTTTAGAAGATTTTTCCATGCTCATTTCGCTCATTTCGACTATTTTATATGACTATTTTTTCGTTTAAAAGCTAAGTATATATCAATTTCCTAACAAATGTTGATATTTTTAGGGTACAATATTTTGACTGTATCGGTTAACCAAGTAGACATTGAAGAAGAGGATAGGTTACTTTCAAAATATCGATATCTTTGAGGAAATTGGAATTACAAGGGAGAAATCGATCTTTTGCTTAAAAGGTTTGTTTAAAAACCTAGAAAAACCATAAAATAATTGCCAACGCACTCTTTTCGAGCCATTTGGTATGCAGGAATGTCTCTGTAGTCCTCACTGCGTGTCCCAGACTAGATGAAATACCAAAACTTTTCAAACTGGTGCTCTCTGCTGTTTTTCATTTTCGTGATCCTCTGGGAAATGTGAGACCAGACAGTACTTCTCTACGAATCATTTGATTTTTTCCTAAACTACAGAAAAGTTTTCTCGCTTCTCGGGAAACGTGAGATCCAGACAGTACTTCTCTACGAATGATTTAGTGTTTTCCTAAACTACAGAACAGTTTTCTCACTCGCTTACTGGTCTCAAATATTTTCTTTCCTGGGTTTCTTCTTATGTACATGACCGTATATGTGTAGTTATTAATAGTTTTTCACCTTCCATTCCTTCCATATCTAGAGATTCACAAGGATCCATTCCTGCTTTTTGTAAATGATCTTCCTTCGTCGATGAATTCATCTTGCCTTTTATGTACTTTTTTAATTTGTGATTAATTTTGATGAAGACTACGAATATCTTCAAAATGTACTAGCAATCTTCAAAATATCCGCGCAGCTTATTTGGAATCCGTTTAACGTAGGCCCATGCCTTGATCGTCTTTTGAATTCAACATCACTTAGACTACTGATACACTGCTGGTATTGATACCATGGTTATGGTATCGTCCATACCACCAGTGAATCACCCAGTTCTAGGTTAATGCCAGCTTGGCAAAGCGGTACTTATGGGGTAGCTACGCCGTTGGACGGTATTGATACCGTGAGAGTTTCACTCTGTATATCTAAGATTTTACTGCCAGCAGAGACAATTTCCAGCCAGTGGTGACTCCAGCTGTTAAACTTTCTAATACAGATCATTGACAAATGTCATTGAATAGTTTTATTTTGAAAGTATCGCTTGTTTTGATATGAATTAGAAAAAACGGATAATTTCATCAAGCTAATTTGACAAAAAATACAGGTTTGTCTGAATTCCGCTTCACTTTTGATTCTACTCTCAATTTGGCAGTTTTTACTTTTGACAGGTGATGTCACACAATACCACGTATGCGCAATGTATCACCCTCCCAAGATATCGATATCGTGGTATCCATACCCTGGTATCAACACCAGCAGTGTATCATTAGTTTTACGTTACGTATGGTGAACGTCTAACATACAGATTCCATCTTTTAGATCACGCAGACTGTTGCTATCTGATCTCTGTTCCCAAGTTTCTGTGCGAGAATCAGATCGCCACAGTAGATACACAATTGTTTTCAGCATATCTTTTATGCGTACGAATATATTTTTCTATTCGTTTTTTTTTGTTTGAACTCAAAAACTATTTTAAAAAACACGGTAATTTCCTTGCCTGTTGACTCTTGGTTGAATGCCTCGTTTACACACATGGCGAACGTCTCGTCGAGGAACTTGGGAAATTACTTCAATCCATATTTTGACATGTAAAAAAAAACAGGCAAGAATAGATGAGATGGCCATTTGCACACTCGGCTCGCCAGCATTTACCTTGCCTGTAAACGATGCATAACATCTTTGCGTTTCATTCTTTTATAGTTGAATTAAATTTCCTTTTATATTTTCTTGAATCCTTTCCTTTCCTCTACTCATTGGAGGTAGCAACACGGCTGCATGGACCGGTACGCAGCGTTATTTTCTTCATCTAAGTTAATATCCTGCCCCTAGTGATAATATTAGCTGACTTGGCAGATATAGACTTACCAAAAAAATACTTTAATGCCCAGGAAATTAAAAGAATCAAAAGCACTTATTTAAATGATGGAATTTAGTATAATTTGCAAAGATAATTAATTTAAATTTAAATAAAAAATATTAAGAAAGGTGAAGTTTTACTTATACTTTCAACAGCGAAGATGTGGAGCTAGAAGTTCATTTGCCTGGTTACTATGTTGTTTTTTTTTCATTTTAAACAAACGACCCAGTTGAATTTTGCAGTTGCCTATGGTGAAAAGCAATACAACAAATATCAATAACTTTCATTTTTCGCCTTGCTATGATCTCTTTCTGGATATGTTAAAGTGCATCGTTAGAAGTATAAGTTGTCATTTGATGTTTACTCCGCACAAATTCATGTATTAAAAATAAAATAAATAATTGCATCTGTGACGGGTTTATGGCTGTCGATAAAGTATAAATTACTGTCAAGAAAATGCTTCCCATCGCTTGTTTATATATAGATGAAAGATTAATTTATTTCTGGTTCAAATCTGCAGAAAAAAAATCCTTTGAAAATGAATACTATTAATTGGTTCCCCATCTTCCGCGGTCTTAATACCAACATTGCTACCGAAATTATGTATATTTTTCTCTCTGATACCATTTCTTGCTTCACAGTAAATTACCGCACTAATAAATCGAAAGACGTTCCGTAGTTCAACTCTGGAATTGCCGTTGCTCTTGAATCAAGATATTCTGCTCGTAACAATTGCAAGAATACAGGCTTGAATTTTCGAAAAAAATCATTCCGATGCTAGAGAGCTGCTAATTTGACTATACGCAACTATTTCGATAGCGCTGAGTCGTCTATGCGTTGCAATAACGAAAACCCATTCCGGTGTGCAATGAACCTCCTAAAAAACTCCCATTCTGATAAATACGCATCTGATTGATGTTGGCGCTTCTAATGCCGTCAATATCTGTGCGCTCCTGCTTCTGTATCCTTCTGTTACCACTTCCAAAGCCGTCTACGTCTGTGAGCTCCTCCCCTTGAGCCCAGCCATCCGCACTTGCCTTATAAAATGTTTAATTTTTTTCCTTATATCTCGTCTTCACTTCACACCGATCCCCAAAAATTTGAATCACTGCAGAACTGCCGGTATTTCCGAGGTATTGGCAGTATAATTTTCCTCTTCCTTGTTTATTTCTCTATGCCATACTTATAAACCATAACCTAGGCTCTTGAAAATTTGAAGATATAAATAAATAGAATTCACAAGCATGCAATGCATAGAATAATTTTAAATGAAAATATTATCATTAAACATATATAAAAATAATTTTATATTTCTTAATTTTCATTTAAAGTGTTTCTGTTGGTCAACAATTTTGCAATTCTTCGCACGATGCACTGCTTACGTATATGTTTCATAATTCGAGATTTTGTTTCATAATTCGAGACTTTATTCAATTGCTTCAAAAATGCTTCCAAATAAAAATCGTTTTTTATTCGTTTAATTTGTTTGTGCTCGAGAGCAACCGCCTTTATCTCTACAGCTATCAAATGTGAAGCGTTTCCAGACTAACATTTTAGCAACATTTCCTAAAAATTCCAGAATATTTAAAAAAAATGTTCTTTAAGCATGAGCACTGTGGCCAGATTGGGCTATTTCCCGCCAATTGGGCTATCTAAAAATTGAATTCGCGGGACGTTTTTTCATTTCGCGGGTTGGCGGTATTTGGGCTATCTATTTTTATGAAAAACTATATTTGGGCTATAGAATAAAATCTACTAATTGGGACACTGTATGATCGAACCAACTGAACAATTGAACTATAACATCACCGCACTTACAATTTCTTGAAGAAAATTCACTCTGGAATCGGCCAATCTCTGGAACTGAACCGTGAATCAGATCAGCTGGGCAAAAATTTGTTCGGGAGGACTTGCTAATCCGACCAAAAACAGTTTTAAGACCAGCATGAAAAAGTGTACATGACTGAATTTTCCAGAATTTTTCAACTGTTCAAGATCAAGGAAAATTTATCGTATAATTTCTGCATAACATTCTCCTGAAAATTCATTTAATGTGTAGAATTTGGTACGTTACAGATGGCTTCAGTTCATTGTTATTCTGATAATAATAAAATATTGATTTATAGCATTATTGTATGTTTGCCCTTTGTTAGCAGCTATGAATGTAATTTATTTGATAATTTTGATGTAAATCAATCAATGTTTGTTCAGGCTACGTAAAAAAAAGTAAAAAATCGAATACGCAAAATACAACAAACTAAATGTTCGCAAAAAATTAAAAGTAATACAAGCATCCGAAAAACAATTGCTAAAAAATTGCAAAAAGAAAACTTCCTGATAGCTTTAAAATTATCAAAAGTCAGGTTCAACGTATTTAAAAACTAAAAGCCAACTAAAACGGACATTGTAAAATTTCGAAGACACTAGCAGAAAGCGGTTGAAAATAAATTAACCAGACTGCCAAATAGATAAATGTTTGTACCAATGGCTCTTTAAGGCACGTTCCAAAAATTTGCCAATATCTGGTCAGCTACTTCCCAGTAAAGCCCGTCAAATCGCTACAAAATTAGAGCTTTGGGATTTAAAAAGGATTACAATATTCACTCGGTACACGATGTGGCGAAGGAGCTGATGTTTATTTAGGCACAGTTCAAGAATTTCAGTTACAGCTAAGAATACTATGTGATGGCCCTGATGATTCAAATATCTATAATCTTGATGAGACAGAATGGTTCTTTTAGAGCAACACCACAAAAATCACTATGCTTTAAATAATAAACATGTACAGATAGAAAACCTTCAAAGCAAAGTGCGACAATTACAGTGCTGTGTAAGTGGCGAAAAGAAAGATTTGGTGTTCATAAGAAAAACCAAAAGACCAAGATCGTTCGGAATAATTGACATTATGCGAAGTTTGGGCATAACTTGGCGAGCTAACACAAAATCTTGGATGACGGGTGCGATTTTTGAAGAATGGATGTACACACTTGATATTGAAATGCACACACAAAATCGAAACATCACCATCTTTTTTGATAAAGCTAGATGCGATAGCAGTGATAATGTGGAAGACATCAAGCTGCGATTTTTTCGCCTATTTGCACTTCTCATTTACAGCCCTTAGATCAGGGGATTATATCAAACATAAAACTAAATTACCGCACATAAATGATGCACCTTATATTGTTTGCTCTGGAAAATACTGAGCGTACTTCAGACCCAACAAAATTAGCTTCTATATTTGAAGCTCTCTGCTGATTACGATCTGTTGCAAATAAAGTGTCTCCACAAAAGTGTTTTTGGAAATGTGGGTTGCCTCGAAATCTGAGGGTCAAAAGCGGAATCGTGATGAGAGTTCAAATTCAAAGTGATTAAAACCCAAATACTCTAGCAGACATTCGAAATTCAATTTACGACCACAAACGAGTACCTCCCGAAAGATTAGGAAGATGTCTTTTTTGAAGGGGTTTCAACTGAAGAAGCCATATCAGCTTTTGTTGATTCCGATAGTGAATTCAAATCGTAGTATTCTGAAACAGAAAATAAAGTTCGTCAGCAGAATACTAATTCCATAATCACCATAATGAAGCAAATACGAAGCATCAAAGCTTAGGATCTCTAAAGGAACATATCTAAAGATTTGCAAACATTAAATGACTGCGAAGTTCTAATGGAGCTGGTACATCTTACGAGCGCAAATAGGCAGAGATTCTATATCTAATGATTTTAAATCTTTAAACTGAACATGTGTTTCTGTGAAAAATTCGAAAGTTTGCACTGATTCTCATCAGACACCAGCTCACTGTGCACAGTGCATCAGTCAAGTATGCACTGTGGGCTGGTGTCTGATGAGAATCAGTACATAGATCTTTCGAAAACGATCGAGTTTCCAGACATCAATTATTCTCTGCTTTGATAAGCTTTAGAGACGATATACGTTGTCTATGCTGATTTATAGACAAGAAGGGAACCATGATGACAAATCAATAACCTTTATGTCTAAACACAGTTTTAACAGCTGATTGTCTAACAGGAAAAATAATTTATTTCAAAACTTGCTTTCATAGTTTTGAATGTATGAAATCGGATAAAATATTAATATTTGACTCATTTTAAATAAAGCATTCAGCCATTCTAGCCACTAAGACTGTTTCTTATACTGATTGAATGTCTGTGCCACCCAAATTTGCATGTTATTTCTGCAGGCTTTTATTTTTTGTGTGGAAATTTTAAAAAATACTTGAAAAAATAAGTGCGCCTCTACACTTATTTTTTCACAGACTTTTCTAAAATGTTCACACAGTTCCTGTAATTTATTCACACTTTTCCTGCATTCCCTTTTCAAATACGTTGAATAAAATCTTATCTGTATAAAGTATCGAAAATTTTAACTGTTTCAAACGACTTCTGTGCTACAATTAGAGCATCTATGTTACTTGGTATGAATTTTATGGATATAAATATTATAACTTGATCAGCTTAAATGAATTGATTTAGTTATAAAAACAGTTATTTAGTGTGGCGGTTTTTGGGCTACAAATAAAAAGTCTTCGCTATTTTGGGCCAAAACAATTTGAAATTGGGCTATATATATTTTCTCTCAAATATCTGGCCACACTGAGCATGAGAGAGAATTTAATGAGAGCAGATCACTCTCTTCCGAGTAAATCAAGTGAAATCTGAAAACATTCGGATTTCCGAACGAGATCACATGAATCTTTCTTTCGTCACTGCCAGAAGCAGACGGCGCTGTTTCAGTAAGCTTCAACACAAATTAAAATTCCATCACTTTCGATTGTAAGCCCATCGCGGCCATTTTGTTTCCAAAAATTATGTTTTTGTTTCGAGTTATTCGGTAGTGGTTTTTCGTGAAAATTAATAGCTATATGATGCTGTGATTAGTGAAATCCTGTAAGTAGTGAAGTGCTGTAAATAGTGGAATACTGTAAATAGTGAAAAGCCTAATGCATGGTGAATTAAATAGCGGTGAGATGAAGGGGCTGCTCCTGGAACGTAAGTAAGTAAAACATTATGTAAACTGAGTTCTTTGCGCCTACAAATATCGAAAACTGATAAGGATAATATTGTTGTGTTCTACCGTTAAACACCTTCCGTGGGTTCGATATTCTTCACATTCGTGATTTAAAACAGTTTTTCTTTATCAACACTAATTACACTTTTATTCACACAAATATTTATTACACTAAATTCCGTACACTTTACTGATCACACTATTATAATTTCGCGTTACAATTTAATTATCGCACTATAATTACTCGTACTTTATCGCTTTTAATTAATCGCGCCCGGATACACTAGAATCGCTGTATCGCTTTTCAAAGTAAGAACCTTTTCACTGTCTTCGCCATCTACTGAGTGATTGGTAGTACCTCTCGTGGTGGTATTTATAGTCATGCCAAATGTGTCTCGGATTCTCGAATGTTCCGCTTTTGCTTTCTAGAGGGCTCTATGGGCTATTTAAAGATCTTGACCAGTGCTGTCGTTTTACTGCAATTGCAGCATATCTGCTGCAATTTGATGCAGTTTACTGCAACATTGCATTTGCGTTTGATCTACTGCATTTTACGAAATTTGCTACTTGTTTAATTTAGCTAGCATATTTAGTAAGTTAGTTTAGCTAGCCATTTTGAACTAAGAATGAATAGGATTTTCCCCCATTATTAATCCTGGAGATATAGCTGTATATTGTAATTTATTTTCTTTAATATCGAAAAACTGATATTAAGAATAGTATGTATTTTTCACCAAACGACTAAACTCGCATGTGATATCTTTAAAAAAAAATTATAGATCTTTTGTTGAATATGGTTTGTTATTGCTATTTCAAATAGAAATAGTTGTATTTTAAATGCATGTAAGAAGACTTATATGTGTACACATATGTATATACCTATAGAAGAATCAATCTACTGCAATTTAGAGCAATCTGCTGCAACTTCAGAGTTTTATTTACTGCACAAAGAAACTTTAAAACGACAGCACTGATCTTGACTGTGTGGAAGATGACTCATGGGAATTTCCGTTGCCATGCGAGATCTGACTCATGGGTTTGAGGCTCTGGAATGTTCCCTTTTTACGTTCTAGAGGATTATTCTACGTTTTATCCATAGATTGTTATTGTGTATTGGCTATTTATAGATTGTTTACGGTTTTTGGCTATTTATAGATTGTTTCTATTCCAAGAACACATGATCAGACAGACACTTTAACGGTTGTCGCTCTTTCGGCCGCCGACACGTCGAAACATGTTTGTTCGTGCATGCAACAATATCATAGAAAATAACAACTCGGACATGATTGTCGTTGTTTTCAATGTTAGTATTCTGACCACCTCTCGATAGAGGCGGAAAAAGCGACTAAAATTTCTTATCCATAAATAGGAGCATAGGCTTGCCGTGGCCTAAAATCTGGCAGGGGCCGAAAGGTTCAAAACATGCGATGATTTTGTCTTCAGTAAGGCAAACGTGCTGTTCATACTACTTATATAGTTTACTAGTACATTATATACTTGCTAATTTATTCGTTGTTCTTTGGTAATGCATAATGCATTACTAGATATACTTCGTGTCTGTGAAAACGTATGAGCTACTACTCCAGGCACATAATGTGAATGGTATGAATGAATTACACATGAATTATCCATGACCACTAAGAAATGAACGCTTGCATGAATTGTACGGGAATAGATATGGAAATAATTAGAAATATAAGACTATTTTTTCGTTTAAAAGCTAAGTATATTTCAATTTCCTAACAAATGTTGATATTTTGAGGGTACAATATTTCGACTGTATCGATTAACTAAGTAGACATTGAAGAAGAGGATAGGTTACTTTCAAAATATCGATATCTTTGAGGAAATTGGAATTACAAGGGAGAAATCGATCTTTTGCTTAAAAGGTTTGTTTAAAAACCTAGAAAAAGCATAAAATAATTACCAACGCACTCTTTTCGAGCCATTTGGTATGCATGAATGTCTCTGTAGTCCTCACTGCGTGTCCCAGACTAGATGAAATACCAAAACTTTTCAAACTGGTGCTCTCTGCTGTTTTTCATTTTCGTGATCCTCTGGGAAATGTGAGACCAGACAGTACTTCTCTACGAATGATTTGATTTTTTCCTAAACTACAGAAAAGTTTTCTCGCTTCTCGGGAAACGTGAGATCCAGACAGTACTATTCTACGAATGATTTAATGTTTTCCCAAACTACAGAAAAGTTTTCTCGCTCGCTTACTGGTCTCAAATATTTTCTTTCCTGGGTTTCTTCTTATGTACATGACCGTATATGTGTAGTTATTAATAGTTTTTCACCTTCCATTCCTTCCATATCTGGAGATTCACAAGGATCCATTCCTGCTTTTTGTAAATGATCTTCGTTCGTCGATGAATTCATCTTGCCTTTTATGTACGGGTGACTTTGGTTAATTTGTGATTAATTTTGATGAAGACTACGAATATCTTCAAAATCTACTAGCAATCTTCAAAATATCCGCGCAGCTTATTTGGAATCCGTTCAACGTAGGCCCATGCCTTGATCGTCTTTGGAATTCAACATCACTTAGACTACTGATACACTACTGGTATTGATACCATGGTTATGGTATCGTCCATACCACCAGTGTATCCCCCAGTTCTAGGTTAATGGCAGCTTGGCAAAGCGGTATTTACGGGGTAGCTACGCCGTTGGACGGTATTGATACCGTGAGAGTTTCACTCTGTATATCTAAGATTTTACTGCCAGCAGAGACAGTTTCCAGCCAGTGGTGACTCCAGCTGTTAAACTTTCCAATACAGATCATTGACAAATGTCATTGAATAGTTTTATTTTGAAAGTATCGCTTGTTTTGATATGAATTAGAAAAAACGGATAATTTCATCAAGCAAATTTGACAAAAAATACAGGTTTGTCTGAATTCCGCTTCACTTTTGATTCAACTCTCAATTTGGCAGTTTTTACTTTTGACAGGTGATGTCACACAATACCACGTATGCGCAATGTATCACCCTCCCAAGATATCGATATCGTGGTATCCATACCCTGGTATCAACACCAGCAGTGTATCATTAGTTTTACGTTACGTATGGTGAACGTCTAACATACAAATTCCATCTTTTAGATCACGCAGACTGTTGCTATCTGATCTCTGTTCCCAAGTTTCTGTGCGAGAATCAGATCGCCACAGTAGATACACAATTGTTTTCAGCATATCTTTTATGCGTACGAATATATTTTTCTATTCGTTTTTTTTTTTGTTTGAATTCAAAAACTATTTTAAAAAACACGGTAATTTCCTTGCCTGTTGACTCTTGGTTTAATGCCTCGTTTACACACATGGCGAACGTTTCGTCGAGGAACTTGAGAAATTACTTGGGAGATTCCCTTGGGAGATTCGATGGACACTTCGATTTGTCATGCTGCTGGCCGCATATCAAGCACTTTAATGGTAAAAAGCAGAAAGATGTCCCATGCCCGTATGATTGACACAATGCATGCCAAGCTGTGCTCGTCGTTTAGGAGCTTTTGGACCTCAGTACAGTCCATATTATAGAGACCATTTATAATAAATTTGCACTTCAAACGTTGCGCCGATATAATTTTATGCCACTAATAGAATACTTATTAGACACTTCACTAAAGGATAAATGAGAATGGTCGTAAGGGGCAAGATTTATTGGCCAAAATCACTAGATCGATATTAATAGTCGTAATATCACACTGACATGTCTCTTTACTCGCTGGAAGCAATTCTCGACAAAATAACAGCTCCACGCCCTATCACTTTAGATGCAGTCATTAGTTCACACAATAAATTAACCTTATTGCATGCCAAATTCCTTAGGCTTTTGGTTTCAAAATTTTATGAAGGGCTGCAAGTTCTTCACTCAAGGATTCTGCCATTAAACTTTCAAATGATAATGATCTTGCAGTACAATTTCAAATAATGCAAAACATTTGCAGGCAGCAATCTTAAAAACCCCTAGCGCATCAGAACCGCTAGAAACACTAATGTTCGAAGAACAGTAGAGGATTTGTGCAGATTTTGAGTGTGTATTCTACCACTACTTACTTTTCCTACTTAAAACTATAGTATATAATACTTAATACCTTTAATATATACGTCATACCTTTAATACACCCTAAGTAATAATAGAATCTAAGCTAATTTTAATTTCGGTGACTTCATCGAAAGTTACTGCGGTAGAAAGGTGTTTGGGGCTGCCATCTGAAAAATGTCCAGAGCTTAGAAAATTTAAACAATGTTTACTTATTTTCATTGCAAATGTTTGCGATGAAAATACTTAATGCAAGCATTTATTAGAACGAAAATAACAAAAAGGCCTAGTGCTAGCAGCCCTTAACTAGCACCGAAGCCAAAAATATGTGGTATTTGCCTTACGTTGAAGTCAACCTGCTCTGCGAAGTTTGTATTTATCCGATGACTGCATTGGAAGTTATAGGGATGCAAAGAAATTTAGGGTTACCATTCGCAAAAGTTTTCAAATTTTCTAGCTCTTAATATTTGGTGTTTATTTTCACGATAAGATCACTGCGATTTGAAAATTCTATGCCAAAACCGCTTACTAAAGGTATGTCAAATAAAAAACAAAAACAACCATAGCTGGCAACCCTATTATTGTATTGAACTAAACTTTCTACCGAATGTTGCCTACAATAAGATTAATTTGCTATATGAATTTCGTTATGATACCATGACTGTACTGGAAGCTATAGGGCAAAGAGATTTAT
>OZ022263.1:241163748-241306248 GCA_963978885.1 Nemotelus pantherinus
GGGTTTAAAGAGCACATTACCATAATATTATTGCGTATTAATTGTTGAAGCTCAGTAAGGTAGTTGAGCACGTTACGCCGCACACCACTTGTAGTAGTTTGCGATAAACAGTTTGTTTCTGTAAAATATTCATGGTTCTATGTACTAGGTAGCAAATATGAGATGAGAGATGACAGGGCAACCCAACTTGGACCGAATTCCAAGAGAAGAAAGCCTTGCTATGTATGATGGCGAAAAAAGATTGTATACCTTAGAAATGGGCAGCATCTGACGGGTGCTTGTTAGCTGCGCTGCTAGCTCTATTGACCAGGATGGCATACACGTGCTCCAAGAAAAGAAGTGATGCAGTCCGTTTGCTAAAAAATTATGATATGCAATCAACATCTTGCAGATTTTGTCATACTGTTAGTTGTTTTGTTCAGAGTCCTTCAAAATTCCTTCAATTCTGTGTGAATTGCCAAACGGGGTCAGGGCCGGCAACGATTCTGTCTTGAAAATTTTGCTCGAACTCATATGAATAGGCACCAATTTTTATACATAATACACAAATATGAAACCCAAAAGGTCGCCGATACACTCAATTTAACGGTAACGGCTTTCGGTGGAGACATCTTTACTAATGGGCAAAATAGCTGATGGTGACTTGTTTTTCGTACCACGTCAGCATTAAGGCTGGTACTGAGTTCGAGTTCACGTGAAATTTTGACATGTTTCCATTATCTGGGCATTCTTTCGAGCGAAAATTTTGACAACGGAGAAAAGCAGAGACACTGCTCATTCTTGACGGATAAAATGTCAAGAATTTCACTTTTCGATCGATTTTCTTATTGGAAAGTCATTTGCACTGCTCAATTTTCAAATTGAAACACTAAATGTCACTTTTTCGCTCGAAAGAATGAACTGCACAAACTAAATTGGCGTGAAATGATTGACAACATGTTTCAGTGCCATCTATGTTTTCAAAGCGAAAGCAACTTCAAAGCAACTTTTCATGCTAAGAACACAGTACCAAACTTGCTTATTTTCAAGCTAAATTTTCGCCGAAACCAATTTCACGTGAAATTTTGTATGAAAATTTCACGTGAAATCGAACTCAGTACTATGCTTTAGCCAGGAAATAAATGTTTAGCATCGGAATGTATTCACGCTTACTTAAGCTATCGTGTTAGTAAAAATTTAACGTGTGTAGGTAGTAACAGTATGGCCTGATACCCGTTTCTGCAGGGCTTCACTGCTGCATAATGAAGTCACAGCCCAACGGGAATCGCGGTAATGTATGCTGCCGTAATGCATGAATCAAACAATGCTGGTAATGCACATTTCCGACTTCCAAAGCTATTTTCCAGCAATTATAAGATATACTCGTAAACATGACTTGGATCATGGAAAATGCTGCAAGGGAGAAAGCTCATATGTTATAAGTCCAAGACTGGCCAATGAAATTCACTCGCAGAAACAAGGGGAAAAGAACTTGCGAGCATACATCGGTTATGGGTAGTCTGCTATATAAAGCAGAAAGATGAAAATTTCGAAGCATTTCAAATCATCACGCACGGGTAAGTAAAATGTATGAAGACAATTCCTCCTAGTAGCAAAGAGCATGCGCTATTGGAATTTCCAATAAGCGTCAGCATGCAAAAACCACACATGCAGAGATACGATCGGCCGCCGGCCAAAGCTTTTATTCATATTGAGGCGTATAAATGCGAGAATACGATGTCGTACTTTCCAAAAAGCTCTTATACATAAAGCTATAGAGCTAAAAGCATGAGTTTCCCCTTGTATAAATCTTCCCAGCCTAGGACATGCAATGTTAAAAAGAAACAACGCGTAATGGTCCGGTAATGCTTACACGCATTACGCGTAATGCTTACCGAATATATCCGTAAGCATTATTTTTCCCGTTGGGAGAGTACTGTCATTAACAGCTGTGTAAGTATAATACCAATTAGCTTAGCTCACTTTCTTGATACAAATGTCGATGTCCGTCAACAGTGCACAATCCGATTACCGGGTAATATAGAGTTTCAGATATCCTAATAATGCGCCACACAAAAATCCAGAAATTAGTCACTTTGATATGATATGATATTAAATTGAACTTCTGCGATATTCGCGGGATAAGAAAGAATTTTTTTTCCGATCTACTCTCATTTATCCATACACAAACCAGCAATTTTGGCAATAATTGAAACTAAGGTCGTTTCTGCTACTGATATCAATCAGTATCACGTACCTGGTTATCATTTAGTGCCCCGCTTCTCCCCCAAAAGAGGGACTGCAATTTATGTGCGTAATAATGTGCCGTTTATCACCTTTAACCAATTTACTTCTGCTAATCCAGAGTTTAATTATCTCTGGATTAGATTCCAATTTTCTAAGCACCGTCATCTTCTTTTGCTTTTTATACCGCAGCCCTGACATGTCTGATGCAGATACTGTTCGTTCCTTCGATGCACTGTCTTCTGAAGTTGACACAATACTTGAGACATCCCCTTCATCTGAAATCATCTTCGTCGGTGTTTTCAATGTGCATAACGTTCAGTGGCTCAGACTCTCTTCCACCACAAGCCCGGCGGTTAGGTACGTTGAGCTTTTTAACGAGTCCTTCAATTTGAAGCAGTTAGTGGATTGTGCAACAAGAATTCCCGACATATCTGTGAATAATGCAAATCTTTTAGATTTTGCTTTAACTTCACACCCAGATAAATATTCTAAAAAATATTCACTTTAACATCTCTTCTCTAATTAACATTACCCACCAAACGAATATTCTGGCATTATGGCAAGGCTGACTGGACTGCGTTTAGAAAATACACCAGAGGGATCGACTGGTCTGATTGCTTTACAACAAAGAATGTCGAATATATCGCTTCCACCAAAACCGACATCATATAGTGTGGAATGTACTCTTTTATTCCAGATGCCTTCAAAAACACTCATGGTTTAATTACGATTGTCAAGAGGCCATTCGCATTAAGGAGGCGGCATTCCGAACTTACAAGCAATTTCCATCTGAGGAATCGAAAAATGTTTACTAAACTGTTCGCAATACCTGTACAACCACTATCAGAAGAGTTCAATTCCAGTTTGACTAAAATATTAAACAGAAGGTCCTTGCAAGCCAGTAAGGAAGCAATGACTTCACCGAGTTGGAAATTTTTTGTATACAAGTCAGCCAGCACTGACTGCCGTAGACTTTTATCCATTCAATTTTTTATGTTTTTATGAATTTATCTTAAAGTTTGTCATGAAAAGTTTTTGTTTTTGTTTTTTTATAAATATATTTACGTAATTGAGAAAATGCGCATCAATGGATTTTTGATTAAAGCTTCCAATTAATCAGAGCCTCAATATAAGGTGCTGCTGTAGACTTTTGTGTGCCACTGTATGTATATAATCAAAAAATCCTGCTTCATTTAATTGTTGATCAGCTGATTATAGGCCTGGAAAGTTGGAAGAAATCGCATTGAACAGAAAGAGATGCAAGATAAGATTCGATAACTACATACTCAGGCTAGATTTTTCGTTGCTCACATACGACTCAATACTCGAAAAATGCCAATGCACTCTCAGGTCGCTTTGACAGATATTGCTTATTCTAAATTTTATCCCCGCATATTTTTACTCACACGGCTGGTACTGAGTTAATCGTGAGGATAAATTTTGACATGTCTCCATTATTTGGTCATTCTTTCGAGCGAAAATTTTGGCAATGAAGAAAAGCAGAGACACTGACACTTCCTGACGGATAAAATGTGAAGAATTTAAATTTTCCATCGATTTTCTTATTGGAAAGACATTTGCACTATTCAATTTTCAAATTCAAACACCAAATGTCACTTTTTAGCTCGGAAGAATGAACTGCACAAATTAAATTGGCGTGAAATGTTTGGAGACATGTGTCAATGCCTTCTAGAAGTACGGGCCGTCATGCAGAATGATGACGTCACAGTAACAGGACAAAATGTCGCGAAAAACACACGCAGTCTTATGGGACGTCCGCGGGAAAATGTTAATTGTACAGGCTGTGTTAAAGTGAGTGATGTGAAAATAAAGTGAGATCTGCGAAACAGTGCTAGTGAACAGCTAAAACAAAAATTAATGCGGTGCGTGCGGTATAATGGGAAAAATTCGCTACGAAATGTTTATCAGTGTTTGTTAGGTTATGTGATGTTTCGTGTCGATTTGCTGTCGCGATACAATTAATTGGTACAAAATGCAAGTTATGACTAAATATTATTATTATAACGCGTCCACGCACAAAAAACTAACGTTTTATTCATATTTTAGCCAAAAAACCGCTAGTGAAATCTCCGTGTACATCGGCACTGCCTCGTGGAAATGCCAAAATTTCCTAAACTCATTACGTCACAGCGACAACGATTACGCAGCCTGACGGCCCGTACTTCTAGAAGGCATTGGTCAAAGCAATGCCTCCTAGAAGTACGGGCCGTAATGCAGAATAATGACGTCACACTAGACTGTCAAAGTGTCGCGAAAAACACACGTAGTCTTACGGGACGTCCGCGGGAAATCGTAAATTGTACAGGTTGTGTTGAAGTGAGTGAAGTGAAAACAAAGTGAGATCCGCGGAACAGTGCTAGTGAACAGCTAAAACACAAATTAATGCGGTGCGAGCTGTATAATTGGAAAAATTCGCTACGAAATGTTTATCGGTTGGTGTTAGGTTATGTGACGTTTTGTGTCGATTCACTGTCGGTACAATTTATAGACACAAAATGCAAGTTATGCCTAAATATTATTATTATAAATATTATTATTATAACGCGTCCACGCACAAAAAACTAGTGATTTATTTATATTATAGCTAAAAATCCGCACGTAAAATATCGGTGTATATCGGCATTGCCAGATGGAAATGTCAAATTGCCTGCCCAAATTGACGTCATAGCTAAAACGATTACGTAGCCTGACGGCCCGTACTTCTAGAAGGCATTGGTCAAAGCAACCTGACAGTGCGCGGATATTTTTTGCGCGAGAGAGCCGTATGTGAGCATCGAAAAATCTAGCCTGAGTATGTAGTTGTCGAACCGTATATTGCCCGTGTTCCATTATTACTATTTAGTACTTGCAAGTACTTCTGTCTACTTCCAACTACTCGCGCTCTCGTTCGCGAGTAGTTCATGAGTAGTTACGCCTTTTTTTGCCGTGAGGGGGCTATTTAGTTGTCAATAGGTGGTTTTGGTTTTTTCATGGTTATGTTGAATGTTTTGGTAGTTAGGAACTTAGAAATAGCCGTCATAATGTGTAGAAAGTTAAAAGAGGTAATTTTCTGCTAGTTACTTTTATATTCTTTATCGATGGGGGTAGTTTATACTCGTTATTTTCTCCCTTTATTTTCAACTGTTTTACATTTGAAAACTGCATATAATTTGACAGGTTAGAATCTGCTCGTATGAACGAAGATGGCGTTCCTTTTGTGCTCTACTCCCAAGTACTTGCAAGTACTAATTAGTAAAAATGGAACACTGCAATTGCACCTCTTTCTGTTCCATGGGATTTCTTCCAGCTTTCCAGGCTGACTAACAATACAATCTCAGACTAGATCGCTGGATTTTTGGTCCGTATTCATTTACGGAGTTGGTACGCTGGTTAGGAACTAGCTTCTTACGCTGTGTTACAGCGACAACGATTACGTAGCCTGACGGCCCGTACTTCTAGGAGGCGTTGGTCAAAGCAACCTGACTGTGCGCGGATATTTTTTGCGCGAGAGAGCCGTATGTGAGCATCGAAAAATCTAGCCTGCGTATGTAGTTGTCGAATCGTATATTGCATCTCTTTCTGTTCCATGGGATTTCTTCCAGCTTTCCAGGCTGACTAACAATTCAATCTCAGACTAGATCGCTGGATTTTTGGTCCGTATTCATTTACGGAGTTGGTACGCTGGTTAGGAACTAGCTTCTTACGCTGTGTCACAGCGACAACGATTACGTAGCCTGACGGCCCGTACTTCTAGAATGCATTGGCCTTGTTTATGCCGTAGCTAAAATAGCGTTGCCAAACTGGCGCTGCTATAGTAGTAGCGTTTACACCGTACAGCTTATTAACCAAAGCAAAAATGGCGTAATATCTGAAAGAAGCTCAATACTAAGAACAAAAACACCCTTGCACCAAGGCTTCCAGATTGCGAATGTCACTCGAAACTAGAAATCCTATTTATGACTGTTATAGTGTTTATACCACTGCTACCTTCACACTTATAACCGCGCTAAATTTTAGCAGCGCTACAGTAGCGTAGCCAAAATAGCAAGCTCGGCTAATTTAAAAGTGGTATATACCGCTGCTAAATAAGCAGAGCTCACTAATTTGGCTACGGCATAAACGCACTCATTGATGCCATCTATATATTTTTTGTGAGAGAGCAATGTTGTGCGTGTATTAAAAAAGGCTAACTCACATATAGGTACACGGATAGCCATTTCGTATCCATTTTCTTTTATATCTGTGTTTTTATTATACACTTCCGAACAATTATTTAATGCAGTCGAATCTTACATACAAAAATCGGGACAAATCGATTCCTCCTAAATTTACTGATGCCAAACGGTTCCGTTTCGTTCCTCCAAAGCTTCATTCCCCAAAGTGAAATCTGGCAGCTCGAATTCGGCAAAAGCTCCTGGTAAAACGTCAGTTGAACGTCAAGGTGATTGAAGCTTTTGAGAAGGTTAGCGGAGTGGAAAAAATGAATCAGGCTGAAGTCTCGAAACTTGTCTCACAATTGCGAATAGCCGTCAACACCCGACACAGAAACCTTAAGAATCCTAATGGAGCAGAAGGACGTCTTTTGAAGTTACGCAAAACCGTCACAGCTCTCATTAAGCACGAGCGTGTTGAACTGAATTATAACCGAGCGGATGAAGCTCGAGGTTATGCTGAGAGGGTAACTAATATATCTATCCCCTTACTTACTAACAACTAGTGCATCCAATTCGACTCATTTTTTTCTTCCTTTCAGTTAATCTCTGACGCAATACGCTATGGAGACTGCCACAAAACCACTATGGAAACAGCCGATTTTTGGCTGCTGGAAAAGCAACTCGTTCATAAGCTCTTCAAGGTGCTCGTTCCCCGCTTCGAAAACTACAATGTTTCGTACACCAGGATATTTCGTGCGCCCAAAGACTACCCAAACAGCGCCTACGGACGATCGGTCCTTGAATTGCGAGGAAACCCGTATCCATCTTTGATTCAGGATACATCACAGAATCGTAATTTAATACATAATGTACTGTTGGACGAGGCGAGAAAGGAATTTCGAAAAGACAAAATAGCTGAAATTGTTTCCAAAACAACTTCGAGTCGCGAAGTGAATGAAGAGAGTGGGTTCGCCGAGGAACGTGGTCGATAAATGCTTTGCAATTATGTCGTAAATGCCAAGTTTAAATATAAATATCTTTGTATCGTCAATGTCATTGTAAAATAACCACATTTTTCCACTCTTTGATCTTGTTTTGTCTAAATGCCATCACAATTTATTTATTTGGCCAAACAAGGCTACAAAGATAGGATATCTTAATTCTTATTGATAAATACATTTTCATAAATTATGGAGAAGGACCAGAAGCAGGAAGGTGGAGCTGCGAACGAGTGTTTTCTCATGCTATTAGAATCTGTTTACTACAGTATAAGGAATATTCCACATATTATTTGCTACTTATTTAAACTTGAAAAACAGATAAGGATACGTTGGAACAATACATTTTGCGTGATGGCGAAAGCTCACGTTACTTCCGTCGATTCCGAATCTGCTTTAGAACATCTTAAGCTATTCTTCATCCATAGAAAGAAAAATACAAAATCATTAATACTAACGATATTAGTTGATTATCATTGTATTTTATAATTGCATATGAAATAGCAGCATCAGCCTAAAATTTCTGAATCATCTCATAAATAATATATGTATTGCAGTTAAATATTTCAATTTTGCATTATTCAATGAAAAGCCACGACAAATTTAAGCGGTAGACGTAGTCGGCATTGTCTGTAGGATACCAGTCAAAAATGCATCCGGATTCTCAATATCGTTCAATAGTTCTGGGAAAGGAGAAAAAAACTGTAATTTCAATTATACTGTGGAGAAGTGTTATAACAAACTTACCCGCAACATCACAAAACTCAGCGAAAGACGTACACGGCAGATATTCATCAGTGAACGTTTGTAAGATTGTATCTGTAGATTTAAGCATCGCCTCGTCATTACGACGAATGTAATCGAACAATGAAATTGGCCAATCTTCCTCTTTTGGTGTGACAACCGTTTTAAACAAATATTTGTAGGCCAAATCGATCAGAGCCCACATCATAAGATACGGCTTGTAAACTGCATAATCCTTCACCTGCCGATCGTTACTGGACAGCAAGGCCTTGCATAGAACGTTTGGACTGATGTGACGCGCTTGAGCGATAGCCAACGTGCGTTTCAAATGATTTATCTTATTCTTTCGCCACAAGTCAGGCGTGTGAATCGCAAGCGATAAAACTAATTGATACAACGGTCCTTCAACCTCATATGCACACTCGAGCCATTTTTCACAGGGATCTTGAGACAAAAACATTGAAATAGTTTTCTCTTCGCGTGAGAACGACCTTGACGATAGAAGATTGTAAAGCGCATAGAAGAGCAGATATGGGACTAAGTGCATGTTAGACTGAGGTCCACCACCGCCGGCATCCTCATGGAAACTCTTCTCCCAAGCAAACCGAACGAGGAGCAACTTTAGATCATGGATTGAACTTGAAACGGTGATATCACACCGTTGAGTGCTCTCTTGCATATAGCTGTTGTGTCGGGACATGCAAGTTGAGAACGCCGTCTCTGAGACATCAGGACCCCACAGCGGCAATAGACCATTGCAGCGAGTGTTTGCATTTTGAAGACTGGCGCGCTCCCATTCGTCTCTTCCTCGAGCGAGCCGAATAGCCGACGTGTGACAATCAATGTGTACAACATTAAAATGTGTTACTGTTGTGTACCTGAAAAATATCACAAAAATAATTAACCACTACCTAACAAAACACTCGATTTACAACTTACCCCAAAGTCTTCCTAGTCTTTAATTCGAACTCCTCAACATTCGTTCGCTTTGTAAACGTATAAATGCCGAGGACTTTTGACGGCTGACATGCATAGCCCTCGCGACAGATGAAGCACGTCAAACCCGTCTCATCACGTAGTTTTTCGATTTTCTGCAGAATGGAGCCCTTCGCCGTTACCTGGCCTTTTTCATTGGTTCGCATACCTAGTGCATCTAACTGCTTTTCACGTGTGGCCATAGCAAGACGCTTCTTTTCAGCTCGCGTAAAGTCTCGCACCTCTTGTACTCTTTTCGCCGTGGTTTCGTCGGTACACAATGCTTCCAGCAAGTTTTCAGCCAAACTTCCAACATGCTCATCACTCGAAACCTGCTCTAGGCGATGAATTATTGGAATGATATCCTTAGAAACAGCCACCTGTGTTGCTTCGTGTTTGTTCGCAAGACCAGTTAAGAAGCGCAAGATGTACTTGAGGCTGGGTCGCGATATAAACTCCTTCAGTTCGTCCGAATCCGTTCGTAAAAGTGTGGGTTTAACACATGGGGCATATTTGATAATGTACTCGATGGCGTGATCAACTATTCCCAGACCGACTATGTAGTCCTTCAGAGTGCCTCCAATCGAATTGTGCTCTATTTGATTAGTGAGGATGCAGAAAAGCTCCATCTTGAATTCGTCCTCTGCTGTGCGATCAGAGTCGAATTTGTTGAAATCCAATGTACGTTGGAAATGCTCACACAGTAAAGCCATTTTTACCTCGTTTCCGTAAACCAGTGCGGCTAGAACTCGAATCAGATGCCTAAGAACTGACGCACTATTGCGCACGTTTAGACAATTCGTGCATGAAATTAGAGCGGTGACATATTCAGGACCGCCGAAGGTTAAGGAAAATTGCAGGAACGAGTCCAGAGTGTCACTTGCAGCTTTCGAGAGAATCGTCTCCATTATCTCCAGAAGCTGTTCTGTTATCGACGACTGCTGGGCATCGTTCTCAGATTGCATACAGAGTTGTAGTACTTTGAGCAACGTGTTGATGGCTTCTAACTCCGGCTGGCAGAGAACCTGTTGGCACCTTCGCACTTTCACACTTAGCAAGAACAGCTTAAGCAGAACTTGCACGAGCTCTCTGGTTCGAGTTATGTTTTGCAAATGCGAAATTCGATCCAGCATTACCTTCAGTCCATCACAATCAGCAAGCACGTTTGCCATACGGTAAAGCTGTTCGTTGTCAACTTCTTCTTGACTTTTATTGTTTAACGTTTCCACGAACTCTTCTGTTGCGTCACCGAGTAAACCCCTCATCCGATAAACCACTCGCATGGCATCCCTTTCTCCGCCTTCGGCTAGCCATATCTTCTTGTACACGTCTTTCACTGGCAAATCCAAGCTGATGATCTTATTGTTCACTAATAGTTCCATTCCGTTGTCGTCTTCCAACAGAGCGATCAATTCACAGTCAGTGCAGATTTTATTCTTTACATCGCGCATCAAAGGCCCGAGTCCAGCTTCGGTTGATGGGTAGGGATTACCTAGCATTCTCCCTTGCAGGAAGTCTTCTTGCTGAGGATCTTTCTCCAATGTTAGGAAGAACTCACCGTCGTCGTTTTCTTCGGGATGAATTATCGAGTAGAGTCGCTCAAATATGAACACTGGTGTTTTGATATCATTCAAAGGAGTCTTCCTAACTGTGTCGATTAATATTGACATGAAGGCTCGAGTTTCTTCCTCAGTACCACTCGTCATTTCTTCCAGCATTTCCAGTAGCTTCTCTTGCGCATCGTCCACCAGACGAGTTCGCTGCACGACTAACTTCCGCAAAGACAAGTATCCTTGCAATACAGGACCCAACAGTTTGCCCTTGTAAGCTTGTCTTATCGTCGCGTTCTCGAGGAACATCGACATTAGCTCGACGAACTGCCGCAATGCGTAGCCTTGTGCGAGATCCGATGACAGCGTTGTCTCCTCCAGCCGATGGATCTTCTCGATTTCTGCCGTCAGCAGATCAGCAATTAAAGTTATCACACCTTTCAAGGCTAGGTATTGCCTCCAGGGAGTTTCGTCGGTCAAAGAGCGATACAAAATCAAAAATTCAGCACTCGCCTCTCCCGCTTCGCCAATGTATTTCAAGAAATCCGTAAGAAGATTCAGAATTTCTCGTTTTCGATCATGAGTTCGGCTCAAAGATGTAATCAGAGCACACGCTAATTGTCGAGCGAATCTAGAGTTTGTGTTGAACAGCACCGGTTGCAGCCATGAGGCTGTCAGCTGCAACGGCTGGCACGGTACACTTTTCTGTAGCACCAAATTCCTCCAGCGACGACCGTACTTTTCACAGAGGTAGGCGTTTCGAAATTGTGCTCTCTTATGCTCCAGAATTGCCCCGAACATTCTCTGCACTTTGTGCCCATTGCTTGCTTGTTGTTGTTGCGGAGCCGTCGGTGCTGATTGCTGAGGTTTCTCTTCCGCTTTCTTGACCTTTGCACCACTTGTTTCTGGCGATGAGATAGGAGGCATTCTCGCTTTCCATGCTGCATACGTATGACGTTCGTCGTTGGCCAACCACTTTCGGTAGTCGACTGTGATTCCATCCATATTCTGGAGAGTGGTCAGTTCTTGTGTTGTCATTTCTTTGTTTGATTTGCTTGTCGGAAGTAACGGACAAATGAGCGACTGGATAATTCGCAGACAACGCTGTATGACAGATATGGCAGGTCCACGACTGTCTCTAAAACACACATACATAACATTAGTTTCGAAATTTTGCGGGATCTTGAAGAAATCTAAATACTTACTTGCAAGCCATCAGAAACAGTTCGAAAACAACTTTCAGCTTCAACTCCCAGCACGAATCGTCCTGTGCAACGAGAGCTTCCAGCAATGCCATTTCATGTCTGATAGCAGTATCCAAATTAGCTAGCGGGACGACGCCATTTAGAGCGATTTTCACCCGATTGTGGATGAGCGCACAGAGGCTCTTGCACGCATCGGGCAGGTCCCTCGTCAACAAACAGAGCAATTGACGGACTTCATCTTGGATCTGATTTGTTCCGCGTCGGAGGTTATTCTGGGCGAGCTCTTCGACCAATCCTTGGCTATACAAACCAGTCCGGCAGCTTATATTCGAGGCCATAGCGCGCAAAATGGTCAGACACTGCTCGGTGGCAGCCAATGCACATCCATAGCAATGATTTACAGCGAGGGGTTCGCTGTTAGCACGATCGATCGGACTTGATGAGAGATCCATTTGACTTCGATCGTAAGCTAATAGTTCTCTGCAAATGAAAGATTTTCAGTATTGGTTTTGGGTTGACATAAAATTCAATGTAATGGTTTCACAGAATGTTAGTTACCACATTTGGATTGACGACATTTGTTTCACACACACACACTAAAAACTACTAAACAAGAATGCCTAGTTAGGCTCAAATCTCATAAAAATTCAAAAGCGGACACTTACTATCATTCTTGCCTATATAATTCAACCACAAAAATATCGTCGGACTACTTACCTTCGACATGCCTTGACTTTCTGTACAACTTTACTCAGTTCCTCGAAAGACGTCTTTGATTCAATGCTATATTTTTGCGCTAAAATCTGTATCACCTTATTTACTTGCGACGACGACACAACCGTTCCAACTGGCTCATCGATACCTACCCGCTCCAACTTATTTTCCGCAACACGCTGGATGAACAGCTCGAGGATCTGCTTGTTCGTTTGCAGTTGCCGATAGATTCGATCCGCCTTCTCTAGCAACAAATGAATGGTTTGAACTGTCTTGGAACGGTCCTCAGCCGACTCGATCGGGTCAACAGCACAGCAAGCCCTTCCGTAAATCGTGTAATCGAATTTAGCGTACTTGCAGAACCCACACGCGTGACACAAGAACGGGTCTTTCTCATCGTAGTTGATGGCGCGGCACTTATGACACTGGAACACATTTTCCCCACAATTGCCGCAGACACCTGGATAGGCCGGGACAGCAGCACTGCACCGAGGACATTGCAAGTTCTCACTCGATCCAGCTACGGTTTCGTAAAAGTCTGCGTATTCAATCATCAAGTTACAGGCAGTTATCGGAAGCGGGAAGTCGATTTTCACTTCGGTTTGCCCCGACTGTAATGTCACTTTGCGCGCTTTGTGCCACATGGACGGCCTGTTCTTCAGCTCGACCACAGCCTGCACTGTTCGATTGTTGTAGTAGATGTTGATCGTGCGCACCATTTTCGTTCGCTTCAGGTCCGCAATGCGGAGTATGATCTTCGAAATGGTGTGACTTTGCACTAGCTTTACAATTGTGGTCGTTGTTGTGAATTTTGAGTCGGACTTTATTGTGGCCAACTTAATGTTCGACATAGCTACGTCTGGGTTGTTGCAAACAAGACACGGTTCTGATTCCAGATAGAACCCGTCCAAGTCCAGCACTTGCCCCAGAGCTGTATAGATAGGAGCGTTTGGATGACGTGACAGAAGTTCATTTTGTTGCCTCAGAATCCCAACTGCCTTCTCTGTATACTCCGAAAGTTTGTCACTGATAGATTTCGTGCTAAGTGTTAAATAACCAAGAATATCCACAAACTGTGCCGTTCGCCTTCCATACGCCGGCAACTGCGGCCACATGTCCCACAAATGCGCAATTAGACGTTCTTTTTGCTTATCGTTACTATTCTCGTAGATGGCATACAACAGGCCATGCATCTGTCCCCGTATCAACGTTATGTTTGTTTCCAACAGGAACAAGTTTACAAACTTCTGAAATAGCTGATCTGGGACTAGCTGGAATATCTGATTGACGAACGTTCCGCAATGCGTCGGGTCGAACTTCGAGTCTGTTGCGTATTCGCTCTCTTCTGACTTGTCGCGGTCTTGTCGGCTTTTCACCGACGATGACTTCGTGTCGGACTGTCTGGCTCCGTTTGTGTTGCACAACGCAGCTTGTAGTAATTGCAAAATCATTGGCGATACTCCATCGTCCAGTTGATAGCAGCAAATCTGAATCAATGCTGGGATGACGTCTTCGTGGCCAGAGCAGAATTTCTGCCAGTTGCCCGTACGAACGGTAGCGATTTCGTGACACGCCCGTAGATGTTCAGTGAATTCGACGAGGGCGTCGTAGGACAGGATTGGTTGATTTGTAATACCCAGTTGCTGTAAAGTGAGAGATCTAATTTGATTGGCAGGAAAATTATGACATTTTAATCATACCTTTGAAGAGTTCAGATCGCAACTAGCCTTAATCGCTGACATGTGAACAGTCAGAGAGTGCCCGTCGCGGAATAAGCGGAACTTCTCTTTGTTTCCGCAAATGTACATCAAAAGCTTTCGCACCTGGCGCCTCAAAACAGGCGACAGAGTCAACATCATGTATTCGCACAGGGTGAATGTTATGGTCTCGCAGAATTTATGGTACCAGTCCCATGAGGACGGGTGTCCCGAAGACAGCTTTAGGATCTGATACGGCAATCTCACAGCAATTTCCGTTAAAAGGGCGCTGTAAGCTTCAAATATATCGTTGAAGTTCTTGACGTAGTTTTGCGGGAACAACGATGATATGTCTGGCTTCGTCCCAAAGCTTAATGGCTTGAGCAGGTTGTTTGCTGGAGGCCCGCCGGCTGATGTTATTATTGGAAAACTTCCAGAGTTGGGAGTGCTTGTAACTTCATCATTGTTAGAGTTCGTTTTCCAATAGGGAAGGAAAGATTCCAGAATGACAAGACAATATGGCAAAGCTCCACTGCGCATTAGAACATTTGCTGTAGTGCCAGCGACAAACGACGCATTGTCTTTGAATTGCTGCGGAGGAGAAGTTGTTCCGGCCGTTTTCGATGATTTCGTCTTACCCATAAGAACGCTGATTAGATAGAGAATAGCTAATTGAACCTCTGTTTTTGACTTCCTTGTCGTCATCTATAGAAAATTGAATAAAAGTTAATGCTTACACCAACTATGAAGGTGCACTGATTCGCCTACCTCTGACGCTTGTGATGCCGGTGTTATTTGCAAGCGGTCGGACAAAGCATTCAGTAGCTGGTTTAGAGTTTGCTGGTCGGAGTCTAGATTTCCATCCAAGTCTGTCGTCAGCGTCAATATTACTTGCATCAATGGTATCGCCTGATGACCGCTACAAGAATCCAACGCTCCGAAATTGTCTACCATCTTATTCAGTATGGCACATCTTAGACTATGCAACTTCACTTGATTCTCATTTTCAACCGCTTCGTCTTCCTCTTCTACTACCTTAGCTTCCTGCACTGCTGGGTGTACAGTAGTTTCACCCCTTGGCGGCGATGGATTCGGCTGATCCCCGTAAGTGCTGCTCCTGCCAGATGCTCCGCCAATGCTTTCGACGCCGCTGCCACCACTCTCAGATCCACCACTGCCAGCATGTTCAGCTGGGGATGTCCTCAGTGTTGACCCATCTGTCGCCGCAGTGGATCCCTCGTCATCCGAACCACCGGCAGAGGCGCTTGTATCACCGCCTACGCTCCCGGCTGCACCAAGAGCTTGCAGACTCTGTAGAGCTCTACCTCGGATGCCTTGCAAATTGGCTAGACCTTGTTGGAAGGACTGTATGTCACCGTCGTGTTCTTGTAAGCTCAAGGCTATCGCTATATCCATTATAGCTTCATCGTCAGCATCTTGCTGCAAGTCTAAGAGCTGTGGGAACGAGCCAATGCCTAAAAATGCTTCCAACGAAGCCAGTGGCTGGGGATTGCCGCCTGCAGCTTCCAGCACCATCGGCTCAAGAGCTTCCGCCTCGGCACCAGGATAATTCTCATTCGATTGTAGTGAAGCACTGGACGTCGCAATAGCTGATGAGGAGTGTCCTGCTGATGTCGATGTCCCAGCACTAGTACCGGCAGCTGACAATGGAGTAGGAGTCGAGCATACTGGCGGGCTATCGATAGTGACCTTTCTGCGCTTCAAACGTGGGCTCATTAACAATATCATAGCTTCCTTCGCACTATGGCTAATGGGTTTCGATGTATCTAGCAACAGATCTACCAAATATTTCGTCATCGTATCAACTTGGCTTTGATCAGATAATGCAAAGGCGTATATTATCTCTATCAAGCAATGTACTATTGCCTCCGTATGCGAAAGACCGCATCTCACAATGGAAGTTGGCTGGTCTACCGTTGGCGTTACGTCATGTAGTTTCTTTGCCAGCGTCAGAAGCAGAGGTAAAATATTAAATTCATTTTCAACACAGATTCTAGTTAGCGTTTGTGGTCTAGCGACAGCTATGCTTCGCGAAAGTAGTATTAACCGGTAGAAGCCTTCTGGATCGATATCTCGAACATCATTGATCTTCTCCATTTTCCTCAGCTCCGAGTTTACATAGCTTAGTATTTCCTTGTCTTTGTACGAATGATAAGCGCTACGATTACCATGCAAAGTAGCTAGCACGCATTTAGTTTGAAGTTGAACCGGATTTGGAGTTGGCAGGAGCAGTAAATCCTTCGCGACCGCAATCGATTTTTGTTTTATATTTTGCTCAACATTCACGCCCCCCAACAAGCTCAGACCGCTATCAACAACCTCCAGCATCGATGTTACCATCTTATCCAGTAACGTTACGGTTTGAATATTTACTTCATTTGAAGAGATACCACCTGTAGTTCCATTCACCCCCGGCTGAGAACCAGGAGCGCCTGCACCCGTCGTTGTATTATTCAAAGCTGTTTCTTCTTGTTCTTCAGGCCAGCCAAAAGCATCCTTCGTCTTGCCGTACACTTTTATACCGTCGAGCATTGTAAAGCTCTCTGGATCTTGTGAACGGCCAAAGAGCACTGACAGTTTCTTGTCCGATTGCAAACTCTCCTCACGAGTTAACGGAATATCAAACCAACGCGAACGCTTCACAACTGTGGGAACAGTACGTCCGTACAGGGTAACAGATTGTGGAGCTCGCATAGGATCCTGCGATCCAATCAGAACTCGAATCCCTGTAATTACCATGTTCGGATCCGGATTGTTTATTTCCAAGGTGAATCCGTTGGGCTTGGACGATGCCACAAACATACCTGTCGAGAAAAGCCGTGACTTCAATTTGTGTGTGTTATAGATCTGTAGCAAATCGTTGCCGCCGAACTCCACGTCTGGCATCATCGTGCTATGCTCAAAGAAATCTATGGGGAACGAAGGTGCTGATCCAGCGTTGCTAAGTTTTTGATGTGCAGATTTACCTGAGCTCTTTCGATTTTTCCGAGAAGGCTTGACAAACGTCGAGGCTGTATACATCTGGTTTCCAATGGGCTGGACTTCGGGCGAAAGCCAGTAGTTCGTACTTTCTAGGTGTGCCGTGTATATTCTTAAGCTACCGTCTTCGCACAACAAAATTAGCGTAGTTTTCTCGACGCCCGACACCGTGTGGCGGATAGCCACCATGTCCATTATTTTACTCTTCGAGTTCTGCGCCTTGATTTCCTGCACGTCAACGGTATCCGGCTTGAGCATGAATATGACCGGGTTATTTGATGTATGCATCATCGCACAAATCAGTCCAGGATGGCCCGGGATTTCCGTCCACTGGCACAGCGGCTGCATGGGACCTTTGGATGGTACCTTCGAGTTGGATGCTCCCACTTGCAGTTGAATAATACATTTCACACCTTCGTTTACGTCGGTCAAGGGAGCCATGAAACTCTTGCCCAGCGAGTAGCTGAAGAACAGTATTTGCATTGTGTGCGAATAATAGATTGACACACCACCACCACCGATTTGCCCGCTGATGTCTTGCGGATGATTGAGTTCTAAAGTGTTTGTTACATAGAAGTCGCCGTGCTTCGCCAAGCTTTCCTCATCAAGTGGCTGTGTATAAATATAGCCCGAAGACGCTATTAGCAGCATATGGTAGGTGCCGTTCTTGTAGACAAACGTACAGTCACGGATTTTTCCGACTGCTACGAGGAAATAGTACTGCGGGCTGTAAGTATCTTCCGCTAATTCATAAATCTTCACAAAATCAGCTGTCACAAGAGCCAATTTGGTTTGCGAACCAGGTAGCCAAATCGCCCGTTTTATAAAGTTCCCAGTCTCAAGTTGAGGAGTTAATACGATGTGTTCGGTGGCTGCTCCTGTACTAGAGAACATCAGAATATGGCATTCCTTCAAGCCGCAAACTGCAAGACAGTCTTCGTTCGCTGGGTTCGCCGTTAGAGATAAAATCGTACAGGGAATCGGCGCCGATGCCAATTGCGTCAACGTAAGTTTCCGTTTTGCCGCGTCTGCCTGCTTCAAAAGTGCAGAAAGTTGCAGAATTGTGACTTTACCCTTCTCGTGAGAAACAGCCAGATGCTGGCGCTTTCCATGTGGTGATGACAAGCAGCATAGCGCCACTCTCCTCACTAAGCCTGAAGAAAGCAGCTGCTTAATAGTCTGTCCCTGCTCTCCCGAGTAGCTCATTCTCACGTTTTCGAAAGCTCCCTCCTGCGAGCCTAACGTAGCCACCAAGATCTGGTCGTTCATATAAAAGTTTTTATCCGATTGGTGTAGTCGCTCTAACGCGCTCTTTGCTCGTGCATGACATCCCACCGTTGAGAACAAAGCGCAATTCTCTCGAATCGATGGCATAAGTAGTTCGAAAAACTCAAGCAAGCATCGAACGACTGCTTTCCACTGTTCCTGATTATTCAATTGGTCTTTAGACGCTTCAATCACTTTTGCCAAGTGGCCTAATTTCTCACCGCCAGATTCGCTCTTATGTGTCTGCTGGTTGCACGATTGTGCGGTGTTGTGTGCGAAACGCTTCAATGATGCTGAAGATGATGCTCCAGCTTGGTCTGGTTCGGAGGTGTTTGCGTTCCCCGACCCTCCTGAAGAGTTCGGAGATTCATTGTGCGATGTATTTGAGATTCGGCGACGCAATGCTTGACAAGATCCATCCTCTTTCGCGCCGCAATCACAGAAAAAGTTTCCATACTTTGCGTACGTCACATCGTGGTTCTTGTGGCAAACTCGAGCACATACCGAACATACTCCTACGGTGTCCACCATGTTACAGGTGTGGCAGTGGTACCAATGTTGGTTCATGAACTCTTTTTGGGTTTGCGAAAATGTGCACAGCTTGTTGCCTAAACTGTCTTCGTCCGAGTCTTCGATAGCGCTATCGTCATCGTCTATCTCGTCCATGATATCTTCAAAATCAGGTTGCAGGTCTTCCTCCCACGGAGGAGTCAGGTTCTTACTTCCTCTGTAGCCCATTCCTTGGAGAAGATCATTCATGTAGCGCAGTAAAGATGTTACGTTCTGCAACGCGACTGACGATTTCGTGAAAGTCAATTGTTGCGACTTCGACACAATTTGTTTATCAAGCACATGTGATTTGGAAACTTCGAGCCAATCAACTGCAGCGGCGAACAGAAGAGAGTGACCTTTTCCCTTGCTGGCGTCGGCAAGTGTAATCATGACTTGAAGCAGATCTGTTAAATCCAGTGCATCCTGAGCTGGAATCATCAAATTTTGTCCAAGTTGGA
The DNA here is from genome assembly GCA_963978885.1 of Nemotelus pantherinus. Taxonomy (NCBI): domain Eukaryota; kingdom Metazoa; phylum Arthropoda; class Insecta; order Diptera; family Stratiomyidae; genus Nemotelus; species Nemotelus pantherinus. Next base: position 241,183,288 of record OZ022263.1, read on the forward strand.
TAAGTGACCGAAACAGAACCGTTGGGACAGATGGAGATATTTTGCTCTCAGACACAAAATATTTCGTAATGTTCTGTAAAAGCCGCCCATTCTTCTCCATATACTCGTCGTTGGGCGGTGTGACAGATCTATTGGTGAAGCAGCTGTTGCCTTGCCATGCATTTGTTCCTTGTTCCCCTGCGTTCCTTGCGATCTCAGCAATGGCAGCCGCACCACTACACTCTTCGTCGATTTCCATCGCATCCGGGTCCAGACCAATTTCCGATGACTGCATTATTTGATCCGAGATGCTTGGTATAGCAGAAACTGTAGCCATATTAGTGGGTGTTTGGGCATTACTCGATGTTACACTTGATATTTGAGCTTGATTGTTATTTCCAGGCCCTAGGAGAATATGACTAAGCCATGCTTTTAGTTTTACGTTGTCAACGTGGCCCAATTCAGATATGCACGAAGCTAATTGTTCCATGGTGAACTGGTAATTATTTTTCTCAACGGTTTGGAATAGTTTTTCGAAAAATTGAAGAACCTTTGTAGCGTACATCTGTGACATTTGTGTGTTTGTGAACGATATGAGTACATCAACAAGTGATCCGTTCTTCGACGCATAGAAGAAATCTTGCAAGGCTGACAAACCTGTAGACTTCTCGAGCATTTGCTCCCATTGTTTCAGTATGGTATACAACATCACCTCATCCAGGTTGACGTCAGCACCCTGTCTTGATAACTCTGCATATTCAATCAGCACTCGATACGAATTGTCCAAAATGACTTTGTGTACCAAAAACTGGAAGGCGTCAAGACCTGCACCTGCACAAAGTACCAGCTCTACATTCTTAAACCCAACTTCGTGGAGGTATTCAGTTCTGATGTCGAAAAGCATGGGCACAATTACTGATTTCATTTCCTGAATCACGATCGCGTCCTGTTTACAGGATGGCAGCAAGTGGCTCAGCAACGTGAAAGCCGACTTCAAGCAATGTTTCAAGGATAATAGGATGGAAAAGTTGGAGTGCTTTGAAACCTCTCCCAAATGTGCTTCGATCACGGTCAGTGTGTGAATATCAACTGGGAATGTGCTAGTTGAAAAACTATCTTCTCCCGTGATGTTGAAGCTTTTGTTCCAGTCCGAGGTTATTACGTCCTTGTCAGTGCCAGACATTAAATTCAAGAACTGAGTCGATATGTCGGTGCAATACGCACTTTTCGAACTAGAGATTGCGATTAGACTGTCGAGCAACGATATCGGTATAGTGCCTGATAGACTCTTCTCCATTGACCTATGCATACAGAGGCGAACTATCTCAATTACTTCGAAAAGCTTTACAGCCACGTCTTTGACCAAATCATCACGATTTACTTCCTGGGATTGTTGCGACCCTGTTGCTGGCGGTGATCCTGATCTTGAAGCGACAGCCGCTGTCTGATCGGTGCTTGAATTTGCAGCTTGTGGTGGAGACGAAGACACTGCTTGCGTCACATTCGTTCCGCTTGTGTTGGTGCTTGTTGGTTTTGGTGGCTTGAAACCTTCCCGCTCGGCCCAGAACATCGCGTGCATGTGTGCAATCAGGGCGTCCAGAAGTAATACTTTCGACAATCGAGGATTATCTGCAAAATATCTATGTACAAACAATACAAACAATACAAACTCTACGTTACTTACGAATATGAAACGTTTTCACGAATAATTCTAGACCTGAGAGCGTTTGTTTCAAACTGTATCTAATGTCGCTCACATGCTCTGTTACTCTATTCCACAACGTCTCCGCATACTGCGTGTACATTCCCTGCTTAATAAGACTGTTGACAATAAGATAATGTGACGTTCCAGCCGGATGACGACATCGGATGGACCAAACGAGCGAGTGCAAATTGGGAACCTTATCGTGCATTAGAGCCTCCACGTGGGGTGTTGAAGGAGGCAATCCCAAAAGTAACTTCCAACACAAGCTGAAGCAGTAATGTACCGAGCATAATGTATGATATGGTATACTATTCGCACATATATCCGTAACTGACAAAATATCAATTAGAGCATCGACCAGTAACGGATATTTCAGTTTGTCGGGCGTGCACAGTATAAAGTTCCAAGCCAGCCCGTCTAGCTTGAACTCTTGTTGTACTTTTGTATCGATTACTGTCAATGAATAGAATTTCGGCTTTACTCCTGCAAAACCAACAGTTCAATACAAATCATCTTCACAGAATTCAAATGAAACGACTAACTATACTTACCGCTTAAATATTCTGGTGTTAGTTTCTTATGTTTATCTTCGATATCTTTTCGACAAAACGACACTAGTTTTGTTTTGTTGTTCAAGTAATCTGCTATCTTCTGGCTGGCATCCAATGTAATAACACTGAATAAATTCCAACGAACTTGCTCCAAGAGCATAGTCGGCGCATTGTACAAATGCTTCATAAGGTACTCTAAAAATAATAAAAGCCGCGAAAGCAACATCAACTGATGATCACGCAACGGCTTCTCAGTAGTTAAATTCCGACACACTTCGGCACATCGAATTACGCCGCCAGCAGTTAGTAGCAATATCGACTTTTTCTGCATCAAGTTCAAAGAATGGAACAGAAACAGCAGAAGCTGAGCATGTTCAACGTTCAAATCTTCATAGTCAGAATCAGTGGCACTGACGTGGTTACTAGAGCAGACACCTTCGACGAGTGTATTCACCAGCCGATGCCAAACCGACAGGCAAGCCGCTTCTTTCTCTTGTGTCGGCTTCAGCAGCAGTATTTGAACAAGTACGGACAGAGTTCGCGAATACACTTGTAGAGGCCAAACATTGTCCTGCGTCCACGGCGACACTCCCAAATGCAACAACAGCGACGACTGCAATGTCTCATTCAGTAGCGAAGCGGATATTAAATTGTGCAAATATTTTCCCAGGGCACCCGAAAACTTTATCATCGAACCTTGCCATTGCGCGCAGCTCGAGTTCTCGGGTTCGCCCCTGGCCGCATCTCGATCGAGATCTTTCAGTATGTTTGCTAGCAATATCATTTGTTGTTCACTTAGTCCAGATTTAACGTATTTGTTCAAATATTTATGATTAGTTCCCAGTGACTGGTCTAAGAACGCGAATATCTGAGCCGAAAGCTCTATGTATTCATGCGGTTCGTCCTTTGCCGGCACCATATTTGGTTTCTGAGCATCTTCGTTTTTCTCCTGCGGAATGTTATCAGTTTGCTCGTCGTGTGCTTCGGGCGATAAAGTTTCCTTGAACCATAGACCTAAGTAGCTTTCACTGTCCTCTTCTTCCGTCTCCGAGTCTTCTGAGCAAGTCGAAATCGTATCGTTGAAGTAAGTAGTCGAGTCACTATAGCTTATCGGATCGCCATCGTTTCGTTCCTTCGCGCTTGCACGTTTCATCATGCACGCCTTCCGATATGATACTGTCGCCAAGAAGGTCAATAATTGCTGCAATGTTGCAGAGCTCAGCACCCTAACGACTCTTTGCAGAGAAGAGTACTGTTCCAGAATATCAAAGCCAGCTGAATCCGGAAGAGAGAGTCCCAGTGGCCCTTGTTCGTCGTTAGAACGAGATTCGATTTTGAGGTCATCAATAAGTTCGGTCAAAAGTAGCAGGCTGTGTCTGGCAATTGCTGCATTCAACACACCAAAGCCTTGTTGTACTTTGAAAAGGTTCACGCGAGCTGTAGGTGCCTGCTGCTCGCCGGATCGGGAGGGACTCTTTCCTTTACCGCCGTCCTCGAGAGTTTGCTGCTTTGAACTTGATCCCCCAGACGCACCCATCGCACCCTGGATGCCAGCTATCAACAGCCAAGCTCCAAAGCATAAGTGATTCTGGTAGATGTGACCTCTGGTCGAATTTTTCAAGATGTCGCCAATAGCCGTGTAGATTTCGAGCGCTTTATCTACAACAACTCGAGCATGATCATCTTCTTCGGTATCTTTGGTAATTTGTGTTGACGAGCCGGTCACTTGCTGGAATTTCTGCGACGATGAACTGACCATCGATAGGACACTGCCTGAAATTGATGCTAGAACTGCACAGTAGAGCGAGGACATTGCACATTGCGAGAGTTGGGTGATCTTCGTAGGTGTTAGGGGTTCGAGAATAGGTAGAGACAGTGCCTGGGCGAAAATTGATATGTCTGTCGACATTTGTGGGAGACAGTTTTTGATTTGAGTAGCATCTGTGGCATTCAGAGGCAAGTATAGTGGTTTGCCTTGCAATGCGCATTCTTCGTATTTCAATCGATATCGTGATAACACTGGCAGATTTGTGCACAGGTTAAGCAGTATGTCGCCAGCATTGTGAACTTTCAGCACCGAAATATTTGTGGTCGCAAACAATTGCTGTAAGTGGCCAGTCAGACCCTGCCTTAGTAACATGAAATACAGAAACTTACCGTACAATCAGTCAATTCCTCGCTTAGTGGTGCCCACGTGTTGGAAATATTTGTTGAGCTTAACGGTGTGTTTAGCTGTTGAAGAATAACTGTAGATAGGTCTGATCGCGACCTTTTCATTTCCGATTTGGGACTATCTTTGTCACTTCCACTGACATTGCCTTTGCTATGTTCCGGGAATTTCGAGCTTTTGACGACCGATGCAAGGACGACGTGGTCGAAGCCTTGGGTTTGTTGTTTTCCTTCGCAGAGTGCTTTCATTGGTGGAAGCAACCATTTTATCTCGGAGACCGTTGCACTACCAAGACGGCCTAATATGTAACGTATGAGAATACTGCTGGCCTCCAGCATTTGTGGAATTTGCGTTTGGCATACTATAAGATAATACAAGAAGACGGCTTGTTTTACTTACGCAGAATCAAGTGGCAAGCAAAAGTGAATCGGCATGCAGCAAAACAAGGGAATTAGACTAAACTAACATTGATTAAACTTGGACTAAACTAACCTTCAAAGAGGCAAGTTCAATATTAGTATTCATTCAATGCAAATCTAAGAAACATTACAAATAGCACTTAGTAACTATAGTAGCCTATTGCACCTTATCGTACCTAGTTAACGTACTCAACCAGATGTGAGTCTGTGTACGTATATCGAGTCACTACACAAAATCCAAAACATATATTTTTTTCTGGTTTATTAGTTTTGCTTTTCAATATGGTTTGAAATGAAGCACAATATGAAAATGGACCCGGCAATGAATAAAGAAAAATCAATAGCTAGAGCATATGCATTAACAAGATATCCTACATCCAAAAGCATTGCAGAAGACGAAAACTATATAGAAAACAAACTTTTATGAACCAGAGAAATATGAATATGAATTTTTCAAACTTTACTCTGGATACACGTAAATGTATGTGTAATATATTCCATTTTCGCTTAGACCAATGCAATAGTTTGAATAGCATTATGAAAATTTATCTGTAGGTGGAGCATAGTGGAAGGAAGGAGGAAAAAACTATAAATTCAAGACAGCTTTTTTGCTTGCAGAGAAAAATGCTCTACATTTTACGATGATAGAAAAAATCGCATTAAAAGTTCATTTTTTCAAGGTTCGCAGTTTTGTTAATAAATTCCACTGTAAACTCAGCCACTGCCATTCCTGATGGGTAAAGCCGTTTAACTTTTGAGATATGTAACGCTAGTTTACCATCAATCTACGTTGATCCTTAAAAAAATCTTTAAAATAATGCTAAAAACTACCGCAACTTTCCTCGAGTTGCGTATGTCGTGGCATGATTCACATAATTACGCCACAAATAGAAATAGAAAATTTTCACACTATCCATTTGTCAATAACCCACTTACCTAGGTTACATTGTCCACTGATAGTGTCGGCAGCCAAACACGAAAATGCCATATAAAACTGTCCGTACGCCGCATCATGATCAAAAAAATCATTTTCACTGAAAAACCAAAAGTCATGACAAATAACATTTCTCTATTGTAATTCAGCACTGCAAACGTCGCCATAGTTCCAACTACAAACTACGAGCAAATGGAAAACACTAAATCACACAAGCTTACCTTTTCAAGATTGCTTTTATTATGTTTAGCACATCGGCTTTGCTTAAATTTCCATAATTCGCCGACAAAATTGGTTTAACGGCAGTAGCCCAATCGACACCTCCACCATGGGCCGCCATCTTTACAAATTTTTCGTGACTTTTCAGTAAATTTTCTTTCACAGGCCGAATTGACAACTAAAATGCCGAGCCAACTTGACCGCAATGAAAAAAGCGAATCAGCTGGTATGATTTAACGATGGTTGAACGAATGTTTACATCGAAAAAGCACATGGATCCGGTCAATTTTTTGTATAAAGTTTATGAAGTTATCAATCCCCTGTCTTGAATTTTGATTTGAAGGACACTGAAACCTTTGCATGGGTATTTCATCACATTTATGTAAACTTGTCACCTGTACTGCAAGCAGTTTGAAGTCGTTTTCAATATACACACTCCTTTTGACTTTTTTGTGGAAGGATTAATTTGAAATTGAACGAAATAACAGATAAGCTGAAAAACTTAATATATTTGAAGTTGACGGCTTCCTGGTTAAAAATTGGCCGATATACTGGAGTGTGTTCAATATTCTTGCTATAGCAGCTCTGGCTGTCCAATGTCATGAAATAGCTACTTTCTGATGCTTGCTATTTGAACACACCCCTTCTCGAATACATTTCGGGTAAACTCGACTTGATGCATCACAGCCGGAAAACTCTACCCCCAGAGGGCGACTAGGTGGTAGAAAGGGTCGAAACTTGAAGAAAAACAAACACAAAATTATGCAAAAAAATAATCGAGAAGAAAACACAATTAAGAAAAACAAACAAACAAAGAAAAAATACCCCAAAGGCAAACATACTAGTCCGACATCTATTAGCAAAGTTCATGTAACAGCTGGACAACGTATTTCAGAGTCCGGTAGAGGCGACTCAGTTCCTAGCACAATGTTCTACTTAAAATGTTGCTAACTTCGCATTGGCATCATCCTCACGTTCCTCAGTTCGCAGCTTTGATGCGAATGCGAATAGCGCCTAATAGCTCTTCAAATTTGTGTGCTCTTGTCAAAATGTAGATTGGCAATTCACATTTGCGTTGAATGTATCTTGGCCTATACACCGGGATTTCAATTCATCAGAAATACGAAATCCTCTGTATACTTATTTTTAACAAATACGCTGATCAAAATAAAAGGTTAGCAGGCAGTGGCTGCAAATCAACAGAGGCATGACAATAGACGCCCCATAGGCACAAAAAAGGCTCGTTGTAACGCCACAGAAATTTCCTCTCCCCAATCCACTGAAATCAGAAAACCACTTGCTTTCTTTGATAAACGGCCATATTGCTTTTAGGTCAACCAGTGAAAGTTCCGGCAGATTTGAGAGGAAGAGTGCACCAAGAACCACCACTAAGCTTCTCGCCAAAGCCGGACACTGGCACATGAGGTGAATGATGAATTTCTCTTCGTACTCCGAGCCAAAGCTCCGACCGAAATCGTTAAACCCCACAGATATAAGAGAGAATGGATTAGAAATCGAATGAGAGAAATGTGCCAATTTTCGACTTTCTGTTTACTGGTGTGAGAATGAGGTACGGGTGTGTGCCCTAAACAGTTCATACGGCAAAGCCTATGTGAAAAAACCACGAGAGATCACCATTTTGAACGTCGTTTGACATTTCTTTCTCCAAACTGGCGAGTGGAGATTAACATGCTTTTTGTTAATGAAATCCATTATGATTTCATACAAAAACTATACGAAATTGTCGCCAAAGGTTTATTTTACTTACGCAAAATACGAAATCCTCTGCGAAGCACTTCGGTAGCTACTTTTGCAGCCTGGAACGCGCTATTTTAACATTTTTGACCGCTAATTTGTTCGCGAAACCGACACAAACTATTGCACACAAACGTAGATTCACGTTTCCACCGAATACACCGACAAATTTTCAAATTTTATTTGATAAATTTTGACTGAAAGTCAATGTTTTCAGTTCCCGACACAAATCAAACTGACATTGACGTTTCTTTCCGTGTTGCCCGTTGGACGCTTTTACACCGATCCGGTGTTCCCAGCACTAAGGCACAGCATTAAGGCTTTTCGGTTGTGAGTGCGGTAGAAAGGGGTGCACTGAGCGGAATTTTTTTGAGAGAGTAATGTTGTGCGTGTATTAAAAAAGGCACACTCACGTATGCGTACACGAATAGCCATTTCGTATCCATATTCTTTTATATCTATGTTAAACCCTAAGCCCAAACGTTAGCGTGCCGTCCAATGAGGCATTGACATGTAAAAATGCCCACAGTACAACGCAGAACACTACAGGTTACACTACGAAGAGTGACGCGAGTTCGTGGAGACCCAGGACTGGACCCAGGACAAGATGATTCATCGGCCCAGGCCTATGAGAGCTCCGGTAGCAAGATACTAAGCTTAGTGAGTTCATTGAAGTCACAGGTCCCTGGAATATCCTTATGTTCCGGTATCCAAATCACTGTCGCTGCCGAATGTCTCGATATTTTCCTAAAAGATGCATTTCATTCAGCAATAACCAAGGGCATTCTACAAAGACCGCCAAGTGACTTAATAGCCGCTTGGCTATCCGTCAGAATTTCAATATTGACTCCGAGTATTCGATTGTACAAAAGTCTATTACCTAAAAATAGCCACAACTTCTGGCTGAAAGACACTACAATGGTCCAGTAGACGGAGAAATAGCTTGAGATTCAGCTCATCCTAGTATACACCACTCCCGACTTCATTACTATGCTTTGGTTGTACACATGGACAAGCCCACAATGAAGGGTAACACGATTATGACATTCGTCTGTACCTGGAATTTTTGTCGAAACTCCAAATCTAGTAGAACGTCCGGAGCGATGTGTTCAACGCTCTTTGGAGCAGTGACTCCATCAGACAAAATTCTAGCATAGCCGAACTCTCTTCTCGTCTATGCTGAAATGCAATGCAGTCTCACAGCAGCAAGATATGCTTGCTGTAAGATTAGGAACAGGGAAAGTGACTTAATAGGGCTGGTGTAGAGTGCTCCTGTCACCATGTATGCAGCCAGCATTCACACTTTTTCAAACAAGCTTTGTTTCCTATGGCCCTTTTGCAGCAGTAAAGTGCACCGAAAGCATTCCGCGGTCTTTCTGCGGTATTGTCGTTCCATAGTAGCTTTAAGTCGACAATCACCCCCAAATACTTGACCTTCTGGCTCAGGTCAATAGCGACTCCGTTAAATTTCGATAAGTCGAATTGAGAAACTTTGTACTTCATCGTAAACAGTATTAACTCGTTCGGATTCTCATGCCGCTCGGATTGCTTCAACGTGAAAGTATGTCAAGATAGTGATTTTCCAACAACGAGATTGCTATGGCTATGTTGTCTGCTTAAGCAACCACATTGCAGCCGACACGGTCCAACCTCATCAAAAGAGTATTTACCGTGATGTTCAACCTCAACAGGGGAGAGAGAGCTCCACCTTCAAGTCGTACGTGAGCATTCCACAAGGAAGAGATTACCACTCTATCCTTAAGAAGCTGCACGATTAAAGCTATCATCGAGCACCGAAAGTGCCAAAACATTATCATCAGACTTTACGGAGTTGAAAACCCCGTCAATGTCTAAAAAGGCAGCAAGCATGTATTCCTCAAGAGCAAGAGATTTCCCAATTTACTCAATGAGGACATGAAGAGCAGTTTCAGCAGGCTTGCCTTTGGTATAACCATGCTGTGCCTGCGATATTAACAACGGATCGATTGATTTTTTGATATGATATCCAATGATCCTTTCCAGAATCTTGAGACATATTTGGAGATAGTCCTTTGCTTTAACATGCGAAACTATACCTGCTTTACGGATAAACAGAACTCTAGTTTCCCGCCAGCGAATAGGAACATACGAGAAACGTAGGCACGAGTTATAAATCTTTCTCATTCTGGTAACATCACTTCTATGGACTGCTGAATACCAGCCGGACTGCTGGATACCAGCCAGGACCCGGAGATTAAAACGGTTCGAATGAGCTAATTGTCCACCCGAATTGATAGTTGGGTATCCTAATAGAGACGGAATTTAGCTGGAGGTTTTATTTGTGCTCAACCAATTTACAAACGTGCATAAACAGTTTATGACAAAAAAACTTGTTGTGCAAACAATTTATGACAAATTAGTTTCTTTCGTATTTTACTCTGAAATTGAATCTTCTTTGTTACAAGTTTTCTTTTTATACATAAGCAAATAAACTATTGAGTAGTACCAAAAGAAACCCTAATGCAATATTCTTCCATCATTTAAGGTACAATTAGAACTGCACAAATAAATTTTCTCTCGACCGTGTATTAATTTACATTTGGCGAATATACTACGGAAATGCACTTTTATTCGCAGGCACACTGGCTCTTGTATTTAAGACTGTACAAACTTTTAAAGAATTTCGATAACCTTGCTTTAGCTTGGAATACTTTGCTAATCAAATTACGTCATTATGTTTGTATATTATGTAATTATATGTGTGTACATTATTAGAAAATTCATTTCAGTGTTTAACAACAACTTTCGAAGTCATTCGTGTTTTAAAACATAGTTGTTGGTTCTGCTTTGACTTTTGTACATAAACCGCAACTTCTTATATATGTCCAATGTATGCAGGGCCGGTTCTGGCCATATTTCCGCCCGGCGCAGAACAACATTTGGCGCCCCTATTTTCTGATTTTCAATATATTGACCCCTTTTTGCATGACTGCGAATTCTTAGCAGGTTTTATTAATATTGCTCAGACGATTTCTCGCAAGTGGGTGCTGCGTTTGCTCAATGTAAAATTATTATTAAAAATTAGATATTTGTTTACATAAAAAAAACAAAATAACACCTTTTTCTCCAAATTTATTTTCCTGAACTTTTGATGTGCGAAAATAGTTTTCTTCTTCAATTTTCGTCTCTGCAACGCTAATATTTAATTGTTTGAACCTAAAATTATGTACAGAAAGATTGACTTCGCTAAAAGTTCTTTTCCACATCACCTTACGCTACGAGGTAGAACTTCAGATGCGTTTTTTTAAGAGGTTTCCCCTGTAGGCCTAATCCTCAATATCCAAACACATGCATAAATGTGAAAATAGTATATTAAGCAGATAAATTAAATATTTATAAAAAAATTAAATTATTCGTTCATTCAAAGAACCAGAAATAAGCTTAAAATGCATATTAAAGATATAATTAGATAGAGAGCCCACATTTTTCTACGATGGTGACAAGAATGAAATTCGTTGAGCCTATCTACTTCTAATCGTTTGACACAGTTCTAATAAACAAAAACTTCACATCTTGCGGACAAAAAAAATGTGGTTTTTTGAGGAGTTTTAATTTTATTTTGTGATAGCACAATGCGGCGAGCTTTAATTTTCGCGAAATCTTCAATTAAACAATCAATATTCAATTCGGAGACAAGACCTTTTTCTATAGATAAAATTGCTAAATCTACTAACCTTTCTTGCGTCATCGTGGATCTCAAATAATTTTTTATAAGTTTTAATTTCGAAAAAGATCGTTCTCCCGATGCCACCGTAACGGGTAAAGTCATCACTATTTTCAAAGCGATGACAGTGTTGGGAAAAAGGTCTTGCATTTTTTTACTAAAAATGAATTGAATTATATCATTGGGAGAGTCGTGTTCCTGAATTAACGACGCAAGCATAGAAATTTCTTTATAAAATTCCTCACCATTTAAATCTGCATTTCCATTATTTGTCAACGCTTCTTCAAGCTTTGAGCAATGTTGAAGCGTGATTAGATTGGGATTCGTTTTAAGTTTCCCCATCTGATACACACAATGAAATATTTCATTATGGTGTTTGAGTTGCTCAAACCGTTCGGTCAAAGAATTAATTGCTCTATCCAAGACATTAAAGTAAAATTCAACTTTGAATCTTTGTTGAGGGTCTCGAATAGGCTCATCTCTTGTTTCGTACGAGAAATGGTTTGGTTTGCGCCTGGAACGCAATTGTGTTGAAGGAGGAAACGAGCATGAAACTTCTAGATTGTGTGCAATATTTTTTGCCTTTTCTATGAATTCAGTGTACTTGTCATCAGTTCTTAACTCAACTAAGAACTGCTTAGTTGAATTCAATATTTCAACAGATAACTTTAAGCAAGCATTACCTTGTTGTAAGTATTTACTTGCTACATTAATTTTATCCAAGATGGCATGCCAAATTACAACACAGCAAATGAACTTAAAGTCGCTGATTTTGTTTCCAAGCGATTGGGCCATACTCTTAGACTTTGCGTCATCATTCTCTGAAAGTTCGACTAGAGCTTCGTATACATTCCCTAAATGTCTTGCTAATGGTTTGATCGCATCTATCCTGCTTTCCCACCTAGTAGTGCACAAAGGTTTAATAGTCAAAGCAGTCAAATATTTTTTTAACGTTTGCCATCTAGTCACAGAACTGGAAAAATAAACATAGAGGCTTTCCACAGTATCGAAAAATGTAACTGCGTCAAAAGAACATTGCACTGCATCAACGAGAACTAAGTTAAGAGAATGTGCTGAACAAGGTACAAAAAATGCCCTTGGTTCTAATACCTTAATTCTTGCCTGCATTCCGCAGTGTTTCCCTTTCATGTTAGAACCATTATCGTATCCTTGACCTCTACAATTGGAAAGTGATATATCAAAATGTTTGAGTTGTTTTAGCACAAGATCGGTTAAACTAGCCCCAGTTGTTTTTTCTGCTATTAGAAACCCCAAAAAATATTCTTTTATTTCGAACTTGTTGCCAGTCCGGTCCAATATTCTAGGAATTAATGTCAGCTGCTCATTTCTACTTACATCAGGTGTACAATCAACTATAATTGAAAAATATCTGGACATTTTTACTTTTTCTAAAATCTTTGACCGTACAGCATTCGCAAGCAGACCTATTAACTCATTTTGTATCCCTTTGCTCAAGTATTTGTTGCGTGTTTCTTCACTTTGGATACGCCTCAAATGTTCACCCAAAACCGGATCGAACCCCGCAACAGCTTCTACTAGCTTAAGAAAATTACCATTATCCGGCTCATATAATGCGTCTGAGCCTCCTCTAAACGCTAAAGACTGCGAAGCTAGAAATTGTACGAGAATGAACAAACGTTTGAGAACATTTCTCCAGTGCTCAGTTTCTTTCGAAATTTGATTTTGAAGAGAACAGTCTATGGTTTTTCCCGTCTTCAATCCTAGCTCTAAGTCCCTCCATGACTTAAAGCTCGTCATGTGAACTATACTAGTTTCATGTTCTTTTAATGTTCGGCTTAAATGGCCCCAGTCTCTATAACCTGTACTGGAAAGTGAGTGACTGTTTTTAGCAGTTGAAAATATAAGGCAGCAAAAACAAAATACTGCGTCTTTGCATTTGGAATAAAGTAACCATGGTCTAGAACAGGGGTGGGCAAACCTAATACTGGTATGATCGACATTAATTTTTACTAATGTTCGAAGAAGAACATTAGTATTAAAATCACTTTGGCCAAAAATTCATATTTCTATATATATATATATATATATATATATATATATATATATATATATATATATATATATATATATATATCATCAAAAAATTTCAGTGAAAAAATCTCAGGAACGCGCCATCCGATTGAGCTGAAATTTTCAGGACACATTGGTGTATATGCAGAATAGTGCCAGGTCTCACAAAAAGTTAATAATCTTTAACCCTTTGGCGCCGGCGGCCATTTTAGTGATTTTTTTAATATACCTATTATTCCGTACACAAATAAGTTTTGCAAAAATAAAGTTGACGACATAAATTTCGAACAAGTTTCACATGTGAATCGGATAATTTTTTGGAATTTTTTTAACCCTATGTGTGCGCTGGGTGCCTAAAAAGAGAACGGGAAAATTTGAAAATTTTTAAATTGCGATAACTTTTGACAGAGCTATTTCATGACTACGAAATTTTCAAAACATGTTTGTTTTATTTAGTTGTAGATTTGTGTAGGTTTTAATGATTGTGCTGGCAACCCTGTAGCTAGGGCAGGCACTGAAAGTGAAAACCTCCAAATCATCATTTCTCTTGAAAAAATGTCGTTTCTTAAAAAAAAAGCCACTCATATGTAAATTTTGTGCTTTGTTTACATAAACAAAAAAAAAAATTTGATATGGTATAACGGGCACGCCTGGTAACCCTTGCCCAAGTTACTTATGTTTTTAGCATCAAAAACTTCTGTTCACGGAAACTCACGATCCAATGAGCAGAATTTATTGAAATTTTCAGAATGTATTGGTCTTAGATAGGACCAGGTCTGATAGAAGTGATTTTGAAATCCTAGCGATTCTGTGCCAGTGGTGCCATCTTGAAAAATCACTAAAAAAGATAACTGCTTTTAGCCCTATAAATTCTGATTGAATCGTTCGATTTTGACGAAATTCACACCGTAGCTGCACCTTACTTTAAACCATTTTTGGTAGAAATTTGGCTGAAAAATTCGGTTGGAGCTGCCAGCTATGATAATTTTGGTGTCTTAAATTTGAAAAAATAAAAATTTGGAAGTGAAGACATTCAAACCAGCGAATATCCTAAAAAATGTCCGTTTCTACAATAAAACCAATCTGTATACAAATCTTATGCTTAATCTACACAGTCAAAGTAAAACTTTGGAAATTTCATGTCGGACAAGAACGGTAACCCTTTCTCAGTTAACCTATATTTTTAGCTTCAAAAACTTCTGTTCACGGGAACTAACGAATCAATAATCAGATAGAATTGAAATTTACAGAATGGATTGGACTTAAGTAGGGCCAGGTCTGATAGAAGCGATTTTGAATTGTAGGCAACTCTGTTCCAGTGGTGCCATCTTGAAAAATTACAAAGAAAAAAAACTACTTTTTGCCCTATGAAATGTGAATAAGTAACCAGATTTTCATGAAATTCACACAGTAGCTGAACCTTACTCTAAACTCTGTTTGATAGAAATTTGGTTGAAAAATTCGATTGGTGCTGCCAGCTATGGTAATTTTTGTGTCTTTTTGTGAAAATTCGCTCAGGAAAATAAAACTTTTTGCCCTATAACTTCCAGTGCAGTCATGAAATCAATACGAATTCCATACAATTACTGAAACCTATTATAAACATTATTCAAGCCAAATTTGGTTGAAAAGCCATGATGGGGTTGCCAGCTATTGTTGGTTTTGTGTTTGCTTGCAAAATCTTTATTAAGCGGTTTTATCGTAGAATTTTCAATGGTAATGATATTGTAGTGACCATAAACAGCAAATATTAAGCTTTCGATTATTTGAAAAAACTCGCTGCAGGTAACCCTAAATTTCTTTATACTCCTATAACTTCAAATGTAATATAACAACGTGAAGCAGATGTGATATATTCTTGGCTTTGATACTGGCGAAAGGTTTCCAGCACGAGTCGGTTGTGCTACTTTTGTATCAATAAATGCTTGCAGTTAGTATTCATACCGGAAACATTTACAATGAAAATAAATAACCGATGTTTCAATTCCCAAAGTTCTGCAAATTTTTCGGATCGCAGCCCCAAACTCCAACTTCAGTTACAGTGCTGCAGGCACTGAGCATTTTCTTCATTGATATTATATGAGATGCTGCTTTCAAAATTTTGTGAAATACGCAACTGATAACGAATATAATTAACCTGTGTTTTGCTCTCATAAACGTTGAAATTCATGCCAGTGGTAATATCTGAAACCTTCTCCCATATGAGTTATAATGCATTCTTGAGACAAAAGTAAAACCTGGCATTTGAAACAATTTGGCCGTAATGAGCAGCGCATGTGGTGGAATATGCACTCAAAACCTGCACGATTCTTCTACTGTTCTTCGAACATTAGTGTTTCTAGCGGTTCAGGTGCGCTAGAGTTTTTTTAATTTATGCGCGATCGACTTCGAAAAATGGGTTAAATTTAAAACAAATAAAAATTTAACTAAGGTCTTTTTCTTATTAACATATTAAATACATTGTATTACTACTTTGTGCAATGTACTTTATTAATAAATATTTTGGATTAATTTTTGATGTATATGCGTGACTTACCATTTCATCAAAAAGTATTGTAGAGTTAGGCTTGTAAGCACTGATGCAAAATTGAATAGATGCCATTAAGTGGTCAACAGTCAAAGAACTCCTAAGTTGCCATTCGATGTTTTTTGTTTGAGAAAACGTTGCTTCACATAGATAAATGGAAGCAAAAAAAATGCAAATATCCTCATTGCCACCAATTTCAATAATGGACATTTTTTATGGTAATAAAATCCCAACAAAATTTTCATTTGCGCGTGCTATTGTTAAAATTTCTAACTCTAGATCTGATGAGTTCAATTGTAGAAAATGAGCTAGATTTAATTAAATATCCTCGTTATCGAATTCTCTAAAAGGAAATGAAATAAATGCAAAAATCGGTTGAAGGTGATTGAGACTTGCAAATCATCTCTCGAATTCTTGATTAAAATTTTCCAGTTCAGGACAAAACATTTCAATTTTACATTCACCAGTAGGTTAGGTTAGGTTGTACTGGTTGGCACAAGGCCACACATAGACCTATTGGTCCATAGTGATACCAAATAAATAGGCCAGGAGAAAAAAAAAATCAGTGCAAGCGGCCATCGAAGGCCCCGGACTTTTTCGCGAACGGAAAGATGTCTTTCAGTTTTTGCATTTTACATGCACCAGTAAGTTTAATGTTTTTCTAAATATGGAAAATATTTAAAAATTTTGCCTATTTAATTGTGAAGCAAAAGGTTTTAATTTTACTTAAAAAACATTTACCGAACTCAACAAGTCAACAATATTTTCCTTTTCCTTCTAATTGTAAACTAAGCAAGCTGTAACGGCCTATAAAATTCGTAAGAAATGCTTATTTCTTTACCCATACTGGATCTTTCAATTTATTTATTTATTTAATCCGAAAATCATCACAACAGAATACAAATTCCAATTATGGCAATGAAATAAGAAATGGATAAAAAAAAAAAAAATTAAGATTAAAAAAGAATAAAGATTAAAAAAGATAAAGATTAATGTATACAAAAAGAAAAATATGATTCAATAAACTAATGACCCAACGCTCAGGTCTAGAATAAATACTTTTAAATACCTTTTAAAGGTAAAGAACGATTGTGGCAGAGTTCCAAGCCGCAATTCATTATGACGTCTAGGAATTCTGACGAAAGGAGAAAATAAGTATACATTTGTACGCGCGAACGGAACAGTGAAGACTTCCCGAGACCTGTAGCCCCGTAACGAGCTGCGAGGTCGGAATACATCGGTTAAGCCTGATATTATACCTCGCTGCGATTTGAACAGGAAGCACTCGTCAAGTAACAGCCGGCGTGATTCCAAGGTAAAAATTTTGCCTATTTAATTGTGAAGCAAAAGGTTTTAATTTTACTTAAAAAACATTTACCGAACTCAACAAGTCAACAATATTTTCCTTTTCCTTCTAATTGTAAACTAAGCAAGCTGTAACGGAATATAAAATTCGTAAGAAATGCTTATTTCTTTACCCATACTGGATCTTTCAATTTATTTATTTATTTAATCCGAAAATCATCACAACAGAATACAAATTCCAATTATGGCAATGAAATAAGAAATGGATAAAAAAAAAAAATTAAGATTAAAAAAGAATAAAGATTAAAAAAGATAAAGATTAATGTATACAAAAAGAAAAATATGATTCAATAAACTAATGACCCAACGCTCAGGTCTAGAATAAATACTTTTAAATACCTTTTAAAGGTAAAGAACGATTGTGGCAGAGTTCCAAGCCGCAATTCATTATGACGTCTAGGGATTCTGACGAAAGGAGAAAATAAGTATACATTTGTACGCGCGAACGGAACAGTGAAGACTTCCCGAGACCTGTAGCCCCGTAACGAGCTGCGAGGTCGGAATACATCGGTTAAGCCTGATATTATACCTCGCTGCGATTTGAACAGGAAGCACTCGTCAAGTAACAGCCGGCGTGATTCCAAGGTCGGAATTTGAAGGAAGGACAAACGGGAAACATATGGGGTGTAAGGGATATTATATTTAAAAAATAAAGAGCGTGTGAACCTACGCTGCACACACTCGATGGCCTCAGAAAGGTATAGGAAACGTGGAGACCACACTTGACAAGCATATTCGAGGACACAACGAACTAACATTAAAAAAAGACGAACACAAGTACGGATGTCAACGAATTTAGAGGCAGAGCGAAGTACCAATCCAGAGACTCGGGAGGCTTTCGGTGACTTCAGCAACATGGAAATTAAATTTTAATTTAGGGTCAAAAGTCACACCCAAGTCCTTAAATTGATTAACGGACGACAGATAGTTAGTGGAAACAGAATAAGAAAAAGAAATAGGAGATGATTTGAGGGAAAAAGTCATATGTTTACATTTGCTAACATTTAAGGACAAAGAATTGCGGTTACACCAATTAAGAAGAGCACACAGATCATTCTGGAGAATAATACAGTCATCAGTTGACCTGATGACTCGGAACAATTTTAGATCATCAGCATACAGTAGACAAGGGGAATCAATAGTGGAAGGAAGGTCATTAATAAAAATTAAGAAAAGTAAAGGACCAAGGATAGACCCTTGTGGAACACCAGAAGAGGGATGAAAAGAAGAAGAGGAAAGGTTGTTAATAGTAACTTTGCACTCACGGTTACTGAGGTAGAATGAAAACCAAGAAAGGATTGGCCCGAAACAACCGAACTGTGAAACTTTACTGAGTAATATACTATGGTCAACAGTATCAAAGGCTTTAGAAAAGTCTGTGTACACTACGTCCACTTGTTCTTGACGATCTAAGGCAAGAGCAACTGTGTTTGAGAAGAGGATAAGGTTAGTCAAAGTAGACTTACCCCTCACGAACCCATGCTGTTCTGGAGCTAGAATAGGATGAATCATGGGATACATTCTAGAGAAGACAATTGTTCATGTTTTTCTTCCAATGTGTCTAAAAATGCAATAATTTCAGGCAAAGGTTTAGAAATCTTTGCAAAGAGCTTCCTCAGCTAAGCCATCTAAAGTTTAGTACTGTTTTCGATTTCTCGTTAAATTTTCATGCAAATTTTTACGTGAAATTTATTTCGGCGAAAATTTAGCTTGAAAATAAGCAAGAGTTGTACTCACTTTTAAGCGTGAAAAATTGCTTAGAACATGCTTTCGCTTTGAAAATGCAGATAGCTTTGGCATATGTCTCCAATCATTTCACGCCAATTTAGTATGTGCAGTTCATTCTTTAGGCTAGTATTGAGTTAATCGTGAAGCTTAATTTTGAAATGTCTCCATTATCTGGTCATTCTTTCGAGCGAAAATTTTGAAAATGGAGAAAAGCGGAGACACTTATCATTTCTGACGGATAAGATGTCAAGAATTTCAATTTTCGAACGATTTTGTTATTGAAAAGACATTTACACAATTCAATTTTCAAATTCAAACACCAAATGTCACTTTTTAGCTCGAAAGAATGAACTGCACAAACTAAATTGGTGTGAAAAGATTTTAATTTAAAATTTTACTTTATCTAAAATTGAGATTAACCTTTGTTGCGCTGTGTGCGACAATTTACTACCTCGGTAGCAGGGAGACGAATGCAAATGCAGGCAAGGTGTATAGCGGGAAGCAAAAATATAAAGAGTAAACAACCGTATACGCATACGAGATTTAGTGAAGCAGTTTTACTAAAATGATATAAATCTATAAATTGCACAAATCGAGAGCATAGCTATCTCGAATTTTCCCTTTGGCTTCTCCGCCACCAAGGCTCTGCGAACTTTTGTGTGAACTAAAACTGCGTGGACTGTCTGATTGCATCTATTAAGCCAAGGCCCATTCCAAAATGTACAGAATAAATCGTCTACTATATTTTTAGTTCACATTTTAAATTAACCTAGTAAATTATTAAAAATGTCTGTGATCTACTGTCGAACTGTTTGCGATCGACCAGTCGATCGCGATCGACCGTTTGCCCACCGCTGGTCTAGAAGCTGTCTCGCCATTTTTCAACAATCTTTCGTAAAGCTGTGGACTAAATTTTCTATTTTTACTGACAGGAAAATCGAAAGTTTGAATTTGGACGGGGCCTTTCTGTACAATAATTTCAATAACTTCTTTTGTCAATGTGGGCCATAAATAAGGATATCCGAGGTCTGATTCAATTGGAAAACCACTTACCTCTTTTGACATTGAAATGAAAGAGCACGCACTAGAGTTATTTGACAATCTAGCATCCTGGATCGTAGAAACATTTTTTGATGTCGATTCCAAAGGGGAGGGAAAATGTTCACCTTGCACAGTACTTGGCACGTTCAAATCACTAATCTGGGTCAAATCCAATAGTTCTGTACTTGGCGAAGCGGTTGTCACGAATTTGTTTAGTGATAACGCTTGCTTAGTGTTTTCTTTACTTAAGCGCATCCTCTTTTTTCGATATTCACTGCCCGACAACTTTTTTTTATGAATCGAACTCATGATGGTGTCGCAAATATATACAAACGAGCGGCAGAAGTTTACACACGGGGGCAAAATTTATTTTTTGAAAAGAATTTTAGCGTGAAAATAATCTAACGCAAAGGTACTAACAAGTCTGTCGAGAAAGGAATTTTCAAATAGAATTAGAATTCACTACTAATCAAACAACGTTAAATGAAAATATGAATATCAAACACACTTCAGTTAAGTTTTAAAACTGAAAATCGTACAATTTATTATGCTCTTCTAACCAAAATTATATTAATAGAAAATTTTTCCCCTAACAAAACGAAAATATAAAACAGATGACCGATTATCATTTTTACTACTTGCATATACATTTGTATCATCATGTCTGCATATAAACGCGACCTTACTATGCGCATCAGTTTGTCCATGCTGATATACAAGTCTACCAAAAGTGAAGACCGAGCAAAAATCGTACTCCAATATGAATTCCTTCACTGGCGCAGAAATTATTTCCGCGCCGACATTGACGATATTGCCGATGTCTCTATGACATACATCATTCATCAGCCATTCATGGCGCGACGAAAACCTGCGTACAGAACTAACTACATACTAGAAATGCTGTGATGTAGTTCAGCATACATCACGGTGTGAAATCGGCAGAGAATGAGAGAATACGGACTTAAGCGAATGAAAGAAGTAGAATGGTTGGAGAAAATTGATATCGCTGGCGCAAGATTTCATTCCGCGCCAAAGTCATATAGGCAAACGCATAAAGCGAGTAATGTTGGTTTTGCTTTTTTCATACAAAATGAAGTTGGGAATGGAGCAATATCGATTTTCGCGCCTAGGGCAATTGCTCTTCTTGTGGACTTCTGTGTTGAATTGCCCGAAGGATGGAAAGAACATAGATAGAGGGGAATGCAGCAAAGTTGGAAGTAGAAAAAAAAAAAAATTTTGCCTATTTAATTGTGAAGCAAAAGGTTTTAATTTTACTTAAAAAACATTTACCGAACTCAACAAGTCAACAATATTTTCCTTTTCCTTCTAATTGTAAACTAAGCAAGCTGTAACGGCCTATAAAATTCGTAAGAAATGCTTATTTCTTTACCCATACTGGATCTTTCAATTTATTTATTTATTTAATCCGAAAATCATCACAACAGAATACAAATTCCAATTATGGCAATGAAATAAGAAATGGATAAAAAAAAAAAAAATTAAGATTAAAAAAGAATAAAGATTAAAAAAGATAAAGATTAATGTATACAAAAAGAAAAATATGATTCAATAAACTAATGACCCAACGCTCAGGTCTAGAATAAATACTTTTAAATACCTTTTAAAGGTAAAGAACGATTGTGGCAGAGTTCCAAGCCGCAATTCATTATGACGTCTAGGAATTCTGACGAAAGGAGAAAATAAGTATACATTTGTACGCGCGAACGGAACAGTGAAGACTTCCCGAGACCTGTAGCCCCGTAACGAGCTGCGAGGTCGGAATACATCGGTTAAGCCTGATATTATACCTCGCTGCGATTTGAACAGGAAGCACTCGTCAAGTAACAGCCGGCGTGATTCCAAGGTAAAAATTTTGCCTATTTAATTGTGAAGCAAAAGGTTTTAATTTTACTTAAAAAACATTTACCGAACTCAACAAGTCAACAATATTTTCCTTTTCCTTCTAATTGTAAACTAAGCAAGCTGTAACGGAATATAAAATTCGTAAGAAATGCTTATTTCTTTACCCATACTGGATCTTTCAATTTATTTATTTATTTAATCCGAAAATCATCACAACAGAATACAAATTCCAATTATGGCAATGAAATAAGAAATGGATAAAAAAAAAAAATTAAGATTAAAAAAGAATAAAGATTAAAAAAGATAAAGATTAATGTATACAAAAAGAAAAATATGATTCAATAAACTAATGACCCAACGCTCAGGTCTAGAATAAATACTTTTAAATACCTTTTAAAGGTAAAGAACGATTGTGGCAGAGTTCCAAGCCGCAATTCATTATGACGTCTAGGGATTCTGACGAAAGGAGAAAATAAGTATACATTTGTACGCGCGAACGGAACAGTGAAGACTTCCCGAGACCTGTAGCCCCGTAACGAGCTGCGAGGTCGGAATACATCGGTTAAGCCTGATATTATACCTCGCTGCGATTTGAACAGGAAGCACTCGTCAAGTAACAGCCGGCGTGATTCCAAGGTCGGAATTTGAAGGAAGGACAAACGGGAAACATATGGGGTGTAAGGGATATTATATTTAAAAAATAAAGAGCGTGTGAACCTACGCTGCACACACTCGATGGCCTCAGAAAGGTATAGGAAACGTGGAGACCACACTTGACAAGCATATTCGAGGACACAACGAACTAACATTAAAAAAAGACGAACACAAGTACGGATGTCAACGAATTTAGAGGCAGAGCGAAGTACCAATCCAGAGACTCGGGAGGCTTTCGGTGACTTCAGCAACATGGAAATTAAATTTTAATTTAGGGTCAAAAGCCACACCCAAGTCCTTAAATTGATTAACGGACGACAGATAGTTAGTGGAAACAGAATAAGAAAAAGAAATAGGAGATGATTTGAGGGAAAAAGTCATATGTTTACATTTGCTAACATTTAAGGACAAAGAATTGCGGTTACACCAATTAAGAAGAGCACACAGATCATTCTGGAGAATAATACAGTCATCAGTTGACCTGATGACTCGGAACAATTTTAGATCATCAGCATACAGTAGACAAGGGGAATCAATAGTGGAAGGAAGGTCATTAATAAAAATTAAGAAAAGTAAAGGACCAAGGATAGACCCTTGTGGAACACCAGAAGAGGGATGAAAAGAAGAAGAGGAAAGGTTGTTAATAGTAACTTTGCACTCACGGTTACTGAGGTAGAATGAAAACCAAGAAAGGATTGGCCCGAAACAACCGAACTGTGAAACTTTACTGAGTAATATACTATGGTCAACAGTATCAAAGGCTTTAGAAAAGTCTGTGTACACTACGTCCACTTGTTCTTGACGATCTAAGGCAAGAGCAACTGTGTTTGAGAAGAGGATAAGGTTAGTCAAAGTAGACTTACCCCTCACGAACCCATGCTGTTCTGGAGCTAGAATAGGATGAATCATGGGATACATTCTAGAGAAGACAATTGTTCATGTTTTTCTTCCAATGTGTCTAAAAATGCAATAATTTCAGGCAAAGGTTTAGAAATCTTTGCAAAGAGCTTCCTCAGCTAAGCCATCTAAAGTTTAGTACTGTTTTCGATTTCTCGTTAAATTTTCATGCAAATTTTTACGTGAAATTTATTTCGGCGAAAATTTAGCTTGAAAATAAGCAAGAGTTGTACTCACTTTTAAGCGTGAAAAATTGCTTAGAACATGCTTTCGCTTTGAAAATGCAGATAGCTTTGGCATATGTCTCCAATCATTTCACGCCAATTTAGTATGTGCAGTTCATTCTTTAGGCTAGTATTGAGTTAATCGTGAAGCTTAATTTTGAAATGTCTCCATTATCTGGTCATTCTTTCGAGCGAAAATTTTGAAAATGGAGAAAAGCGGAGACACTTATCATTTCTGACGGATAAGATGTCAAGAATTTCAATTTTCGAACGATTTTGTTATTGAAAAGACATTTACACAATTCAATTTTCAAATTCAAACACCAAATGTCACTTTTTAGCTCGAAAGAATGAACTGCACAAACTAAATTGGTGTGAAAAGATTTTAATTTAAAATTTTACTTTATCTAAAATTGAGATTAACCTTTGTTGCGCTGTG
Source organism: Nemotelus pantherinus (assembly GCA_963978885.1). Taxonomy (NCBI): domain Eukaryota; kingdom Metazoa; phylum Arthropoda; class Insecta; order Diptera; family Stratiomyidae; genus Nemotelus; species Nemotelus pantherinus. The sequence goes on from OZ022263.1 coordinate 241,207,513, forward strand.
TGCGACAATTTACTACCTCGGTAGCAGGGAGACGAATGCAAATGCAGGCAAGGTGTATAGCGGGAAGCAAAAATATAAAGAGTAAACAACCGTATACGCATACGAGATTTAGTGAAGCAGTTTTACTAAAATGATATAAATCTATAAATTGCACAAATCGAGAGCATAGCTATCTCGAATTTTCCCTTTGGCTTCTCCGCCACCAAGGCTCTGCGAACTTTTGTGTGAACTAAAACTGCGTGGACTGTCTGATTGCATCTATTAAGCCAAGGCCCATTCCAAAATGTACAGAATAAATCGTCTACTATATTTTTAGTTCACATTTTAAATTAACCTAGTAAATTATTAAAAATGTCTGTGATCTACTGTCGAACTGTTTGCGATCGACCAGTCGATCGCGATCGACCGTTTGCCCACCGCTGGTCTAGAAGCTGTCTCGCCATTTTTCAACAATCTTTCGTAAAGCTGTGGACTAAATTTTCTATTTTTACTGACAGGAAAATCGAAAGTTTGAATTTGGACGGGGCCTTTCTGTACAATAATTTCAATAACTTCTTTTGTCAATGTGGGCCATAAATAAGGATATCCGAGGTCTGATTCAATTGGAAAACCACTTACCTCTTTTGACATTGAAATGAAAGAGCACGCACTAGAGTTATTTGACAATCTAGCATCCTGGATCGTAGAAACATTTTTTGATGTCGATTCCAAAGGGGAGGGAAAATGTTCACCTTGCACAGTACTTGGCACGTTCAAATCACTAATCTGGGTCAAATCCAATAGTTCTGTACTTGGCGAAGCGGTTGTCACGAATTTGTTTAGTGATAACGCTTGCTTAGTGTTTTCTTTACTTAAGCGCATCCTCTTTTTTCGATATTCACTGCCCGACAACTTTTTTTTATGAATCGAACTCATGATGGTGTCGCAAATATATACAAACGAGCGGCAGAAGTTTACACACGGGGGCAAAATTTATTTTTTGAAAAGAATTTTAGCGTGAAAATAATCTAACGCAAAGGTACTAACAAGTCTGTCGAGAAAGGAATTTTCAAATAGAATTAGAATTCACTACTAATCAAACAACGTTAAATGAAAATATGAATATCAAACACACTTCAGTTAAGTTTTAAAACTGAAAATCGTACAATTTATTATGCTCTTCTAACCAAAATTATATTAATAGAAAATTTTTCCCCTAACAAAACGAAAATATAAAACAGATGACCGATTATCATTTTTACTACTTGCATATACATTTGTATCATCATGTCTGCATATAAACGCGACCTTACTATGCGCATCAGTTTGTCCATGCTGATATACAAGTCTACCAAAAGTGAAGACCGAGCAAAAATCGTACTCCAATATGAATTCCTTCACTGGCGCAGAAATTATTTCCGCGCCGATATTGACGATATTGCCGATGTCTCTATGACATACATCATTCATCAGCCATTCATGGCGCGACGAAAACCTGCGTACAGAACTAACTACATACTAGAAATGCTGTGATGTAGTTCAGCATACATCACGGTGTGAAATCGGCAGAGAATGAGAGAATACGGACTTAAGCGAATGAAAGAAGTAGAATGGTTGGAGAAAATTGATATCGCTGGCGCAAGATTTCATTCCGCGCCAAAGTCATATAGGCAAACGCATAAAGCGAGTAATGTTGGTTTTGCTTTTTTCATACAAAATGAAGTTGGGAATGGAGCAATATCGATTTTCGCGCCTAGGGCAATTGCTCTTCTTGTGGACTTCTGTGTTGAATTGCCCGAAGGATGGAAAGAACATAGATAGAGGGGAATGCAGCAAAGTTGGAAGTAGACTAATGAGTAGAATGACGTAAAATGAATTCATTCATAAATATTAATGCTATGAAGTGTGTACTGCACTGAAAAATGTTCATGTTTGTAAATTTTGCCGTGAATGTTGAACGGAATTTTGTATGTGAATAAGGCTACTATGAAGGTTTGTGAGATCTGTGGGAATAAAGTTAGCTTTGAAGAAAAAATATTACAAACAAAAATACAAAGTGTATATTGAATCGAATAAAGTTTGATTATTTGTATATTTCAATATTTTTGACATCATAAACTAAAGATCAGACCGAAATATTTGCGCCCCTTCTCACGTGCGCCCGGCGCAGCTGCTCCATTGGCGCCAGAGAAAGATCCGGCCCTGAATGTATGTACACAACACACGCAAAATCTCTCCCCAAATACACGAAATTTCAGCAATTACAGTATTTTGTAAATATGCCTCGAAATCCATGAAATCGTTTTATTTGAACGCTTGATTATTCTGGCTGATTAAGCAAGAACCCGAACTTTCGGCTGTATAAATAAAAAAATTGTTCGCAGCCACTGTATTTCACCAGTAGATGGAATGAACATCTACACAAATAACCGAATTGGGACCTACACAGGGCTTCTATCGAACACACTGTAAATATGGACAGTCTGGTGGATTTCTACGCTCCTATTGTCAACTCACACATTTTGTGACTAGCACCCGGAAAAGGATAATGAACCTTAACATCACTTCTTCTGTAAGATTGAATGAGCGAAGAAAATGTTTTAAATTTTGAAAATTGCCTACAGTTTCGCCGTCAGCGTTCGAGCCCGTCGCACGCTGGGTCGACAATTTGAACGGTCCAACGGGTCTGATGTTGGGCGCGGCTAAAGGTGTAATTCGATCGATGCTAATCGATGTCACGCTCAAATGTGAAGTGATCCCGGTGGATTATGCCATCAACGGTCTCATTACGATTGCATATGAAACTGCTGTGTGCCAAGAAAAGTATAATGTTTCCTTAAATTCGCTATCAACCGATTTTATATCGAATCCGGCACTCTAATCTGTGAAATAAACTCTAAGGACTCTCTCAAATAATATTCACTTTCAGACTTGAAGAAATTCCTGTGCATAACATCACTATACCGGAGCGAAAGAAATTAACGTGGAAAGCAGGACTGGATATGGGCAAGAAAATCGGCTATCAATATCCATGCGAAATGGGAGTGTGGTATCCGAACGGATGCGTAACGACCTCAAAATTTCTCCATTTGATCAATGTTATATTTTTCCAGTGGTTACCTGCGTATTTCATTGATTTCTTCCTGCTATGCACAAGGCGAAAGCCATTGTAAGTTGTTGTTTGTCAGAAAAGATAAGTCTTTCAGCAAAAACCAAATTTGAAAAAAAAAACTAATTGGCAATAGTCGAAACATCTGAGACACTTTGATAATTTCTGAAACTGAAATAAATATACCCCTTACTCATCTCCTTAAATTTAACTTAAAACAATTATTTTTGGAAAAATTCTGAACGATTGGATGTTTTCTAAACAAAATTACCCCAAAATCAATGAGAACTAATTTTCAATTGCGACACTCAGTATGATTCGCGTCCAGAATCGCATCGCAACCGGACTTAACGTGCTCCAGTTCTTCACGACGCACTCGTGGATATTCAAATCGGATAACTACGAGCGACTGTTCTTGAATCTCGGCCCGAAGGACAAAAAAATGTAATAGAAAAACTTTAGACCAGAGTAAATTGCCGGGCGTAGACATATCCGAATTCAACTTCCCTAAAATTTTAGATTCAATATGGATATGGACGCTGAAGATGATCACGAGTATCTGAAATGGTCGATTCTTGGCGGTCGACTATACATAATGAAAGAACCACTTTCGACTCTGCCTCGCGCCCGACGCCAACTCAGAATGTAAGGACACATACGTGATAGAAAGTGCGCTGCTGAGATTCTATGTTAAATTATTTTTCAGATTTTATCTGATTGACTTATTAGCCAAACTGATTGTGGGCTCAGTTTTGGTGTACTTTGTGTCATCGAGACTGACGTGGTTCTCTTGGGCAGGAAACTATTTGATAGGTTTGTCTTAAAGAAAGGATGTTGTTGAGAGGAAACCAGTTGCTTAGTAAAACAAATGCATACATATATATATTCTTTATGGTGTTCAAAATGTATTAGTTGTTCGGATAAGTAGAAATGTAAGAAAAATCTATTCCAAATGCTTTGAGATTTTTGATTCGGTTGATAATTCAAAATCAATTCGCAAATCTGAAATATATTTGATTGAATGTTGAAAAATATTTCACGAATTTTGTATACTATTATTACATCGAAAATAGATGAATTATTGGCGAACGTATGATACTGTGTACAATGTGATGCTGATCGCTTCATTATGAACAATAAAATTTAAAAAATTAACAAAATATAAATGCGTTTTACCAACAAGTCTAAAAACTATCGTTATGGCTTTATTACTAATGTTCGAAGAACATTAGTATTAAAATTACTTTGGCCAAAAATTCATATTTCTATATAGTGTTAGTTACACCATTTATAACTCAAGAACGGCTGGACCGATTTTCATAATCTTTGGTTCGTTGAAGTTGCCTTTGCCCCGAATAGCAGAATAACTATAAAAACCTCGGAAAAATTCATTCAAAAAATGTGTATACAAAATTATCATCTCATACATTTTGTACGAGAAAAAAATGTAAATCCGTGTACAACGCCATTGAACTAACTGTGCAGACATATGCCGCGATTTTCCAGTGTTGACAATTTCGCGAGCCAGAAGATCTTATTTTTAACCACGAAGCCGGAATGCAATTAGCTTCGGTATGTTGCGAGTCAATCCACTGCAGGTGAACAAGAAATCGCACGAGAAGTACCCAACCAGAAAAGTAATCCGTAAACATATTCTCCGTAAGCATTCCTTTTCTTTCATTTTTTACATTGGATGTCCTAGCTTTATGAAAAATAACTTTTTGGAAAGCCCGGCATTGTAGTCTTGCGTTCCCGGCATCTATAGGGAATGCATATTGATGTTTGGACCGGCGACCGATCATACCTCTGCATGACCCGGAATGTGCTGATAATGCTTACTAAATGATTCCGACTCTCATTGGAAATTCCAACAACGTATTGTCGCATTACAAGTTTCTAGGGGGGATTTGTGCTGCTGCTTGGACCGGCGGTCAAGCTTGCCCCCTGCATGACTCTTTATGAATTGTATCCCATACATTTTACTTATATGTGATGAAAAGTTTATCTTTCCGTTTTATATAGCAGACCTTACACTGGCCGATTTATATTCGAAAGCTCTTTTTGCTTTATTTTATTCAGAGGTATATGACGGGCTTTTTGGAAAACAGCTTTCAAGCGTTACATCTGGATTGTTGAGAATGTTTGCTTCATGCGTGCTGCTCGAATGCATTACAGCGATTCCCGTTGGGTACGGCCCGACTTAGTGCTTCACAAACACAAGAGCAAAGAGAGACACTACGTCACAAGGCTCGGCAATGACAAATCGCCGAGTTTATCGTACAAGCCAACAACGCGATAATCTTCGTCGCGCAACAAGAAGTGCTTTTTTATATCACAAGTTGCTTTTTTATATCACAATGATCACACTAATCGACCCGAGTGCAATCTATCCAGCAAATGGTTTAACAGAAAGTAGTGCAATAATGCTGCGCGAATCGTTTCGATTCGCTTCAATAAAACAAAAGCCTTGCTTCCAAGTGGATTATATTCATTTTAATGTAATTAAAATACTTTTAATTTTGATGTTTGTACATTTATAGAACTTAATTCATTATGATCTTAATAAAAATATACTATAAAAAAAATAATATAATAAGTTAAAAAAAACATTTATTGAGGCGGTACGAAGTTCGCCGGGTCAGCTAGTATATAAATGTTGATATATATATATATATATATATATATATATATATATATATATATATATATATATATATATATATTTATATATATATATATATATATATATATATATATATATATATATATATATATATATATATATATATATACATATATGTATATACAGGGTGTTTGGTACTCGGTGGACAATTTTGTAAGGAAGCATTCCTTGGTATATTTTGAGCAAAAAATTGTTCTACAGGGTGGTCCGGTTTTCAAAATCTACGGAGTTACAGGGTGGCCAATAAAAGTGTTGCGGACCTGTACCCTGACTCACTTAAATCATTATATCCTGAAAACGAATAACCATAACGCATAGTTTTATGGCTTATTTTTTTATGGAATCAAATTACCTTTAATTTGATGTAACATCCTAAATTGTAACTGTACCTGATTTTGAGATTTTTACTTGAAAACACAAAATTTTGGCACTTCTACTCCGCAAATTCTGTGTTTAATGTCGTTTTTCTCAGAAAATCTCATGAAATGATGCCATTTTAATTTTATTTTTTTATAGGCCATATTGTTGGCTACAAAAGTTGCATACATACTTATGACTTAGATTCTACCATTTCGCAAATAAAGTTGAAAAGAATAGTTTAAATTATTATTTGCACTTAATTTTTTTTACTGCTCATTAATTACTTTTTAAACTACCAATAAAATAAACTAAATTAAAATTAGTTTCAACATAATTGAAGCACCTACCTGGATATTAGAGGATAAATTGGGTACAGTTCTTCGCCTTTATTAATGGAATACGTAAAAAAATTAAGACTCTATAAAAACAGAACCACTTTTAAATTTTTGTGAGTTTCGGTACATTACTCGTACTAAAAGATTTCACTAAAATTTAAAATATAAATTCAAAATGTCTCACTACACTAATGACGAATATGCAGATATTATGTACGTATATGGACAGTGCCGGGGAAGTTCACAAGCGGCGCAATCTTTGTATCATTAGAGATATCCCCATCGACAGATTCCTGGACGGAGAGTGTTTCAAAAACTATACACAAGAATTCGGGAAACTGGCAGCGTTAGGACGAGCCGAATAAACACAAATTCTGCGCCTGCAATCGCTGTACGGACCGATGAAGAAATACTGCTTGCAGTGGAAACTGAACCATCAATCAGTATTCGACGATTGGAGTTGCAGTTTAACGTGTCTATGTGGAAAGATTGGAGTATTTTAAAAGCAGCCCGTTTACATCCCTACCATCACACACCAGTGCAGGAGCTGCTTCCGATCGATTTGCCCAAAAGGATGGAATTCCGCAATTGACTCCTTGAGAAACAATTAGACAACGAAAATTTTTTGAACACCATTCTCTGGACGGATGAGTCCTTATTTAACTGGGACGGTATCGCAAACTTTCACAATTTATATACGTGGGCTGAGAGTAATCCACACACGAGAAGGACTTCATCGTTTCAGCATAGGTTCAGCGTAAATTTATGGGCAGGAGTGATTGGTAACGATTTAATTGGACATATTAGGCTCCCACCTACTTTAAATAGTACCAATTACTTACATTTTTTAAGAGATGATCTGCAGGAATGAATATGAAAAGAACGCTTGCGAAACGAGTTTTAGCGTGTATTCAAAATGAAGGTGGCCATTTTGAACAATTACTGTAGCTCAAAAATTTTGAAATAAAGCGTAAAAACCTTTAATAAATTCTTTCAGTTCAAGCAAAGAGTGTAGATCGAAAACGAGGGCCACTTTAAGTCATATTCAGTTTTTAAGTGAGATGTATTTTCGCTTATTACTTGTGAACTGGTAAAATCTAAGTCATAAGTATGTATGCAACTTTTGTAGCCAACAATATGGCCTATCAAAAAATAAAATTAAAATGGCATCTTTTTATGAGATTTTCTGAGAAAATCGGCATTGAAGACAGAAATTGCGGGGTAGAAGTGCCAAAATTTTGTGTTTTCAAGTAAATATCTCAAAATCAGGTACAGTTACAATTTAAAATGTTACATCGAATTAAAGGTAATTTAATTCCATAAAAAAACAAGCCATAAAAATATGCGTTATAACTATTAGTTTTCAAGATATAATGATTTAAGTGAGTCAGGGTACAGGTCCGAAACAGTTTTATTGGCCAACCTGTAACTCCGTAGATTTTGAAAACCGGACCACCCTGCGGAACAATTTTTTGCTCAAAACTTGACAAAGAATGCCTCCTTACAAAAATGTCCGAGTACCAAATACCCTGTGTATATATATATATATATATATATATATATATATATATATATTTATATATAAATGTATATATATGTATATGTATATATACATATATATTTATATATATATATATATATATATATATATATATATATATATATATATATAGATATGTGTATATATATGTATATATATGTATATATACATATACATATATGTATATATATATACATATACATATATGTATATACATATGTATATACATATATTTATATATATATATACATATATATATATATATATATATATATATATATATATATATATATATATATATATATATATATATATAAATATATATATATATATATATATATATATATATATATATATATATATATATATATATATATAGTTATATCAGCAGATATGAAAGTCATATTGGCATTGCTACATTGATGAAAACTCTCGTCTTTTGTTAATTAGTTTCCACATTTATAACTCGTAGTCATCATGTGTTTACATTTAGTTTCCACATGTATAACTCGTAGTCATCATGTGTTTGCATTTAGTTTCCATACTTATAACTCATAATCATAAAATGTTTACACTTATATAATAAGTAGTTCGAATATATATAAATATATATATATATATATATATATATATATATATATATATATATATATATATATATATATATATATATATATATATATATATATATATATATATATATATATATATATAGTTATATCAGCAGATATGAAAGTCATATTGGCATTGCTACATTGATGAAAACTCTCGTCTTTTGTTAATTAGTTTCCACATTTATAACTCGTAGTCATCATGTGTTTACATTTAGTTTCCACATGTATAACTCGTAGTCATCATGTGTTTGCATTTAGTTTCCATACTTATAACTCATAATCATAAAATGTTTACACTTATATAATAAGTAGTTCGAAACCGACTGTAAAATGGGAAAAAGGGAGAAAATACTGAAATAAAGGAAATCGTATTATAACTGAATAAAAAGAAATAAAATTATTTCGAACATATTATTGGCGCAGTCAGGGTAGGATGTCTTCCTGGTCAAAAGGAAGATAAGAAAAAAAAAGTGATAATACGAAGGGTATTGCAATGCCCTAGGACAGAATTTTCAAAGAATTCGTTCTCCAACCGATTAGTTCGAGTTGGCTAAAAATTTCTTTTAAGAAAAAATAAAATAAAAAAGAAATGATAATATAAAGGGTATTACAAAGCCCAAGAACAGAATTTTCAAAAAATTCGTTCTCCAACCGATTAGTTCGAGTTGGCTAAAAATTTCTTTTAAGAAAAAATAAAATAAAAAAGAAATGATAATATAAAGGGTATTACAAAGCCCAAGAACAGAATTTTCAAAAAATTCGTTCTCCAACCGATTAGTTCGAGTTGGCTAAAAATTTCTTTTAAGAATAAAAAAAGAAAAAAGAAATGATAATATAAAGGGTATTACAAAGCCCAAGAACAGAATTTTCAAAAAATTCGTTCTCCAACCGATTAGTTCGAGTTGGCTAAAAATTTATTTTAAATATAAAAAGAAGAATTAATAATACGGAGGGTATTACAAGGCCCAAGAACAGAATTTTCAAAAAATTCGTTCTCCAACCGATTGGTTCGAGTTGGCTAAAAATTTATTTTACATATAAAAAGAAGAATTAATAATACGAAGGGTATTACAAGGCCCAAGAACAGAATTTTCAAAAAATTCGTTCTCCAACCGATTAGTTCGAGTTGGCTAAAAATGTATTCTCCATATAAACAAAGAAGAAGAAGAAGAAGAAGAAGAAAATGGCGAATCCTTTAATTCAACCATCAAAATTGGCGGGAACAATTCATACAGAGCATCCAACGTTGAAGACGATAGCAGTGGATCCAGTGAAATTTGCAACCAAACTACCACAATACGATGGCTCCAGAGAAACACTCAAATTATTTATCGACAACGTGGAGATTCTGATGGCATCACTTACCGGATTCGATCAAATATCACACTTGGTAATATTGAATATTATAAAAACGAAGTTCATAGGTAAGGCGCAACAAATATTAAATATAAATAGTCATGTAAGTTCTTGGACAGAAATAAGAAATGTGTTAGTGTCTAACTTTAGCGATAATAGAAATAGCTATCAACTGTTAGATGATTTAAAACTTATAGAATTCAAAACAAATGTACTGGATTTCTATAATGAAATAATGGTGAAATTGCAACAGCTTAACATTAAAGTTGAATTGGAAAATCGCTCAAGTGAAGTTAAAGCAAATCAGCGTATTGCATTAGATGTGTTCAAATATAAAATGATTGAACCCGTAAAAAGTGTTCTATTTAGCAGAAATCCTGAAACTTTAGAGCAAGCTTTAGCGATTTTAACTGAAGGAAATTACTTATATTACAAACGAAAAAATGTAAATGGTGATAAAAATAAATACAAAAATTTTACTAAGAACTATGAAAGTACTTCTAATCGACAACTAAATGCAAATCAGTTTTCATCTGACTCAAAACAGTTTCGGGCATCTTCTCGTCAAAATTCGTTTAGGTTAAATAATCGTTATAATAATTTTGAGAACAAAAATTCAACTCAATCGAGAATTCGAAAATTTGGTCAACCACAGCCAATGGAAGTTGACTATACACAACAGTACGTCCAAACCAACGAAAATTTTCCATTACCTGCCTCGGATGCAACTCAAAATTGCCATATATCCGAATAAACTCATATGGAATCCCTCTTAGATTCTTAATAGATACAGGTGCTGCTGTAAGCACTATTCGACCAAATTTGTGTCATCCTAAACTAAGAGTTCCAATACAGCAGTCAAGAATATCAACACTTAATTCAGAAATAATTTATAACTATATTATTTCTATAAAACCCTTTAAAGAGTTTTGTGATCTTGAAAAAAAACGAAAATTTGATTTCTTAGAAATTAAATTTAGTGACTGGTATGATGGTTTACTTGGAAACGATATATTGTCTATGTACAAAACTAAAATAGACTTATATAATAAGACGCTTCAAGTCAATGACCAAATATTACCACTTTACTTCACGAAAAGTGAAGAAAAGGAAACAAAAGTTCCCGATAAATCTACTGAAACCATAAAAGAAAAGAAGAATAACAAGTATGAAGAACTTGCGAAAAAAGTTTCTGCAAATGCAAGGAGTAATATTTTTGAAAAAGAATCAGAGTGCAAATCTTTAGAAAAGGTTTACTCAAAGTTATCCAATGAGATAGTGGCTTTTTCCGACCAGAGGAATCCATCAAAAAATGTACTTAATGAAATTCGTACGAATCATCTTAATTCAGAAGAAAGGCAAAAACTATTACGTCTTATAAAAAAATATAATGAATCATTTTATCAGGAAGGCCAGGTATTCACATTTACCAACGTTATAAGACACCAAATCAAAACTAGAAATAATGAGCCTATATATGCAAAAACCTATCGATATCCAGAAATTTACAAAAATGAAGTCGAGAACCAAATTCAAGATTTATTGAAGCAAGGAATTGTTCGAGATAGTGCTTCTCCATACTCTTCCCCTATTTGGATTGTTCCAAAGAAAATGGATGCGTCAAATAAACCTAAATTTCGGCTCGTTATTGATTACAGAAAATTAAATGAAGTCACAATTGACGACAAATTTCCTATTCCCAACATTGACGACATATTGGAAAGATTAGGAAGATCAATGTACTTCACGACTTTAGATTTGGCAAAGGGCTTTTATCAAATTGAGATTGATAAAGCAGATATCCCCAAAACTGCCTTTTCCACCAGTTTTGGTCAAAATGCTCCAGCGACATTCCAAAGGCTAATGAACTTTGTATTAAAGGAATACATAGGGAAAATTTGCTTCGTGTACATGGATGATGTCATCATATTTAGTACATCTTTGCAAGAGCATATTGATTCCCTTGAGAAAGTTCTTAGAAAATTAAATGATGCCAATTTAAAGATACAATTAGACAAATCTGAATTCTTAAAACATGAAACCGAATTTTTAGGCCACGTTGTTACACCGGATGGAGTCAAACCCAATCCTAAAAAAGTGGAAACAATATTAAAGATAAATATTCCTAAAACTCAAAAAGAAATTAAACAATTTCTTGGAATGATCGGTTATTATCGAAAATTTATAAAAGATTTTTCTAAAATTGCAAAACCCTTAACAGCAAAACTAAGGAAAGGTACCAAAATTGACATCAATGATAAAGATTATAAAGATAGCTTTGAGCAACTAAAGTTATTGGTAATGAGGGATCCGATATTAAAATACCCAGACTTTAATAAAAAATTCGTTGTTACTACAGATGCCTCAAATTATGCTATTGGAGCAGTCTTGTCTCAAGAAGGACATCCCGTCTGCTTTGCTAGTCGAACGTTGAATAATCACGAAATAAACTATTCTACGATTGAAAAGGAGATGTTAGCAATAATCTGGGCTCTAAAGTATTTTCGACCATACATCTACGGACGAAAATTTTTAATTCGAACTGACCACAAGCCTCTTACTTGGCTTGCGGGTTTGAAAGAACCAAATCCTAAACTCCAACGTTGGAAAATCCAAATGGAAGAGTACAATTATGAAATAGAGTACATAAAAGGCAAAGAAAATATTGTAGCAGACTACATTTCAAGACCTGTAATCAACTTGAATATAAATAGTAATGAAAACAATTACGATAATTGCGATAACGATTCATTACACGCAACATGTCACAGTGCCGAAGAAGATAATTTAAACTACATTCAAATAAGTGAAAGACCATTGAATGTTTTTAAAACACAAATAATAGTTAAAAAAGGAAATGAAAGTACTACAAAAATAGAAAAACATTTCAATAGAACTAGGAAGATATTTATTTCTAAAGAACCAGATAATAAGCTATACAGTTATATCTTGAAGAACCACTTACCCGCTAAAGGTCTTGTTGGTTTATATATCCCAAATGAAGAGCTATTCAGAAAATTTCAAGAAACATACCTTAAGTGGACAACACCCCATAATCTGGTGAAATTGGTCAAAAGCCCGTATTTACTATTTGACTGTGATGAGCTGAGTAATATTCATGAAGAAATCCTTCGCGAACATTTGAGGAATAATCATCGTGGAATAGAGGAAGTTTACCGAAATGTCAAAACTAAATATTACTACCCCAAACTTAAAGAGGAAATAACAAAGTTAATTAATAATTGTGAAATTTGCAACATAGCTAAATACGATAGGCATCCACCTAATCCACCTTTTAAAAAAACTAAAATACCAGACAAACCAAATGAAATCGTTCATATGGACATTTGGTTCAAAGATAGAAACTCGATGTACGTATCATTTATAGATAAGTTTTCAAAATTTGCACAAATTATCCCAATCAAATTTCGAACATGGATGGAGTTGCGGAAGGCCTTAAACACGTATTTTTCTTCAAATGACAAACCACAGTTGATAGTCACAGACAATGAATCAGCCTTCCGAAATAACCTAGAATATTTTCTACAAAATGAGGGTATACAAGTTCATTTCTGCACCCCCGGTCTTAAAACAGGAAACAGTGATGTAGAAAGATTCCACGCAACCTTAAATGAACACATAAGAATAATGATAGAAAAAAATAAGCGTGATAAAACAAAACCGATTTGTGTCCAAGAAGCCAATAAATTCTATAATCAATCTATTCATTCCACAACAAAGGAGAAACCAATTGATTTTAAAAACGGTGCTATTTGTTTAGAAAAATACTCTGAAATAAAACAAAGAATATTAGATGCACAGGACAAACGACTACAATATCATAATAAAAATAAAAAAGATTGCAATTACAATCCAAAATATGTAAAAAATATTCACGCAAAAACTAAATTGGATCCAAAGTTCAAGAAAAATACTTATAAACGTCCAATGAATAAAAAATTACTAAAACGGGCGAACAAATACCAAAGTAATAGCATGTCATTTCAAGAATAGTGCTCATCCTCGCCTTTTGTCTATTACCACAAGACAAAACTTAGAAATTACTAAAATACCACTAACAAATGTATTCAATTTAACTAGACTATATAAGATCGACATGATCGTGAATTTTACTAAAATCATACATTTAATAGATTTGAAACAATTTCAAAAATTGTACTATATATCGATAATAACCAATACCATAATCACCTTGCACAACAAACCATTCTAGATAAAATCAAAGATAAATTATATCAACTAGAACCACATAACATAAAAAGGTCTAAGAGAGGATTAATAAACGCATATGGAAAATTTCTGCGTTGAATAGGAAGAACGATGAACGATGACGATAGACAACACATCGAACAACATTTTCAAGTAGTTGATAAAAACATAAACATATTAACTGACAGCTTAAAAAAAAAAAAACCAACAAATGACATTAGTTAGACCGAATAAATGAATTGACACAATATACAAGCCTCTTGGAGAGTAAATTTTTAGAATTCCGATACCAACAAGAAATTAAAGAAAAATTGCAACATATGTATATAATTTAAAAACAATTTCGGATATTGAGGAAACTATAATTTTGTCTTGATTAGAAGTACTAAGCGAAGATATATTGATTAGTAAAGAAATCCATTAATATGAAATGAAAGCCATAGAACAGAAATTGTACCTATAAAAATAAAAATTACCTTTAACTGTAAACTGAATATGCAACTGTAACAAATCCTGTTGGAGCACCATACTAAATATACTGATAATTGTAATCATTGTTATCATTTTACAAACAATTTTTATGTAAAATTTTGTAAAACAAAAGACGAAGTTATTATAAATATTAATCGCGAGGACGCGATCCCACTTGAGGAGGGACGAGTTATATCAGCAGATATGAAAGTCATATTGGCATTGCTACATTGATGAAAACTCTCGTCTTTTGTTAATTAGTTTCCACATTTATAACTCGTAGTCATCATGTGTTTACATTTAGTTTCCACATGTATAACTCGTAGTCATCATGTGTTTGCATTTAGTTTCCATACTTATAACTCATAATCATAAAATGTTTACACTTATATAATAAGTAGTTCGAAACCGACTGTAAAATGGGAAAAAGGGAGAAAATACTGAAATAAAGGAAATCGTATTATAACTGAATAAAAAGAAATAAAATTATTTCGAACATATTATTATATATATATATATATGTTTACAGTGGCGGCTCGTGCTTGTTGAGATTGGGTGGGCCCAGTTTTTTATTGTTATCCGAACAAATTTTCGTTGATTTCGTTGTATGCTGGTCAGTTTTTTCAAATAAAATTTAGTGTTTTGGTCGCTATTTATATAACACCTATATGAACACCTTTCAATCGATCCAACCATTCTTTTTGGCCCAGTTAGTTATCTACTACGTTTACGCAGTAGATAGACTTTCGAGAAATATTCAATTTCAATGCTCCTCAGTATAAAATATATGAAACTAAAACACTTGTTTCAAGTGGTTTAATATACATATAAAAATGCAAAATATTCTACATCAAATTTAACATTTTTCAAACGTATTTAAAAATAAAGATTAAAGCGTGATGCACTATACAATTTACTACATATGCTTGTAAATTATTTGGTTACGTCTACTCTTTGATGAAGCAAAGAATCCATTATTTGGTTGTGAAATTTGAAATTGTAACCTTTTCGCAACATTTTAACTAAATCCCTTTCAATTTCCATTGTACTTAAATCGGAAAGCCTTGTCTGACAAATTGAATTCCGTAAAAAGGTTTTTACTCTCTTAAGAGCTGAAAAACTTCGTTCAACTGAAGTGGAAGAAGATGCCAGTGAAGCAACTTGACTTATCAATTTTTAAATATCCAATACTTCCGTTTGTAACTTATTATCAGATATAAAAATTAAAAGGTCCGATAAACTCTGCGTGATTCCAAATTTATTATGATCAGATTAATACACACAAAGTTCGTTTCGTTGCTTAATTTTTTCAAACATTTAGGGGTAGCTGTCAATAAGAGGGTCTAGTAGATTTTTAAGAAAAGCCTTCGCAAATGATTTGAGATTACTACTATTAATGAAACTGATAAAATCTATTTCTTTCATATCCGAAAGGTTTAGTTAGATTAGTCTAAATTTAACGAAAGAAGTCTTTTAAAATAAGTTTTCGCATCTGAAATGCTACCGTAATCTATTTTACATCTTTTAACAGGTTCCCCAAAATTACTGCAAGCATCGTTAAATTTTTTTTCAAAATATGTATCGTCTCCTCTATATGATTTTAATGTTAGTAGTAAGTTACTGACTCGCTCTATACAATAATTAATATCTGCACTTAACTTTACAATAATTAATATTTCAAATATAACACCTGTGTGCTGACACATAAGGTTGATAGTTTTTAGCAAAAATAAAAACGAGAAGAGCGACAAAATATGCCTGAAGCTCACAGACTCTTTAATCGTTTCTCTATGTTGGACAAAGGCTTCATCATTTAAAAATATTTCGAAGACTTCCAGCAACTCATTTGTACTATTTGAAAGAACTTAAATTATTCGAGGCTTATAGTTCCATCGTGTATTGCTGCAATCAGGTAGCCACCTACGATTAACTTTATCAACTACACTAGTTCGCTTCGTCGAGTTGGAAAAAAATGCTAATAACCCAGTCAAATTCACGAAAAAGATGCGGCATTCTTTTATTTTGCAAGTCCCCGATATCACAAAAGCACCATCATAGGTTTGTCCCACTAATATGCTGGCAATATCGAAATGCTTAAATGTTTAGTTAGTAAATTATAGAGATCTCCAGCTTTTTTGCCTTGACTTACATAAAAAAAACCATGAATCTCTCTACTGTAATGTCTTGTTTTGAAACGTATCGAAAAATCACTGATAGTTGAGACAAACACTTGGTGTCAGTGGACTCATCGATTTGCCAGGAATAACAAGGAGCGTTATGAATCTCAGCAAGTATAAAGCTTTTTAATGTAGTACAAATATAAAGTTTTTTTAATATAGTACATTTACTAATGATGAGATCGTTTTGAATAGTTTTAAAAGAACCACTGAAAACGAAAGACTCATCCAGAAAAAGTTTAACTCGTGTAAGTGTTTAGCGCTTTGCTTATATTAACGTTCTCTGTGCCGTCTTCACTTTACTATTTTCTTTCCTACGCATGCATGATACAAGCAAGTCCCAAGCCAAAAGCAAGCCCCAAGTCCCAAGCAAGCACCGAATCATATAATTTTCTGATGGAGTCATTTTCCATCTCATTGAATGAAAAAAACAGATACTTTCAGAATACAGCTGAGCTCAGACCTCCACATAATTTTTGAAACCGTAATAAAAAACCCTGATTGTATTTAGACTTTCTAACGCCATCTGCAAGAGCTGTTATTGAAGAATTTGGAAAATCTGTTAGCACAGTTTATGGACTAAATTTATGCTAGCTGATTTATTTCCATTTTATAAAAGAGTTGTCTTTTATTTTATATGAAAGATGAGAGATGCATTTTTCTTCTTGGAATTTTTACACTTTGCATTTTACACCCAGGATCTAACCTAACCTTTGTTTCAAATTTATCCTGAGAAGACAAATGCTTCAAATCCTTAAATTAATTTTCTTTTGGGATATATTTCAAAAACAATTATGCAATAGGTAAATTCCCATACCTATTCGCTAATTTTTCAGGTGTACATAGATTTGTCTTCCGCCACATTATTCTTCTTTTGATTTTCAGTACAATATTAACACACGTCGCATTACATTTTTTTCATAATATTTTTCACAAAAATACTCTCATTAATGAAATCTACTATGATCTAACTAAGCTCATTTATAGTTTATAATTTGACAAAAAATGCTGAAAAAAATACCACAAACAATTTTTCATTCATTCATTCATAAACCGAACTCTCCTGGTGACGCATGCACAAGCATAGAGCTGAGAGAGACTTGCGCGCGTCATGATCTTGTAGTTCTTTGATTCAAGCTACGCATGTGAACGCATGATGGGCTGGCCCAATATGCAACATAGATTTTGACGCGATTGCTCACGTCAATTTTTCGTAGATGAAGAGCCGGCCCAATATACAAAATCAATTTTGTTGCGATTGAAAGCGTCAATGCTCATAGATCGCAGCTTGGACTGGTAATAACGCATAGTGGGCCAGTGATGCTTGGGCCCACCGAGCCACATTGATGAACAGAAATCGATAAACACACAAACGCGAACTTATACCTTCGCTTATACTTATGTTTGTAGCATAGTGTAGATGATGTAGAAGAATTATGAATGGGCTAGTGATGCGTCTGCCCGTCGTGGCGTGTATGGGACTGAGAAGAGGAATATACATTTATATGTACAAGATGCAGGTGTATATTGTATCGTATAGTTTATGCTTGTAGCTTATTGTAGTAATTGTTTTATGTGTATGAAAATATGTTGATACATTGCGCGATGGACATTCAATGTATGTATGGCACTATGTGATTTTACGTCATTGCATGGTATGAATGAATGATATAAAAATGTGCAGTTGCTGGATTAAAATTATAGAAGGATTTATTATGTTAAACGTATATGAATTAATATGTAAATGATGACTCAAACTTTTATTTAAAATTATTATTTATGTGTTTTAGAGGGTGGGCCCGGCCCACTTTGCCCACTGTGACGAGCCGCCACTGTATGTTTATTGTACACATCATCAAAAAAATGCAGCCACTATTTCTCGGGAGCGCGCCGTTCCATTGAGATGAAATTTTCAGGATATATTGATGTACTCGTATATGTAGAATAGATTCAAGTCTCACCAAATGTTGGCTTTCTTTAACTCTTTGGCACCGGTGGTCATTTTAGTGATATTTTAAATATCCCTACAATCCTAACAACAAATACCTTTCAAAAAAACTAAGTGAAATAAATTTCGAAAATGTTTTATATGTGAAACTGATATCATTTTGGAAATTGTTGAGCACATGTTAGCGGTAGGTGCCTTAAATACGAAGGGGTAAATTTGAAAATTTTTGAATTGCGATAGCTTTTGACAGAGCTATGAAAACATTATGAAACTTACAGAATATATTGATGTTACTAAATTGTAGGTTCACGTAGTTTTTATGAACGTTGTGGAAACCGTGCAGCTACGGCAAGCACTAGAAGTGGAAACCTTCAAATCATCGATTGTCCATAAAAATATTTCGCTTTTTTTTAGAAAAATAAGCAAATCATACATAAATCTTTTACTTTGCCTACCAGCCAAAGTAAAACTTTTGAAATTCTATATCGGACAAGAATGGTAGCTCTTCACCAAATTACCTATATTTTTAGCATCAGAAACTTCTGTTCACGGGAAGTGACAGCCCGGTTAGCAGATACAACTGAAATTCACGGAATGTATTTGTTTTGAGTAACACCAGATTTTGAAATGTGGGCAGCTCTGTGCCAGAAGTGCCATCTTGAAAAATCACTAAGAAAAAAAAACTTCTTTCCCATATAAATTCTGATTCTGTCACCACATTTTGACGAAATTCGCGCAATAGTCGAATCTTACTTCAAGCCATGTTTCGTAAAAATTTGGTTGAAAAATTAGTTTGGTTAATTAAAATTCGCTAAGGAAAATAAAGCTTTTCGCCCTATAGCTTCCAGTGCAGTCACGAAATCAAAACGAAATGCACATACTAGATGAAAATTCTTATTGTAACTAATATTCAGCAGGAATCTACTTAAAAAACCATGATGGCGGTGCCAGCTAAGACTGTTTTTGTATATTTTTTCCATTGCTTTACTAAGTGATTTTATCGTTAAATTTTCAAATGGTAATGATTTTATAGTGACAATAAACAACAAATATTAAAATTTCGAAAATTGATAACTTTTGCGACTGGTATCCCTAAATATCTTTGGCCCCTATAGCTTCCAATATATTCATCAGATCGAAACGAAACTCGCAGGGTAGGTTGACTTTAACGTGAGAAAGATTTGAAATATTTTTGATTTTGATGCTAACAAAGGGTTGCCAGCACGAGGCGGGTTAGCTATTTTCGTATGAATAAATGCTTACATTAAATATTCATATCGCGAACTTTATAATGAAAATAAATAACCAATGCTCAAATTTTCTAAGTTCTGGAAATTTTTCTGACGGCAATCTCAAACTCCTTTCTATGCCTGTAACTTTCAATGAAGTCATCGGATGAAAATGAGATTCATAGAGTAGGTTGATTTTGACGTGAAGTAATTATGGTAGACTTTTAGCTACAACGCTGGTAAAGTGTTGCAAGCACAGAGGATTTTCTTCATTTATGAAACAAGCCATGCCGCTTTCAAAGATTTGTAAGATAAGCAACCGATAATGAATATAAGCAACAAATGTTTTACTTTCCTAAATTTTGAAACTAATGTAAGTGGTAGCCCTGAAACGCTTTTCACCATATGAGTTTAAATACACTATTGAGATCAAATCAGTACATGCACGATTCCTCTACTGTTCATCGAACAGTTTCTAAATTAGGAACAGAACAGTGTTTCTAGCAGTTCTGACGCGATAGAGTTTTTTTTGCATGGATTACGTTCACTTCAATGCCGAAAATAATTCACAAAAATCACTTTTTACAAAATTATTAAAACCTGCACCCTATGTTGGATTAGATTGGAAGTATCTTTAGTTTAGTTTTAAATTGTTATCCACTTAAACGTTTCATTCAAACACGTTAGTCTTCTATTTGAATAGTTTTTGTGGACTTACATGCGTTGTGCTTAATTGATTTCTTTTATCCGAAAAATATCAAATAATAGAAATTTTTTACAAAATTCATATTTCTTTTCACAAGCTTTAACTTCAAGACGGAAATACTTTCTCGTATATTTACTCCCTCTTATAAATTCTGCATATGTTGTAATATGTATCGTAGAGCTTTTCCACCTGAAAAAACTCCGTATATTTTGTATTAAGTTTTTTTTATCGCCAAAAACAAAACAATAAAAGTGCAAATAAATCGCTTAAACTTCACACAGAAAGCGAAAGAAATTTTAGCGGTCGCGCTATCACTATATTGCGATCACTATCACTCGCTTTAAAATTACTTCGCCGTGTAATTCACTCAAAATAAATACGTACTGAATTAGTGTTACATGTAATGATAATATTTTGATAACTTCTTAGCTTTTGATAAAAGATTGATAGCTTTTGGTAAAAAAAAATACTGTAAAACCAATGCAGCAACCTACCTGGTATGGCTCTTTTTTCAAAAAATCAACCTAATATATTGTTTTGAATTAGAAGAGATATAAAATATGATAAAAAAGTTTTAAAGTATCAGTAGTGAAATAATTTTAAAATCGAGACTGTGAGAAGATTCACCGTTCAAAGAACTAAATGACGGAGTCAGCCGAAAAGTAAATATAATTGAAAAATTAATTTCTGATAACGCTATATATACATACGTAGAATGGTATCCAAGTATAAGCAAGTGTGTTGTAATAAAAAGCCCGATCCGTGACAAGACATTATTATAAGTAATTGTTATTGTGGAAGTCTCTATTGTGCGTCGAGATAAAAAAAAAACTCTGGCCAAAATCCTAAAAATCAAATCACCACCTCAATAAGTGTCCATACATAAGATGCATTGACGCACAAGAAGTCTATTTGCTATGGTATCGTTTTGAACGTCTAAACTTATTTTTATCTACATATATCCAATGATAATTTTTAATTTCTACAAAAACTTTTACCACTTGTATCATACTTCTACTTTTTCATTAAATTCGACAGCACTTACAAAATCTTATACATCGATAACACAAAATAAAACCTAATTCATGTCTTACAGTTTCCCCAGCCGCTTTCGAACCCTTGCCAGGTTGGGTGGACAACTTAAACGGACCGACCGGTTTAATGATAGGAGCTGCCAAAGGAGTAATTCGGTCAATGCTTTGTGATGGCCGCTACAGATCCGAAGTCATTCCTGTCGACTATGCTATCAACGGATTGATCGTTGTTCCCTACGAAACTGCTACAGCGAAAGAAAAGTAGACCCCAGTTTTTCGAATTTATTCCATATCATTGAAATTTCACCCATTCTGATTCATGGCCTCTGCCCATTTTAATTCATGGCAATCGGGATAGATTTCTATCATTTTCAAAATAAATTTAAATTTTTTCTAGGCCTAAACAAATTCCCGTATATAATATAACATGTGCAGAAAAGAAGAAAATTACGTGGGAAACGGTCATGAACCTGGGCAAGAAAATTGGCTACGAATATTTATTCGAAGCAGGAGTCTGGTATCCAGATGGTAATATAACGACCTCGAAAGTCTATCATACGATCAATGTCGTTCTGTTCCATTGGTTACCTGCGTATCTGATTGACTTTCTTCAACTGTGTTTCGGACAAAAAAGATTGTAAGTAATGCATGTCAAAGATAAAACAGATCGAAGCAACAGAGCTACGTATACAATAGCTTAGTATACAATGTGGTTTCAAAGTGGATTAAGATTAGTCAATCCATATTGTATACCTGAACCAGATTGATTTGGGATAAGTTGATCCGATGAGGAATTTTTACCGGATCGGACTGACTTTTGCGTTAAAAGACCCGGATCGAGGTATTTAAAAATTCAAAGCCCACTTGAGTTTTGTTCATATATGTGACTTTCCGATGCGACATAATTCACATTAGTAGAACTGGCTTTCCGGGTCTTTCTGCAGGTACACAACGCGGCTTGACTAATCCTAATCCACTTTGAAACCAGGTTATAGACGTGGCTGTTGTGTAAGGGGGTATTGAGATTGAAACGCTGAAAGGAAACGGGTTGTTTAAAGGTTTCGATTCCACTGTTTCAATCTCAAGCCGCTTTGAATCCACTTTTGAATCACATTGTATACGTAACTAGTATGAAAGATCTTCGCCTTTCTAGTATGGTACGAGTGCAAAATCGAATCTCTACGGGCTTGGAAGTGCTTCAGTTCTTCACGACACGTCCATGGGACTTCAAATCGGAAAATTACGAAAAACTATATTTAAATCTGAACGAGAGGGAAAAGAAAATGTAAGCGATACAAAACATGGCTTATTCAAACTAAACCTAGATTTGTAACAATGTTTGATAAATAAAATTAAGATAGATAAAATCTCTGTATATTCTCGTCTATTAGATTCAACATGGATATGGACATAATTGATGATGAAGAATATTTAAAAATCGGAATCTTAGGCGGACGCCAATATATTTTGAAAGAGCCGCTTTCGACCCTTCCAAAGGCGCGAAACCAACTGAAAGCGTAAGCTCACAACATTTTTGACTTTGCTTCCATTGTTTTATTATTCCATATGTTGTTCTTAATTTTTCTCACAGGTTATATGTTCTGGATCGGGTCACCAAGGCCCTAATATTCGGTTTCGTGCTGTACTATATTCTATCAAGGACTGGACTACTTGACATAATTTTGCAAAGTTTCGGAATTTCTACGAAGTAAATATACCTGCGTATGGTTGGTATTGGAGACGGATCGCTGGATGTAGCGTAGGAATTTTAAGACTGTGAAAGAAACAATTGAGCTTGTGTTTAGAATAAGGATTAGAAAAGAATGCAACGAGAGAGTTTTTGTTGATACATGCAGATGTACCTATAAGATTAGATTATAATACATTCAATCAAGACAAATTTGCACTGAATGGTGGAGATTTAGATATATTTTGAAGGTGTTTTGTAAAGTGTCAATATTAATATATTGTATGTGGTTGATAAATAAACGAATTTATTTAGGTTTAATTAATTATGTTGTGAATAGAAAGATCAATAGATTTACAAATGTGCACTATAAGATTTGTGCAGCATAAGTAAGATGAGCAAGATTTTTGCGAAAAGTGAACGATTTGTTTCTGTGTCCTCAAGAGTATAATGCTAACGATCCGGAGCTTAACTGGTTTGTGTTTCCAAATAAAATTATTGTGTCTCATGAACGTGTAAATTGTTTCTTATTTTTTCACTTCTTTTCTTAGTTTCTCTTTTGTTTTATTAGTAACTATTTTGTTTTCTTAATTTCTTTTTTTACATTTTTTTTTTCTTATTTCGTTTTGTTCAACCATACCGCGTGACCAGTCTAAATAAACTACCAACAGATCGGATAGCTAAATTCACGCGTATGTACATCTTCCCACGCCGAGCACATTAGAATGCGATAAATACCAACGATGGAAACAAAACCCAATCGTATCACAGTTTATCTTGTGATTGTGAATTGCTGACCACTGTCTACACGCATCGTGAGAAATGTTTTAATTCTTTCTAAACGGCAAAATTAATTTCCCATGTGAATTCAGTTGTCAGCAATTCTCAAATAAATTTTAGTGTATAAATTAAGAGACAACAGATAGAATAAAGTACTTGCAATTCAGAAGTCAAGCTAACGTGTTTCAATAGCTTATTTCAGATTTTAACACGTTTTTTTTAGTGACCTTATTGTTTTCTTAGTAAATTGTTTGTTTTTGAAATGAATTGAAAAATAAATGAATTTTTATGGTCAATAGCATCCAGGAAATCATCACTTGCTTTGGTTACTGTCAGTACCTTTGAAACTGGTTTTTTGTCTGGCAAGCTGAATGGCTGCTTGATGAGCTCACATGACCACTGGGTTTCTGGTTGCGAGTGATATGCAGGCCCTTTGAGCCTCGACACGAGGTCGACCGGGCTTAATTTGGTGTCAATGTGTCGCCAATCACAGTTCAAAATTTTTCGCTACGCTAAGTCATTTTTGGTCCCCTTAGAAAGATTTACCAACCCAGACAACGCTCCCATATAGACAAAGCGAATCGTTAAAGCTTGGATTCAACATGTTGACTTGTTAATGCCTCCCCGTAGCAACAACTAATTGCTAGCATCAAAACTGCTTTGGACGCACTTTTCCATAAATTATCTTGAATCATTGTATGATTCAATGTCTGACACGATAAAGACACGAAGTTATTTTGAACAAGGGAGGTAGTATACACACTATTAAAAATAAAACAAAAATGCTACTTTTGATAGATTTCGAGGTTTCAATCATGAATTTCACAAGAGTCCCTATACTATTGAGAGAATTTAACAGTTGCAAATTGTCAGTGCACCTAAACAAAGCTGACGAAATGTAACGGTACATCACCAGCGCTTAGCTATTTTACTATACTCTCTTGGTAAACACATAAAAACTCACAAGATGTTTTTTTTATGAAGAAATTCCATAGGCTTTATGAAATATTAATTGTGATCCAACAAATTAGTTAATTATTAATTTTAAAAATTTAATTTAAAAATTAATTTCTGATAACGCTATACACACGAAGAATGGTATTCAATTAAAGGGAAGTTTGTGGTAAAAAAGGCCCTATCCGTGGCAAGACATTATTATAAATAATTGTTATTGTGGAAATCTATATTGCACGTCAAGATAAAAAAAAAGTCTAGCGCATCAGAACCATTAGAAAACTAATTCTCGAAGGAATTATCTTTGAGGGACTTAAAAATGTGTGAAGCCGTAATACACTTCTTTGTAGTATCATATCAACCCTTTCTTACTCAAAGGAACAAATATCATTTTCTGACAGCATTTCCTATAACACAAATGACGAAAATGTTCAGTGCTGGCAACATTTGTGCAACACAGCAGCAATAAGTCTACCATAACATGCTCGTGCTTAATCAACCTATCGTTTGAATTTCGTTTTCATCCAAGGATATCATCGAAAGTTTCAGCGATTAAACTATGTCTACATCCGAAAAATTTCCAAAACTCGGAAAATGTAAATATCTGTTGCTTATTTTCTTGTAAATGCTTTGCTTATGAATACAAAATGTTGGTGCAATATTAACGAAATTGTCTGGGGCTGGCAATCGTGGATTAATACCATTAAATTATATGTTTGAAGGATAATTTATCCAAAAGTACAATATTCGCAAAAATACACGAACGGTATTCTATCAAAAGTCACAGCTAACCTAACGTATCCTTGCTTGATATAAAGTAGCTCAATCAGATCGCCTCGCCGAAGAAGCTATAATGAATATGTTTTCTTGACTGATAGTTCGAAGTTATGTAACGTGGCCAGAGTATGCCGACGATTCGAAACGATAGCGTGGCGCTCGAGTCTTTCGTGGTCAAAATTCCCTCGAAAATATTCGTTTTCCCACAGAGCAGGGTGCGAATTCCCACGGACAAAATGTGAGTTTTTCACCACAGTTTCATATTCATTTAACAATATCGCGCAAATGCCAATAATTTGAAGAAGAAAAAACAGCAGTTTCATATATGTTATACACATACGTATATATATTTGATTTAATACAGCGAAGAAAAACATACATTCATTTCAAGGCTCGAAATCAATGCAGGAAACAGTTCTTAGACCGAAAATTTGAGCGAATGCAACAAACTGCGTTCAGCAAATCTTCACTTATTCTGTTTTGCTTTAAAGTTTTTACGTCGGTAACAAATGGAGAATATTGTTTCCGACTCAGCATTTGAATGTGGCTAAACTAGAGCATACTTTGAAATCTTCGTTAAATGAGGAAACATGAATTCATCCTCAAAATTTTTTGCTTTTTCTATATCTTTCCAAAACTCCTCCAAGTTGCAATAATCACTGCTTTTCATCACTTTAAAAAGTTACTGTTAGAGTTCTCCATTCAATATTTACAATAGATTCTTCACAGCCAACTTTTTTGCCAAATTTTTGAGCTGCAGAGAGTTCGTTCGTTTTGAACTATCAAGAGCTATTCGGGGGCTTTCTTTAAATATAACATCATTAAATGGCAATCTCTCTTTAAGCTCTTTACATGTTGTAACGTAAATTCTTCCTATTTTTTTATCTCTAATTTTACAGATTCTTCAAAAGGCGCTGTGTATTCTTCACATTTTGGTCCCAAATAAATATTCATATCTGCAACTAAGTGCTCTTCATTCAATTCGATATTCTCCAGTAAGTCAATGAAACCAGGTTTCACAAAATTTAAGCAAATTCTTCTTGTGAATTAGTAGTATAAACTATATAAATAGTATAAACTATGTTCTAAAAAGTTGAAAAATACCTTCACACGATTATTCTGGATTATTTGGTTACAATATTTTGCTTTTAGCCGTTTTGAGTTAAATTTTTTGTTGAAAATCACTAATCCGATGTCTCGCGAAGCGATTCTAATTCATTTTATTCCAGGTTTTGACTGAAATTTTAGAATACACGCAGAAATGTCAATTTTGTCTGGATTATTTAAATCTTTTCTCAAAAATATTTGGTGGAAATTTTACGAAAGAGTTTTATTTCATTTGAACCATTTCTCCCAAGATTTTGTTCTACAAGAAGCACTTTTTCCCTTTTTTCTTTTTTAAATTTTTAGAAGTCGAAAATTCCCACAAAATGAGAAAATTGCCACGATCTCACAACACTGCTCTAGGAGATCATAAACCTCTCCGCCGAGCATTTATCTGGCGATCGAGCGCTCAAAACCATCTTTTGTCGACTTTGTGACCAGTCAAGAAACGACGCTTGCCCCGACGTGGAACGTGTCATACTCAGCAATGCATGCCGTGTCTCTGACAAAGGTTTGCAAATGTTAGCCAGGAGATGTCCAGAGCTAACACACTTGCAAACAAAGTCCAGTATTATCTTGGATATTTCAGGTAATCCTTTGTCAATCAAGAACGAGCAATACTTCTTGATTGACAAAAGGTATACCTGTAATATCCAAGTCCCGTATTTTCAAGTCTTAGCTTCGGGAAACTGTCACCTTATTCAACTTATCAATTAGCATTATTAAGAATTTTATATTTTTTAGGGTGCGTGCAAATAACAAACGTCACTGTTAATCCGAGGCTAGAGCCCCCAAGAAGGTTGCTTCTACCGACTGTTCGGCCATTGACGATGGTGGACTTAAGCTCATTGTTCCGAACTGTCCTCAACTGGTCTTCCTTTACGTCAGGAGATGTGTTCAAACTACAGGTAACGATGTTACGGAGGAATCAGCAGTACAAACCCCAACTCCGTAACCTTCACATATACCGGCCTCAAATTCGTGCCTAGCTTCTGCATTGCGTTGAAGAAGCTTAGTGTATACTTAGATCTGACCGACTGTTCGGCAATTGACGATAGCGGACTAAAGCTTATTGCTCGGAACTGCCCTCAACTGGTCTCCTTTTACCTCAGGAGATGTGTTCAAATTACAGATAATGATGTTACCGAGGAATCAGCAGTACAAACTCCAACTCCGTAATCTTTACAAATACCGGCCTCAAATTCGTGCCTGCTTCTGCATTGCGTTAAAGGAGTTTATAGTGTTTCAGACTACATCAATATAGCTGACTTCGGCCTATACAAATTGGCGAAACTGGGAGCTGCTTTGCGTTATTTATCGGTGGCCAAATGCGATCGGATATCAAACGCAGGCCTGAAAGTTATTGCTAGACGGTGTTATAAGCTGATATAGACGTGGGTAACGCAGCAAATTTTGAAGCGCTAATACACTGATACCGGCGCCAGCAGTGGTATCAGCGCACTGCGCTGATACCATTGCGCTATGATACCATGATCTCATTCGCCTATGTGTGATACTCACTGCGTTTCTCGGACTCACATACGGCGCTGGTAGCATTGCACTGATACTTACTAATTTTCCGATATAAAATACCCTAAAGTACCCAGGCTATAGTATGTACCCATTCAGGTATCTTTCCAAACGTGCGTACGCGTCGGTATATTGCTTTGCATCAAATAGACTTGAGGTAAGTATACTCAACTCATATCTTTGCGCCGCGCCAAGCCAAATGGTGTTGGCATTGCAAAGCGGCAGCGCCAACACCATTGATACCGAAGTGCGTTACTGCGCTACTAATACCGAAGTGCGTTACTGCGCTATGGTCAGGGATGCCAATCATGTCTTTTGAAAATTTCAAATCACCGGGCCTGGATGGTATCTATCCGGTTATGCTTAGGGAGGGAATTGACCACTTGGGGGCAGACCTGAGAGAAATCTTCTGGGCATGCTTTTCCTTGGGGTATGTTCCGTCACCTTGGCGAGAGGTTAAGGTAGTTTTTATATCTAAACCGGGGAGATATGACTATTCCGATCCAAGGAACTTTAGACCGATCAGCTTCACTTCGTTTATGTTGAAATGCCTAGAGAGACTTGTCGAACGACACATACGTACTACGGCGCTCAGGTTTAACCCTTTGAATGATGAGCAACATGCATACCAGCTGTTTTTTAGTAAATTTCGATATAGACAAACGATTTTCACAAAACGATTTGCTTATTTTATTTCTTTTTCTTGCCCTATTACAGTTAGCTCAGGAAATTTACTTGTAGTATTGTATGTTATCACTAGAAATACTGTTGCAGCAAATCAATTGTTATTTCTGAAGTGCTGGAGAACAGAGATGATTCAAATACTCGTATGCATTTATGCGTGAAAGTATGGAAAAACAAGATTTACACATATAGAAGTGTCTTAATTAGATCCTTGTTCCAAATATTTGTTTCATAAAATATCGGGCAAAACCTATTTATTTTTATAGTTTTTCACATACAAAGCTATTCAAAAGGCCTCACGAGCAATGACGCACCATCGCATATTCTTGTAGAACTATATACTGGGAGTTAGTTTAATTTAATTCGTTCAGCATGAAAATAATTAATCATATTCACCTATTCCATCGATAAAGTTAGTTGTACTCACTCTTGGTGGCTTACACTAATACTCAGTATGCAGTTTCAGTTTGATTCGGACTTTGGTTTTAACCAATCAGAACGTCGTGTGAAAGTCCGATATTGATATTTAGAATCGTCTAAAATCTGAATTCCCTGTAATCATAAAAAAGTGTTCGCCGCTCTAGCTTCACACAAACAAACACACACACATAAAAACTGTTAGCAAATGGCAGACGTTAAGACTTTGCGCATGCAACGAATTTCTTGTGAACTGTTATTATTAATCACATCAAATGATATACCTTCGGAAATTTTCAAAATTATCCCAGAACAATCACATCAAATGATATATCTTCGGAAATTTTCAAAATTATCGCAGAACAATCACATCAAATGATATACCTTCGGAAATTTTCAAAATTATCGCAGAACAATCACATCAAATGATATACCTTCGGAAATTTTCAAAGTTATCGCAGAACAATCACATCAAATGATATACCTTCGGAAATTTTCAAAATTATTGCAGAACATTCACATCAAATGATATACCTTCGGAAAATTTCAAAATTATCGCAAAACAATCACATCAAATGATATACCTTCGGAAATTTTCAAAATTATCGCAGAACAATCACATCAAATGATATACCTTCGGAAATTTTCAAAATTATCGCAGAACAATCACATCAAATGATATACCTTCGGAAATTTTCAAAATTATCGCAGAACAATCACATCAAATGATATACCTTCGGAAATTTTCAAAGTTATCGCAGAACAATCACATCAAATGATATACCTTCGGAAATTTTCAAAATTATCGCAGAACAATCACATCAAATGATATACCTTCGGAAATTTTCAAAATTATCGCAGAACAATCACATCAAATGATAAACCTTCGGAAATTTTCAAAATTATAGCAGAACAATCACATCAAATGATATACCTTCGGAAATTTTCAAAATTATCGCAGAACAATCACGTCAAATGATAAACCTTCGGAAATTTTCAAAATTATAGCAGAACAATCACATCAAATGATATACCTTCGGAAATTTTCAAAATTATCGCAGAACAATCACATCAAATGATATACCTTCGGAAATTTTCAAAATTATCGCAGAACAATCGCATCAAATGATATACATTCGGAAATTTTCAAAATTATCGCAGACCAATCACATCAAATGATATACCTTCGGAAATTTTCAAAATTATCGCAGAACAATCACATCAAATGATATACCCTCGGAAATTTTCAAAATTATCGCAGAACAATCACATCAAATGATATACCTTCGGAAATTTTCAAAATTATCGCAGAACAATCACATCAAATGATATACCTTCGCTCAAGACGGGAGTAGGCAAACAGCGTTCCTTGAGTGGATTAGAAACGTTAAAATAATAAATTTATTAAACTACATTAAAGTAGATAAAAGTTAATTTTGAAGAAGAGATAAGCGATACAGAAATCTGTTTCGGCGAAAATTTAGCTTGAAAATAAGCAAGAGTTGTACTCTGTTCTTAGCATGAAAAGTTGCTTTGAAGTTGCTTTCGCTTTGAAAATATAGATGGCATTGACACATGTCTCCAATAATTTCACGCCAATTTAGTTTGTGCAGTTCATTCTTCCCGTATTATAAGGTCTGTTTCCGTACTTTCAGCAAACTGCAGCAGTTACAGAATTTGGCAGCTGGCTTCTTTTTGCTGCAAAATTTCGCTTGCATTTGGCTTGCAGCAAAAGTACGGAAACAGACCTAAAGTAAGGTGGATTTGAGTGTTTCATACAAAAAATCTCTCAATGCAATTATGAATGGATGAGATGCTACGCAGTATTTGTGTAGGATAAAATTTGACTTAAAACGGAGGCGGTGGGGAGGCGGGGGATTTTGAAGGGACAAGATGTGCACCGGCACGGTGCCTAGCGTAATTAAATGAAATTGAATATAATAATGAATTATTTTTATGTCAATATGCATTACAGATGCAGTGTATATTGAAATGTGTGTAGGTATGATATTTTAATGAGAATTCAGGCATATTATTGCAGGTAAGTTGCTATGATGGTAGAGAGGCGGCACCGGCGGCCATCTTCTTGGGGAGGCGTCGGCGGCGACAGCGGCTGTGGTCATGATGATATTTTAATGTTAATGACAAATTGAGGGGAAAGAATTTGTATTGGTATATCATTTGATGTGATGTATGTTCTGCGAATAATTTTGAAAATCTCCGAAGGTATATTATTTGATGTGATGTATGTGCTGCGAATAATTTTGAAAATTTCCGAAGGTATATCATTTGATGTGATGTATGTGCTGCGAATAATTTTGAAAATTTCCGAATGTATATCATTTGATGTGATGTATGTTCTGCGAATAATTTTGAAAATCTCCGAAGTTATATCATTTGATGTGATGCATGTTCTGCGAATAATTTTGAAAATCTCCGAAGGTATATCATTTGATGTCATGTATGTTCTGCGAATAATTTTGAAAATCTCCGAAGGTATATCATTTGATGTGATGTATGTTCTGCGAATAATTTTGAAAATCTCCGAAGTTATATCATTTGATGTGATGCATGTTCTGCGAATAATTTTGAAAATCTCCGAAGGTATATCATTTGATGTGATGCATGTTCTGCGAATAATTTTGAAAATCTCCGAAGGTATATTATTTGATGTGATGTATGTGCTGCGAATAATTTTGAAAATTTCCGAAGGTATATCATTTGATGTGATGTATGTGCTGCGAATAATTTTGAAAATTTCCGAATGTATATCATTTGATGTGATGTATGTTCTGCGAATAATTTTGAAAATCTCCGAAGTTATATCATTTGATGTGATGCATGTTCTGCGAATAATTTTGAAAATCTCCGAAGGTATATCATTTGATGTCATGTATGTTCTGCGAATAATTTTGAAAATCTCCGAAGGTATATCATTTGATGTGATGCATGTTCTGCGAATAATTTTGAAAATCTCCGAAGGTATATCATTTGATGTGATGTATGTTCTGCGAATAATTTTGACAATTTCCGAAGGTATATCATTTGATGTGATGCATGTTCTGCGAATAATTTTGACAATTTCCGAAGGTATATCATTTGATGTGATGTATGTTCTGCGAAAAATTTTGAAAATTTCCGAAGGTATATCATTTGATGTGATGTATGTTCTACGAATAATTTTGAAAATTTCCGAAGGTATATCATTTGATGTGATGCATGTTCTGCGAATACTTTTGAAAATTTCCGAAACTATATCATTTGATGTGATGTATTTTCTGCGAATAATTTTGAAAATTTCCGGAGGTATATCATTTGATGAATGATGAATGATGAATGATGAATGATGAATGATGAATGATGAATGATGAATGATGAATGATGAATGATGAATGATGAATGATGAATGATGAATGATGAATGATGAATGATGAATGATGAATGATGAATGATGAATGATGAATGATGAATGATGAATGATGAATGATGAATGATGAATGATGAATGATGAATGATGAATGATGAATGATGAATGATGAATGATGAATGATGAATGATGAATGATGAATGATGAATGATGAATGATGAATGATGAATGATGAATGATGAATGATGAATGATGAATGATGAATGATGAATGATGAATGATGAATGATGAATGATGAATGATGAATGATGAATGATGAATGATGAATGATGAATGATGAATGATGATGATGAATGATGAATGATGAATGATGAATGATGAATGATGAATGATGAATGATGAATGATGAATGATGAATGATGAATGATGAATGATGAATGATGAATGATGAATGATGAATGATGAATGATGAATGATGAATGATGAATGATGAATGATGAATGATGAATGATGAATGATGAATGATGAATGATGAATGATGAATGATGAATGATGAATGATGAATGATGAATGATGAATGATGAATGATGAATGATGAATGATGAATGATGAATGATGAATGATGATGATGAATGATGAATGATGAATGATGAATGATGAATGATGAATGATGAATGATGAATGATGAATGATGAATGATGAATGATGAATGATGAATGATGAATGATGAATGATGAATGATGAATGATGAATGATGAATGATGAATGATGAATGATGAATGATGAATGATGAATGATGAATGATGAATGATGAATGATGAATGATGAATGATGAATGATGAATGATGAATGATGAATGATGAATGATGAATGATGAATGATGAATGATGAATGATGAATGATGAATGATGAATGATGAATGATGAATGATGAATGATGAATGATGAATGATGAATGATGAATGATGAATGATGAATGATGAATGATGAATGATGAATGATGAATGATGAATGATGAATGATGAATGATGAATGATGAATGATGAATGATGAATGATGAATGATGAATGATGAATGATGAATGATGAATGATGAATGATGAATGATGAATGATGAATGATGAATGATGAATGATGAATGATGAATGATGAATGATGAATGATGAATGATGAATGATGAATGATGAATGATGAATGATGAATGATGAATGATGAATGATGAATGATGAATGATGAATGATGAATGATGAATGATGAATGATGAATGATGAATGATGAATGATGAATGATGAATGATGAATGATGAATGATGAATGATGAATGATGAATGATGAATGATGAATGATGAATGATGAATGATGAATGATGAATGATGAATGATGAATGATGAATGATGAATGATGAATGATGAATGATGAATGATGAATGATGAATGATGAATGATGAATGATGAATGATGAATGATGAATGATGAATGATGAATGATGAATGATGAATGATGAATGATGAATGATGAATGATGAATGATGAATGATGAATGATGAATGATGAATGATGAATGATGAATGATGAATGATGAATGATGAATGATGAATGATGAATGATGAATGATGAATGATGAATGATGAATGATGATGATGAATGATGAATGATGAATGATGAATGATGAATGATGAATGATGAATGATGAATGATGAATGATGAATGATGAATGATGAATGATGAATGATGAATGATGAATGATGAATGATGAATGATGAATGATGAATGATGAATGATGAATGATGAATGATGAATGATGAATGATGAATGATGAATGATGAATGATGAATGATGAATGATGAATGATGAATGATGAATGATGAATGATGAATGATGAATGATGAATGATGAATGATGAATGATGAATGATGAATGATGAATGATGAATGATGAATGATGAATGATGAATGATGAATGATGAATGATGAATGATGAATGATGAATGATGAATGATGAATGATGAATGATGAATGATGAATGATGAATGATGAATGATGAATGATGAATGATGAATGATGAATGATGAATGATGAATGATGAATGATGAATGATGAATGATGAATGATGAATGATGAATGATGAATGATGAATGATGAATGATGAATGATGAATGATGAATGATGAATGATGAATGATGAATGATGAATGATGAATGATGAATGATGAATGATGAATGATGAATGATGAATGATGAATGATGAATGATGAATGATGAATGATGAATGATGAATGATGAATGATGAATGATGAATGATGAATGATGAATGATGAATGATGAATGATGAATGATGAATGATGAATGATGAATGATGAATGATGAATGATGAATGATGAATGATGAATGATGAATGATGAATGATGAATGATGAATGATGAATGATGAATGATGAATGATGAATGATGAATGATGAATGATGAATGATGAATGATGAATGATGAATGATGAATGATGAATGATGAATGATGAATGATGAATGATGAATGATGAATGATGAATGATGAATGATGAATGATGAATGATGAATGATGAATGATGAATGATGAATGATGAATGATGAATGATGAATGATGAATGATGAATGATGAATGATGAATGATGAATGATGAATGATGAATGATGAATGATGAATGATGAATGATGAATGATGAATGATGAATGATGAATGATGAATGATGAATGATGATGAATGATGATGAATGATGAATGATGAATGATGAATGATGAATGATGAATGATGAATGATGAATGATGAATGATGAATGATGAATGATGAATGATGAATGATGAATGATGAATGATGAATGATGAATGATGAATGATGAATGATGAATGATGAATGATGAATGATGAATGATGAATGATGAATGATGAATGATGAATGATGAATGATGAATGATGAATGATGAATGATGAATGATGAATGATGAATGATGAATGATGAATGATGAATGATGAATGATGAATGATGAATGATGAATGATGAATGATGAATGATGAATGATGAATGATGAATGATGAATGATGAATGATGAATGATGAATGATGAATGATGAATGATGAATGATGAATGATGAATGATGAATGATGAATGATGAATGATGAATGATGAATGATGAATGATGAATGATGAATGATGAATGATGAATGATGAATGATGAATGATGAATGATGAATGATGAATGATGAATGATGAATGATGAATGATGAATGATGAATGATGAATGATGAATGATGAATGATGAATGATGAATGATGAATGATGAATGATGATGATGAATGATGAATGATGAATGATGAATGATGAATGATGAATGATGAATGATGAATGATGAATGATGAATGATGAATGATGAATGATGAATGATGAATGATGAATGATGAATGATGAATGATGAATGATGAATGATGAATGATGAATGATGAATGATGAATGATGAATGATGAATGATGAATGATGAATGATGAATGATGAATGATGAATGATGAATGATGAATGATGAATGATGAATGATGAATGATGAATGATGAATGATGAATGATGAATGATGAATGATGAATGATGAATGATGAATGATGAATGATGAATGATGAATGATGAATGATGAATGATGAATGATGAATGATGAATGATGAATGATGAATGATGAATGATGAATGATGAATGATGAATGATGAATGATGAATGATGAATGATGAATGATGAATGATGAATGATGAATGATGAATGATGAATGATGAATGATGAATGATGAATGATGAATGATGAATGATGAATGATGAATGATGAATGATGAATGATGAATGATGAATGATGAATGATGAATGATGAATGATGAATGATGAATGATGAATGATGAATGATGAATGATGAATGATGAATGATGAATGATGAATGATGAATGATGAATGATGAATGATGAATGATGAATGATGAATGATGAATGATGAATGATGAATGATGAATGATGAATGATGAATGATGAATGATGAATGATGAATGATGAATGATGAATGATGAATGATGAATGATGAATGATGAATGATGAATGATGAATGATGAATGATGAATGATGAATGATGAATGATGAATGATGAATGATGAATGATGAATGATGAATGATGAATGATGAATGATGAATGATGAATGATGAATGATGAATGATGAATGATGAATGATGAATGATGAATGATGAATGATGAATGATGAATGATGAATGATGAATGATGAATGATGAATGATGAATGATGAATGATGAATGATGAATGATGAATGATGAATGATGAATGATGAATGATGAATGATGAATGATGAATGATGAATGATGAATGATGAATGATGAATGATGAATGATGAATGATGAATGATGAATGATGAATGATGAATGATGAATGATGAATGATGAATGATGAATGATGAATGATGAATGATGAATGATGAATGATGAATGATGAATGATGAATGATGAATGATGAATGATGAATGATGAATGATGAATGATGAATGATGAATGATGAATGATGAATGATGAATGATGAATGATGAATGATGAATGATGAATGATGAATGATGAATGATGAATGATGAATGATGAATGATGAATGATGAATGATGAATGATGAATGATGAATGATGAATGATGAATGATGAATGATGAATGATGAATGATGAATGATGAATGATGAATGATGAATGATGAATGATGAATGATGAATGATGAATGATGAATGATGAATGATGAATGATGAATGATGAATGATGAATGATGAATGATGAATGATGAATGATGAATGATGAATGATGAATGATGAATGATGAATGATGAATGATGAATGATGAATGATGAATGATGAATGATGAATGATGAATGATGAATGATGAATGATGAATGATGAATGATGAATGATGAATGATAAATATACTTAAACCGTAGGTAGAAGTAGATCAATTGAGGGAAACCATATTTTTCACACACATCACTTATACATATACAAAAGTTACCAAACCGTTGGTAATGTACAGTATATTGCAACATATATTGTGCAGTCTCAATGGAAAATTATAAAACTATAACAATATTAAACCGTTGGTAATGTGCAATATATATCAAAAAATGCATGTTGAACAATACCAATGGATAAATCACAACACATTTTAGGTCGACTATTAAAGAGTTACACAAATCACTAAACCATTGGTAATGTACAACATATTATAACATATGTTGAACAGTCCTAATGGAAAATCATATATAGATATATAAAAATTGTAACCTTTTTAAGTCGACCAGCATTCGATTCTTCTCACATACAGTAATGTATAAACACACTGAACATCAATACTTATTTGCTTATTAGAACTTCCATACTTCAATATATACCGCATTTTACGTAATTTTCCTAGGCATCGTGCTGGTGCACGTCTTCTCTCTTAAAAATTTATTAATTTGATCAGGCTTTTTAATAAAATACACATAAAATACATAAAATTCTTAATTTACTTAAAATTTGAATAAGTTAATAGTTTGTTCTTGAATTCGATTCGCGTATATCATGTTGAATTATGGTTTAATGAATCAAATTCGGTAGTTATTCGGATATCTGTTGAATTGATATGATTTGGTATTTCAAGTGTATGCATTTAATCCGTTGACATGATCACAAAAATGATATCATATTTTCTTTTCCTGTTTCTTATTCTTATTATTTTTTCCTTTGCTTCTCCGCATCATATCACCTAGATCCACATAGTTTCAGCACATCTTGTGAGTATAGACACGAAATATAGCGGTAGGACTATGTATTTAGTGGAACATGATGGTAGTATCATTTATTCAGTTGAATTATTTCCTTTTTATTGCGCACTGTCTAGTTCATTTTTGAACTAGTAGACTCTGAGACATTAGACATACTTGTTTTTGCATCTTTTCGGAGACTGAGGGAGCTATCTCTTTATAGAGATACGTGGATAGAGCTATCTGCCGTCCTACCTTGCACGAATTGGTTGTCTTAACAGTATGGTTAGCCCTAAACGGGATGTATACATGTGGGGTCCCCAGATTTCTGCTATATAAGTAGTAGTGCTTAGCATTGGGTCTGGGTAAATCACATGATCATACATAAAATCATTCAAGATCCTCAACTTTCCAAACAAAAAAACATACATAAAATCATCCAAAATATTATATCTTCCAACATACTTAATCAAATAATGCTGCTCCCAAAATCGGACAATGGAACTAGTTCTAACCCATACAATCTAGCTTCATCCATCCTCACTACTTGGATGTTGCGGGTAAAGATTGTGCGGTACTACAATACTATGTAGTAACTTTAATATTCACTCATTCTCACAACATCACCCACATTGTGGGATGAACGATTTATAGCGGATGTTGGATAGAGATGTCACTGTATTCTGGCATAAAAAAAACATGTACAAAGAACACACATAATAAACATGCACTAGCAATAAGGACTCACTGCCTTCATCTTCGGTCAATCAAGTTTTAGACTACTCAAATTTGTCCATCTTATAGACTTGGGAAACAGAAAAACATCACTACTCTCACACACCCTATACAATGCTGTACAAATTTTAAAACAATCCATGACATTTTCACATACATATTTCATCATACATATTACAATAAAACATGCTATTTTCATATATATTTCTTCATACAAATAACAATAACAATAACACCACACATAAGGTGAAGTACAAGCATTGGCAGCGCAACATTTCCACATTACAGATTACATTCACAAATCATACTCTCATCAGCAAACACACACACATCTGACAAAAATGTCTGTTCTCCCTTATTTTGTTTCTATTCTCCACATTTAATTTTATTTTTATTTTTATTATTTTTATTAGATCCTATTCTGTACTATATCTATTTCTTTTGCAAGATCTAAGCCTCTCCTACTAAGTACATTACTTGCTCTCTCTCTTCCGACCAAGGATTACTTTATCAGCTAGAATTACATAACTCCTTCTGCCCATCACAAAAATAGATTATTTCGGATCTCAATACTGGAATTTCCAACTACAGTTATTCAGAAATCCCTAAATACATTTCTAAATTCATCCACGGGTCACGCAACACCCTAATCCCTCTAATTGCATTTAGGGACAAACTAATACCCACCTCTAATTGCATTTATGCACAAACAAAACACCCACCCCTTGCTTCAAGATACATCTGGTCATTAAGATCTCTGCTAGATGTATAATCCAAATCATTATCCTTTCACGCAGAAAGAAGAAAATTTCAAAAAACTACCTGTAGATCACATTCACAAGGATGCAACTCACCAGACATCAGTCTGCTCGTGATAATTCTGGATATTAGTCTGTTCAGCTCGTGTTGGTCGTACTCCTGGCGATGGATTATTTCAGAACTCACTTCAAAGTCCAGTGTCCTTATGTGTATCTGAATTTAAATTATTATTTACTCCCAGTTCGCGATGCGTGTTCTTCAGTTTGTGATGCGTGTTTTTTTCAGTTCTTGAGGCGTGTGTTTTTCCAGTTCGCGATGCGTATTTTTTAGTTCATATGCTATTAGTAGCCCCTGATTTCGATAACAAAACATAAGAGTCCGTATTTCTTAGTTCATATGCAATTAGTAGCCCCTGATCTCTAAAACATAAAACAAAAGTGTCTGTGATTAGTGCCTGTTCCCCGTACGTATCAGAAAAGGATTAAGTGAAAGATCAAATGTGACTAGCAAGTGCAGTGTTGTGGATCTGAAAAAGCAGCAACATACAGATTAATATCAGTCAAAGTAAGTAATTTAAAATAGTATTTTTTTAAAATAGCTGTCCAAACATTTTTTGAATTCTTCAATTCTGCAATAATACAACACTTCTTAAATCATTACACACTTGCATGGACAAACATATAGAATCACTGTACTATTTATTACATATATTATTTATTACAAAACAATAATACTTTTCAAATCATTACACACTTGCATGGACAAACATATATGAATTCACTGAACTATTTATAAAATATATCACACACTCACATTACTTATACATACGGCATGATCATCTTCATGCCCACTCTCAGGCATGATCATCTTCATGCCCACTCTCAAACATTGTAGCGCTTTGGTGCCAACAATATTAAAACAAAAAACAAATATCGCATTACAAATCAAAAATTAATAATTAAAAAAATAACAAATTAGAAACATTAGTTCAAGAGCCCACTGATGAGTCCCCGTGGTGGGGGACGAAAATGCATTCTGGGCATACCAAGCATTTTCTTTTTTAAAAAATTAGGGAACCACTTTCGATATAGGTCATCCAGTACCCCTCAAGGTACATTTAGACCAAACCTGAGCCTCTCACAAATTTCAATAGTTTACACATATTAGATTATGACAAACATAAAAACATGATGTCTTCTATATATTTTTACATCATATTAAGCCATAACTCTCTCTTTCTGGACTCAACGTCCATACAATTGTACGGCTTGGATAGGCATGTGTGTTGAATATATGGCATATGAAATATACTTAAACCGTAGGTAGAAGTAGATCAATTGAGGGAAACCATATTTTTCACACACATCACTTATACATATACAAAAGTTACCAAACCGTTGGTAATGTACAGTATATTGCAACATATATTGTGCAGTCTCAATGGAAAATTATAAAACTATAACAATATTAAACCGTTGGTAATGTGCAATATATATCAAAAAATGCATGTTGAACAATACCAATGGATAAATCACAACACATTTTAGGTCGACTATTAAAGAGTTACACAAATCACTAAACCATTGGTAATGTACAACATATTATAACATATGTTGAACAGTCCTAATGGAAAATCATATATAGATATATAAAAATTGTAACCTTTTTAAGTCGACCAGCATTCGATTCTTCTCACATACAGTAATGTATAAACACACTGAACATCAATACTTATTTGCTTATTAGAACTTCCATACTTCAATATATACCGCATTTTACGTAATTTTCCTAGGCATCGTGCTGGTGCACGTCTTCTCTCTTAAAAATTTATTAATTTGATCAGGCTTTTTAATAAAATACACATAAAATACATAAAATTCTTAATTTACTTAAAATTTGAATAAGTTAATAGTTTGTTCTTGAATTCGATTCGCGTATATCATGTTGAATTATGGTTTAATGAATCAAATTCGGTAGTTATTCGGATATCTGTTGAATTGATATGATTTGGTATTTCAAGTGTATGCATTTAATCCGTTGACATGATCACAAAAATGATATCATATTTTCTTTTCCTGTTTCTTATTCTTATTATTTTTTCCTTTGCTTCTCCGCATCATATCACCTAGATCCACATAGTTTCAGCACATCTTGTGAGTATAGACACGAAATATAGCGGTAGGACTATGTATTTAGTGGAACATGATGGTAGTATCATTTATTCAGTTGAATTATTTCCTTTTTATTGCGCACTGTCTAGTTCATTTTTGAACTAGTAGACTCTGAGACATTAGACATACTTGTTTTTGCATCTTTTCGGAGACTGAGGGAGCTATCTCTTTATAGAGATAC
Organism: Nemotelus pantherinus; assembly: GCA_963978885.1. Classification (NCBI taxonomy): domain Eukaryota; kingdom Metazoa; phylum Arthropoda; class Insecta; order Diptera; family Stratiomyidae; genus Nemotelus; species Nemotelus pantherinus. The sequence continues at coordinate 241,250,203 of OZ022263.1, forward strand.
GTGGATAGAGCTATCTGCCGTCCTACCTTGCACGAATTGGTTGTCTTAACAGTATGGTTAGCCCTAAACGGGATGTATACATGTGGGGTCCCCAGATTTCTGCTATATAAGTAGTAGTGCTTAGCATTGGGTCTGGGTAAATCACATGATCATACATAAAATCATTCAAGATCCTCAACTTTCCAAACAAAAAAACATACATAAAATCATCCAAAATATTATATCTTCCAACATACTTAATCAAATAATGCTGCTCCCAAAATCGGACAATGGAACTAGTTCTAACCCATACAATCTAGCTTCATCCATCCTCACTACTTGGATGTTGCGGGTAAAGATTGTGCGGTACTACAATACTATGTAGTAACTTTAATATTCACTCATTCTCACAACATCACCCACATTGTGGGATGAACGATTTATAGCGGATGTTGGATAGAGATGTCACTGTATTCTGGCATAAAAAAAACATGTACAAAGAACACACATAATAAACATGCACTAGCAATAAGGACTCACTGCCTTCATCTTCGGTCAATCAAGTTTTAGACTACTCAAATTTGTCCATCTTATAGACTTGGGAAACAGAAAAACATCACTACTCTCACACACCCTATACAATGCTGTACAAATTTTAAAACAATCCATGACATTTTCACATACATATTTCATCATACATATTACAATAAAACATGCTATTTTCATATATATTTCTTCATACAAATAACAATAACAATAACACCACACATAAGGTGAAGTACAAGCATTGGCAGCGCAACATTTCCACATTACAGATTACATTCACAAATCATACTCTCATCAGCAAACACACACACATCTGACAAAAATGTCTGTTCTCCCTTATTTTGTTTCTATTCTCCACATTTAATTTTATTTTTATTTTTATTATTTTTATTAGATCCTATTCTGTACTATATCTATTTCTTTTGCAAGATCTAAGCCTCTCCTACTAAGTACATTACTTGCTCTCTCTCTTCCGACCAAGGATTACTTTATCAGCTAGAATTACATAACTCCTTCTGCCCATCACAAAAATAGATTATTTCGGATCTCAATACTGGAATTTCCAACTACAGTTATTCAGAAATCCCTAAATACATTTCTAAATTCATCCACGGGTCACGCAACACCCTAATCCCTCTAATTGCATTTAGGGACAAACTAATACCCACCTCTAATTGCATTTATGCACAAACAAAACACCCACCCCTTGCTTCAAGATACATCTGGTCATTAAGATCTCTGCTAGATGTATAATCCAAATCATTATCCTTTCACGCAGAAAGAAGAAAATTTCAAAAAACTACCTGTAGATCACATTCACAAGGATGCAACTCACCAGACATCAGTCTGCTCGTGATAATTCTGGATATTAGTCTGTTCAGCTCGTGTTGGTCGTACTCCTGGCGATGGATTATTTCAGAACTCACTTCAAAGTCCAGTGTCCTTATGTGTATCTGAATTTAAATTATTATTTACTCCCAGTTCGCGATGCGTGTTCTTCAGTTTGTGATGCGTGTTTTTTTCAGTTCTTGAGGCGTGTGTTTTTCCAGTTCGCGATGCGTATTTTTTAGTTCATATGCTATTAGTAGCCCCTGATTTCGATAACAAAACATAAGAGTCCGTATTTCTTAGTTCATATGCAATTAGTAGCCCCTGATCTCTAAAACATAAAACAAAAGTGTCTGTGATTAGTGCCTGTTCCCCGTACGTATCAGAAAAGGATTAAGTGAAAGATCAAATGTGACTAGCAAGTGCAGTGTTGTGGATCTGAAAAAGCAGCAACATACAGATTAATATCAGTCAAAGTAAGTAATTTAAAATAGTATTTTTTTAAAATAGCTGTCCAAACATTTTTTGAATTCTTCAATTCTGCAATAATACAACACTTCTTAAATCATTACACACTTGCATGGACAAACATATAGAATCACTGTACTATTTATTACATATATTATTTATTACAAAACAATAATACTTTTCAAATCATTACACACTTGCATGGACAAACATATATGAATTCACTGAACTATTTATAAAATATATCACACACTCACATTACTTATACATACGGCATGATCATCTTCATGCCCACTCTCAGGCATGATCATCTTCATGCCCACTCTCAAACATTGTAGCGCTTTGGTGCCAACAATATTAAAACAAAAAACAAATATCGCATTACAAATCAAAAATTAATAATTAAAAAAATAACAAATTAGAAACATTAGTTCAAGAGCCCACTGATGAGTCCCCGTGGTGGGGGACGAAAATGCATTCTGGGCATACCAAGCATTTTCTTTTTTAAAAAATTAGGGAACCACTTTCGATATAGGTCATCCAGTACCCCTCAAGGTACATTTAGACCAAACCTGAGCCTCTCACAAATTTCAATAGTTTACACATATTAGATTATGACAAACATAAAAACATGATGTCTTCTATATATTTTTACATCATATTAAGCCATAACTCTCTCTTTCTGGACTCAACGTCCATACAATTGTACGGCTTGGATAGGCATGTGTGTTGAATATATGGCATATGAAATATACTTAAACCGTAGGTAGAAGTAGATCAATTGAGGGAAACCATATTTTTCACACACATCACTTATACATATACAAAAGTTACCAAACCGTTGGTAATGTACAGTATATTGCAACATATATTGTGCAGTCTCAATGGAAAATTATAAAACTATAACAATATTAAACCGTTGGTAATGTGCAATATATATCAAAAAATGCATGTTGAACAATACCAATGGATAAATCACAACACATTTTAGGTCGACTATTAAAGAGTTACACAAATCACTAAACCATTGGTAATGTACAACATATTATAACATATGTTGAACAGTCCTAATGGAAAATCATATATAGATATATAAAAATTGTAACCTTTTTAAGTCGACCAGCATTCGATTCTTCTCACATACAGTAATGTATAAACACACTGAACATCAATACTTATTTGCTTATTAGAACTTCCATACTTCAATATATACCGCATTTTACGTAATTTTCCTAGGCATCGTGCTGGTGCACGTCTTCTCTCTTAAAAATTTATTAATTTGATCAGGCTTTTTAATAAAATACACATAAAATACATAAAATTCTTAATTTACTTAAAATTTGAATAAGTTAATAGTTTGTTCTTGAATTCGATTCGCGTATATCATGTTGAATTATGGTTTAATGAATCAAATTCGGTAGTTATTCGGATATCTGTTGAATTGATATGATTTGGTATTTCAAGTGTATGCATTTAATCCGTTGACATGATCACAAAAATGATATCATATTTTCTTTTCCTGTTTCTTATTCTTATTATTTTTTCCTTTGCTTCTCCGCATCATATCACCTAGATCCACATAGTTTCAGCACATCTTGTGAGTATAGACACGAAATATAGCGGTAGGACTATGTATTTAGTGGAACATGATGGTAGTATCATTTATTCAGTTGAATTATTTCCTTTTTATTGCGCACTGTCTAGTTCATTTTTGAACTAGTAGACTCTGAGACATTAGACATACTTGTTTTTGCATCTTTTCGGAGACTGAGGGAGCTATCTCTTTATAGAGATACGTGGATAGAGCTATCTGCCGTCCTACCTTGCACGAATTGGTTGTCTTAACAGTATGGTTAGCCCTAAACGGGATGTATACATGTGGGGTCCCCAGATTTCTGCTATATAAGTAGTAGTGCTTAGCATTGGGTCTGGGTAAATCACATGATCATACATAAAATCATTCAAGATCCTCAACTTTCCAAACAAAAAAACATACATAAAATCATCCAAAATATTATATCTTCCAACATACTTAATCAAATAATGCTGCTCCCAAAATCGGACAATGGAACTAGTTCTAACCCATACAATCTAGCTTCATCCATCCTCACTACTTGGATGTTGCGGGTAAAGATTGTGCGGTACTACAATACTATGTAGTAACTTTAATATTCACTCATTCTCACAACATCACCCACATTGTGGGATGAACGATTTATAGCGGATGTTGGATAGAGATGTCACTGTATTCTGGCATAAAAAAAACATGTACAAAGAACACACATAATAAACATGCACTAGCAATAAGGACTCACTGCCTTCATCTTCGGTCAATCAAGTTTTAGACTACTCAAATTTGTCCATCTTATAGACTTGGGAAACAGAAAAACATCACTACTCTCACACACCCTATACAATGCTGTACAAATTTTAAAACAATCCATGACATTTTCACATACATATTTCATCATACATATTACAATAAAACATGCTATTTTCATATATATTTCTTCATACAAATAACAATAACAATAACACCACACATAAGGTGAAGTACAAGCATTGGCAGCGCAACATTTCCACATTACAGATTACATTCACAAATCATACTCTCATCAGCAAACACACACACATCTGACAAAAATGTCTGTTCTCCCTTATTTTGTTTCTATTCTCCACATTTAATTTTATTTTTATTTTTATTATTTTTATTAGATCCTATTCTGTACTATATCTATTTCTTTTGCAAGATCTAAGCCTCTCCTACTAAGTACATTACTTGCTCTCTCTCTTCCGACCAAGGATTACTTTATCAGCTAGAATTACATAACTCCTTCTGCCCATCACAAAAATAGATTATTTCGGATCTCAATACTGGAATTTCCAACTACAGTTATTCAGAAATCCCTAAATACATTTCTAAATTCATCCACGGGTCACGCAACACCCTAATCCCTCTAATTGCATTTAGGGACAAACTAATACCCACCTCTAATTGCATTTATGCACAAACAAAACACCCACCCCTTGCTTCAAGATACATCTGGTCATTAAGATCTCTGCTAGATGTATAATCCAAATCATTATCCTTTCACGCAGAAAGAAGAAAATTTCAAAAAACTACCTGTAGATCACATTCACAAGGATGCAACTCACCAGACATCAGTCTGCTCGTGATAATTCTGGATATTAGTCTGTTCAGCTCGTGTTGGTCGTACTCCTGGCGATGGATTATTTCAGAACTCACTTCAAAGTCCAGTGTCCTTATGTGTATCTGAATTTAAATTATTATTTACTCCCAGTTCGCGATGCGTGTTCTTCAGTTTGTGATGCGTGTTTTTTTCAGTTCTTGAGGCGTGTGTTTTTCCAGTTCGCGATGCGTATTTTTTAGTTCATATGCTATTAGTAGCCCCTGATTTCGATAACAAAACATAAGAGTCCGTATTTCTTAGTTCATATGCAATTAGTAGCCCCTGATCTCTAAAACATAAAACAAAAGTGTCTGTGATTAGTGCCTGTTCCCCGTACGTATCAGAAAAGGATTAAGTGAAAGATCAAATGTGACTAGCAAGTGCAGTGTTGTGGATCTGAAAAAGCAGCAACATACAGATTAATATCAGTCAAAGTAAGTAATTTAAAATAGTATTTTTTTAAAATAGCTGTCCAAACATTTTTTGAATTCTTCAATTCTGCAATAATACAACACTTCTTAAATCATTACACACTTGCATGGACAAACATATAGAATCACTGTACTATTTATTACATATATTATTTATTACAAAACAATAATACTTTTCAAATCATTACACACTTGCATGGACAAACATATATGAATTCACTGAACTATTTATAAAATATATCACACACTCACATTACTTATACATACGGCATGATCATCTTCATGCCCACTCTCAGGCATGATCATCTTCATGCCCACTCTCAAACATTGTAGCGCTTTGGTGCCAACAATATTAAAACAAAAAACAAATATCGCATTACAAATCAAAAATTAATAATTAAAAAAATAACAAATTAGAAACATTAGTTCAAGAGCCCACTGATGAGTCCCCGTGGTGGGGGACGAAAATGCATTCTGGGCATACCAAGCATTTTCTTTTTTAAAAAATTAGGGAACCACTTTCGATATAGGTCATCCAGTACCCCTCAAGGTACATTTAGACCAAACCTGAGCCTCTCACAAATTTCAATAGTTTACACATATTAGATTATGACAAACATAAAAACATGATGTCTTCTATATATTTTTACATCATATTAAGCCATAACTCTCTCTTTCTGGACTCAACGTCCATACAATTGTACGGCTTGGATAGGCATGTGTGTTGAATATATGGCATATGAAATATACTTAAACCGTAGGTAGAAGTAGATCAATTGAGGGAAACCATATTTTTCACACACATCACTTATACATATACAAAAGTTACCAAACCGTTGGTAATGTACAGTATATTGCAACATATATTGTGCAGTCTCAATGGAAAATTATAAAACTATAACAATATTAAACCGTTGGTAATGTGCAATATATATCAAAAAATGCATGTTGAACAATACCAATGGATAAATCACAACACATTTTAGGTCGACTATTAAAGAGTTACACAAATCACTAAACCATTGGTAATGTACAACATATTATAACATATGTTGAACAGTCCTAATGGAAAATCATATATAGATATATAAAAATTGTAACCTTTTTAAGTCGACCAGCATTCGATTCTTCTCACATACAGTAATGTATAAACACACTGAACATCAATACTTATTTGCTTATTAGAACTTCCATACTTCAATATATACCGCATTTTACGTAATTTTCCTAGGCATCGTGCTGGTGCACGTCTTCTCTCTTAAAAATTTATTAATTTGATCAGGCTTTTTAATAAAATACACATAAAATACATAAAATTCTTAATTTACTTAAAATTTGAATAAGTTAATAGTTTGTTCTTGAATTCGATTCGCGTATATCATGTTGAATTATGGTTTAATGAATCAAATTCGGTAGTTATTCGGATATCTGTTGAATTGATATGATTTGGTATTTCAAGTGTATGCATTTAATCCGTTGACATGATCACAAAAATGATATCATATTTTCTTTTCCTGTTTCTTATTCTTATTATTTTTTCCTTTGCTTCTCCGCATCATATCACCTAGATCCACATAGTTTCAGCACATCTTGTGAGTATAGACACGAAATATAGCGGTAGGACTATGTATTTAGTGGAACATGATGGTAGTATCATTTATTCAGTTGAATTATTTCCTTTTTATTGCGCACTGTCTAGTTCATTTTTGAACTAGTAGACTCTGAGACATTAGACATACTTGTTTTTGCATCTTTTCGGAGACTGAGGGAGCTATCTCTTTATAGAGATACGTGGATAGAGCTATCTGCCGTCCTACCTTGCACGAATTGGTTGTCTTAACAGTATGGTTAGCCCTAAACGGGATGTATACATGTGGGGTCCCCAGATTTCTGCTATATAAGTAGTAGTGCTTAGCATTGGGTCTGGGTAAATCACATGATCATACATAAAATCATTCAAGATCCTCAACTTTCCAAACAAAAAAACATACATAAAATCATCCAAAATATTATATCTTCCAACATACTTAATCAAATAATGCTGCTCCCAAAATCGGACAATGGAACTAGTTCTAACCCATACAATCTAGCTTCATCCATCCTCACTACTTGGATGTTGCGGGTAAAGATTGTGCGGTACTACAATACTATGTAGTAACTTTAATATTCACTCATTCTCACAACATCACCCACATTGTGGGATGAACGATTTATAGCGGATGTTGGATAGAGATGTCACTGTATTCTGGCATAAAAAAAACATGTACAAAGAACACACATAATAAACATGCACTAGCAATAAGGACTCACTGCCTTCATCTTCGGTCAATCAAGTTTTAGACTACTCAAATTTGTCCATCTTATAGACTTGGGAAACAGAAAAACATCACTACTCTCACACACCCTATACAATGCTGTACAAATTTTAAAACAATCCATGACATTTTCACATACATATTTCATCATACATATTACAATAAAACATGCTATTTTCATATATATTTCTTCATACAAATAACAATAACAATAACACCACACATAAGGTGAAGTACAAGCATTGGCAGCGCAACATTTCCACATTACAGATTACATTCACAAATCATACTCTCATCAGCAAACACACACACATCTGACAAAAATGTCTGTTCTCCCTTATTTTGTTTCTATTCTCCACATTTAATTTTATTTTTATTTTTATTATTTTTATTAGATCCTATTCTGTACTATATCTATTTCTTTTGCAAGATCTAAGCCTCTCCTACTAAGTACATTACTTGCTCTCTCTCTTCCGACCAAGGATTACTTTATCAGCTAGAATTACATAACTCCTTCTGCCCATCACAAAAATAGATTATTTCGGATCTCAATACTGGAATTTCCAACTACAGTTATTCAGAAATCCCTAAATACATTTCTAAATTCATCCACGGGTCACGCAACACCCTAATCCCTCTAATTGCATTTAGGGACAAACTAATACCCACCTCTAATTGCATTTATGCACAAACAAAACACCCACCCCTTGCTTCAAGATACATCTGGTCATTAAGATCTCTGCTAGATGTATAATCCAAATCATTATCCTTTCACGCAGAAAGAAGAAAATTTCAAAAAACTACCTGTAGATCACATTCACAAGGATGCAACTCACCAGACATCAGTCTGCTCGTGATAATTCTGGATATTAGTCTGTTCAGCTCGTGTTGGTCGTACTCCTGGCGATGGATTATTTCAGAACTCACTTCAAAGTCCAGTGTCCTTATGTGTATCTGAATTTAAATTATTATTTACTCCCAGTTCGCGATGCGTGTTCTTCAGTTTGTGATGCGTGTTTTTTTCAGTTCTTGAGGCGTGTGTTTTTCCAGTTCGCGATGCGTATTTTTTAGTTCATATGCTATTAGTAGCCCCTGATTTCGATAACAAAACATAAGAGTCCGTATTTCTTAGTTCATATGCAATTAGTAGCCCCTGATCTCTAAAACATAAAACAAAAGTGTCTGTGATTAGTGCCTGTTCCCCGTACGTATCAGAAAAGGATTAAGTGAAAGATCAAATGTGACTAGCAAGTGCAGTGTTGTGGATCTGAAAAAGCAGCAACATACAGATTAATATCAGTCAAAGTAAGTAATTTAAAATAGTATTTTTTTAAAATAGCTGTCCAAACATTTTTTGAATTCTTCAATTCTGCAATAATACAACACTTCTTAAATCATTACACACTTGCATGGACAAACATATAGAATCACTGTACTATTTATTACATATATTATTTATTACAAAACAATAATACTTTTCAAATCATTACACACTTGCATGGACAAACATATATGAATTCACTGAACTATTTATAAAATATATCACACACTCACATTACTTATACATACGGCATGATCATCTTCATGCCCACTCTCAGGCATGATCATCTTCATGCCCACTCTCAAACATTGTAGCGCTTTGGTGCCAACAATATTAAAACAAAAAACAAATATCGCATTACAAATCAAAAATTAATAATTAAAAAAATAACAAATTAGAAACATTAGTTCAAGAGCCCACTGATGAGTCCCCGTGGTGGGGGACGAAAATGCATTCTGGGCATACCAAGCATTTTCTTTTTTAAAAAATTAGGGAACCACTTTCGATATAGGTCATCCAGTACCCCTCAAGGTACATTTAGACCAAACCTGAGCCTCTCACAAATTTCAATAGTTTACACATATTAGATTATGACAAACATAAAAACATGATGTCTTCTATATATTTTTACATCATATTAAGCCATAACTCTCTCTTTCTGGACTCAACGTCCATACAATTGTACGGCTTGGATAGGCATGTGTGTTGAATATATGGCATATGAAATATACTTAAACCGTAGGTAGAAGTAGATCAATTGAGGGAAACCATATTTTTCACACACATCACTTATACATATACAAAAGTTACCAAACCGTTGGTAATGTACAGTATATTGCAACATATATTGTGCAGTCTCAATGGAAAATTATAAAACTATAACAATATTAAACCGTTGGTAATGTGCAATATATATCAAAAAATGCATGTTGAACAATACCAATGGATAAATCACAACACATTTTAGGTCGACTATTAAAGAGTTACACAAATCACTAAACCATTGGTAATGTACAACATATTATAACATATGTTGAACAGTCCTAATGGAAAATCATATATAGATATATAAAAATTGTAACCTTTTTAAGTCGACCAGCATTCGATTCTTCTCACATACAGTAATGTATAAACACACTGAACATCAATACTTATTTGCTTATTAGAACTTCCATACTTCAATATATACCGCATTTTACGTAATTTTCCTAGGCATCGTGCTGGTGCACGTCTTCTCTCTTAAAAATTTATTAATTTGATCAGGCTTTTTAATAAAATACACATAAAATACATAAAATTCTTAATTTACTTAAAATTTGAATAAGTTAATAGTTTGTTCTTGAATTCGATTCGCGTATATCATGTTGAATTATGGTTTAATGAATCAAATTCGGTAGTTATTCGGATATCTGTTGAATTGATATGATTTGGTATTTCAAGTGTATGCATTTAATCCGTTGACATGATCACAAAAATGATATCATATTTTCTTTTCCTGTTTCTTATTCTTATTATTTTTTCCTTTGCTTCTCCGCATCATATCACCTAGATCCACATAGTTTCAGCACATCTTGTGAGTATAGACACGAAATATAGCGGTAGGACTATGTATTTAGTGGAACATGATGGTAGTATCATTTATTCAGTTGAATTATTTCCTTTTTATTGCGCACTGTCTAGTTCATTTTTGAACTAGTAGACTCTGAGACATTAGACATACTTGTTTTTGCATCTTTTCGGAGACTGAGGGAGCTATCTCTTTATAGAGATACGTGGATAGAGCTATCTGCCGTCCTACCTTGCACGAATTGGTTGTCTTAACAGTATGGTTAGCCCTAAACGGGATGTATACATGTGGGGTCCCCAGATTTCTGCTATATAAGTAGTAGTGCTTAGCATTGGGTCTGGGTAAATCACATGATCATACATAAAATCATTCAAGATCCTCAACTTTCCAAACAAAAAAACATACATAAAATCATCCAAAATATTATATCTTCCAACATACTTAATCAAATAATGCTGCTCCCAAAATCGGACAATGGAACTAGTTCTAACCCATACAATCTAGCTTCATCCATCCTCACTACTTGGATGTTGCGGGTAAAGATTGTGCGGTACTACAATACTATGTAGTAACTTTAATATTCACTGACGTCCCTGGTCGAGAAGTGATGTCCACTGCTGGCTTCTGAGTTGGGTCTATGTCTTCATGCTGCAATAGATCGAATTTCTCCTTTGGGTTCTCCCCAAAGAACCAATAGCGCTGCGGCACATTCAATACCATGTTTGCGTGTTGAATAAAGTCGACTCCTAGAAGTGTACGATTGTCCCTCGAATCTGGAAGAATCATAAATGTTAGCTGAATGATTTTCCCATTGATCTTAACATCCACTCTTGTTAAGAGCACGTCTTTCTGTTGCCTTACGCCATCTGCCAAGATGACACAAGTGTTTTGTGTTTGGAAGCTGCAGCCACTCTGTTTCAGCTGATGATACAGCTGTGAACCGGCAACGCTTATTCTTGCCGCTGTATCCACGAAACCAACACCTTCAATGTTGTTGACGGTAACTCTAACAACAGGTCGATGACACAAATAAAGAGCGGTGCTATGGTCCATAGAGCAGAAACTGAATGCTGCTGGTTCTTTTGGTTTGCTACAGGACGGACATTGGCTACGGACAACACCTGGTCGCCCACATCCGTAGCAAGTGACTCCGGTAAATCGACTTTTGCTGTCTTCTGTTTTAACGTGGTGCTGCTGTTGAGTTTGCTTCTTCTTCCTGCAGTCAGTAATAGAGTGTCCGAAGTTGTTGCAAAACTCACACTTGATGCGTTGTTTTTGAGTTTTCGGCTCCGGATCCCTCGCTGCCCTTCTCTCTGCGTTATTTTCTTCTATGATTCGAGCGCTGCGTAGAAGACCCTCAAAAGTCTTCACTTCGTCTCTGGGGATATGCTGTCGGATCTTTAAGTTGAGTAGACCAAAAACAAGGTCCAATTGCTGTTTTTCGGAGTGTGCCTCCTTGGGAAGTTCGGAAAGTAAGGCACGTTTTTCGCAGATAAAAAGGTCTGTTGGAGTGTCCTCGCTCTGCTTCTTCTCGAAGAGTTCCATGTAGACCTGGTATGCTGGCCTCAAAGGTGCAAAGGTTGTTCGGAGAAGCGTGACAACCTGTTCCCACGTACCCGCTTCTCCCTTGACACCTTGCCACCATGTAGCTGCAACTCCTTGGAGAAGCAGAGGCATTCCCATAATTGCCTGCTGGTCACTGATTCCCTCGACCTGCTTGTAGATCGTTGTTGCGTTGACGAACTCTTCCAGTTTTGCTCTGCTCCTCTCTCCGTCAAAACGTGCTGAGCAACGGGCAAAGTTACCATTGGGAGGTGGTGTGCTGGTGGTGCGAAGAGCGTTAATGAGCTCTTGCAACTGCTCTCCAGACATCTGTATGGCTGCCATCTCTGGTGCCAATCGCGGACTCCTTCGTAAGGCTATGTTCGTGCCTCGAGTTGGGTGCCAATTATAACTACTAATTAGAAAACACTATATAAAAATATATAAAGGTGTCTTTATTAATAATTATATGACAAATGAATTTGATAGTTGGAGGTCAGACCCTAGGGTGCACGACCGAATGTTCAAGCTATCTGCCTTTATCCTGCGTGAGTTGGCTCTTATATGGGAAATCCAAGATGAGCTTTCGTCGAGATGAGAAGCTGATCGATGAAAGCTTGTGGGGTGAAAGCTCGTTGTGGTGAAAGCTTGCAAGATAAAAGCTTTTTGTGGTAAAAACATCTGCTAGGTGCTCTGCTATGTTACATCTGACATTTTCATAATGTATCCTAATACATACTCATATATGAGTTGTTTGGCTTATGTTGCTCCATTTATATCATGTTTTTAGTCTGTTGTTACTACACATATAGCTTCTCAAAGCCCTTGTCTGATTGCATCACATTCACACTGATCAATCTGGTTGTTTCCACACACACACACATATATATATATATATATATATATATATATATATATATATATATATATATATATATATATATATATATACATCTGTTTTTCTTTTTGGGAAAGCTTTCTTCACTCATGCTATATTTCATTGGCTTCTTTGCTTTCTGACACACATACACAATGGTCTTGTCAAATATAATAAAGCAATTCATCATTCACCTGACTTCATCCCTCTCATTCATATTCAAAAAACTAAAAAACAAAACATTTGCATCACACTTTTTGCAATTGTTATCATTTACTTGATTACATCTTTCTCATTCATATTAAAAAAACTAAATAACTAAATATCTTTATCACACTGCTTACAAAAAAACTAAACATCACTCTCTCATACCACATACACGGCATAATTATCTCTATGCCCACTTTGTAACATTGGAACACTTCGGTGCCAATAATATTAAATTACACTACTATTCGAGGGACATATCAAATTTCAATCTACATCACACAAATGATAAATTAGCAACTTTGTTCAAGAGCCCACTGATGAGTCCCCGTGGTGGGGGACGAAAATGCATTCTGGGCATACCAAGCATTTTCTTTTTTCAAATTAGGGAACCTCTTTCAATGTTGGTCATCCAGTACCCCTCAAGGTACATTTAGACCAAATCTGAGCCTCTCACAAATATCAATAGTTTGCACATATTAGATTATCACAAACAATAAAACATGATGTCTTCTAAGTTTTACATCATATTAAGCCATAACTCTCTCTTTCTGGACTCAACGTCCATACATATGAACGGCTTAGATAGGCATGTGTGTTGAATATATGGAATATGAAATATACTTAAACCGTAGGTAGAAGTAGATCAATTAAGGGGAAACCATATATTTTCACACACATCACTTATACATATATAAAAAAGTTAAAAAGTTACCAAACCGTTGGTAATGTACAGTATATTGCAACATATATTGTGCAGTCCTAATGGAAAATTATAACATTTTTGAACTGACTATAAAAGAGTTACACAAGTTACTTAACCGTTGGTAATGTACAATATATTAAAACACATATTGAACAATCCTAATGGAAAATTACAACATTTGAAGTCGACTATTAAAGAGTTACATTAGTTACTTAACCATTGGTAATGTACAACATATTACAACATATGTTGAACAGTCCTAATGGAAAATTATATATAAAAATTGTAACCTTTTTAAGTTGACTATTAGATTCTTCTCAAAAACAGAAAGTGGACATACAGTAATGTATAAACACACTGAACACAATGTACTATCCATACTATCCATACTATCCACATAAGAAAATATCAAAAACTATATAATTCTCTCTATATACCCATATGACCTCATTAATACAATCTTTTTTCTCTAACTGATATAAAATTAATTAATAAATCACTTCCCTATAGAACTTTGATACTTCACGTCTGTGATCAAAGAGAATTGTCTACACACAATGATATGCCTTGGCAGCTGATTATTAATAATAAAATAATAAATTTGTCAACATCAGTACTCACTTGCTTAGTAGAACTTCTACAATGTTAAACTCATTCATTCCCGCTCAGTAAGATTGGTTGTGTTCCCGATCTCATTCCCTCCTCTATTCATATCTTTGCAGCAATCCATTAACGATAGCCTAAAAGCAAACAATATTTCCAAATTAGATTCTAAATAACCCAATAAACAGCAACTGGAACATATCTTTAAAGCAATATATTGTCACATCCGTACTTTGGTTATCGTGAAATGTCAGAAAATGTGAAAATAAGTCGATAACACAGTTCACATAATGCAGATAATGCAATTCTAAACATAATTCGGTTATTAATTGAATGATTATGTTTGTCTCCAAACTTGGCATATATGTATTAGTTTTTGTCTGGGTACAGGAAAGTGTGTAGATGTGCTGGGGATAAGGGATGCCCAACAGTAACATAAAATACTGAAATTACTGATAATACTGATGAATACAACTTCACACTCAAATAACAATATATACATCGGTTCATTTTTACTTACATCACATTACATTTAAAAACAGGCAATTATAATGGCAGACACCGTGGTACAGGAAAAACTTCGTAGGAAAGAACTGATACGAACAAAATGGGACATATCAACAACGGTAGCGTTTATCAATTACAAATCGAAACTTATTCAACAAACGATAGATAGAGAAAATAAATTGAAAACGAACATCATGCAGCTACCTACCATCATTATAGAAAATAAGAAAACTAGACTTATAAATTTCCAAACCAAAAACATTGCACTCCATGAACCCTGGCAAAAAACATGGCAACACAAAATAGCCATCCACATTCTTGATAAACTGGAAGAGATGTCAAAAACATCATTCAAAACATTAAACTTAAAAACAATTAATAATACTAACCAAAAAATAAAAAATACACATCAGAAAGTAGATTCTAGAGATAATATTTTAATGCTTGCCAATCCGTGCATGCCTGCGCACATTATAGATATCAATATAATATCCAATTGCATTTATGAACATAATAAAAACAATATCAAAAAATCCTGGAATATCAATAACAGTAAGGAATTTCAGTCCCTTATTGAAAGCTTATTAGCAATAAACTCTATATTCCATTGGCAAAGATGCATTTATACCTTTGCCAAAATCAAAGACCTGGAAATAGGAAGAAAACTCTTTGAAATTTTCAGTAAACTGATATCTAGTAACATGTTTCACACTCTCCAGAACACACAAACATCAAATAGATGCAAAAACATTTTCAGTGCAATGTTTTTGGATTTTAACCAATTTGTTTTTGAAACAAAAAAGAATTATCAAGCGCCCATATTGTACATTCTAAACGAGGTAGCTAGGAATATAATTAATAAGTATAATATAAGCAATAAAAATATAAGCCACAATTTCAAAATATTTTTCAAATCGGATGTAAAGGGAAACATGGTCATCACAAATAACCATCTTTTTCTTAAACATGACAACGGACAATGGTACATCACAATTTTCAAACAAGACTCAGAGATAAAACAAGAAATTCAATACTGGCCTAAATACAATCTGGGAATAGAGACAGAGCCAGAAATCTTATTGCAATATATTGATCAACACATTATTAAAACAACTGAAAACTCACACCCAGCATTACTTTACATTACAATAAATTTCTATATTTTGAAATGTTTAAAATATGTAAATATCAATGAAGAAGTAGGGAGATTTATTTTATATACGAGACACAATAATATCCTTAAAAACATTACACACATTCATAAAAACATGTCAGACAACTTAGAGAATTTAGAAGATATTGCAAATAGATCAATTGATGAACACATTATGGATACCACAATAAGTAACCTAGACATAAGCGCCTTGACAACAAACAATACATCTATAAATGTCCATAATATGAGCTCCAACAATGTTATGTTCATCTCTGATGATGATGTTGACAGTTTCATTATTTTTCGGGATGAGGACACCAATGACGACATCAATGAAAACAACAGCATTGCTCCTGGAAACAAGGACAATAACAGTAAGCCTCTAGACAAGAACAACGAAATCAATTGTCGGAACGAGAGCAACGATGACAACATTAGCATCATCTCTCGAGACAAAAACAATGAAATTATTCTTGAAAATGAAGAATCCAATCATAACCTGAAGACAATGAGAGGAACTCATATTATCATCGTCCTCCAAAAGACTCAGAGAAGAGGTGTTGGTAGACCTACTTGACCCCAAACAAATACAATTTGGCCGATCCAAAAAACCCAAATATGAAAGTATCACCAACACACACAATGTCTGTGAAACTATCACTATAAGTGATACTGAAGAGGATGGTCATGATCCTGAGCAATTTGTAAATAAACGACTTGAAATACAAACACAGGAGGAACAGAACACCGCATATATAAAAGAAGAAATAGAAGATTAAACCACATTACATTACAATACTAACTGAACACATACAGATATAAAGAACATATATATATTTTTAGACCATCAATATCTTATATACATAAATTCATCTCAAAAAATCCCTTAAACCAGCTTATCATTTTTGTTCATCAACTAATCCATTGTCATTTTTACTGTTATTTTTTTTAGCATAGGTCACTTGTACTGTTATTTTTAGCATAGGTTATTTTTAGGATAGTTTATACAATAAAGAGTTTTTGTTTATATTCAAAATATACTTTCTTTTTATTTCTGGGTCTCTGACCGTCACTTTCTGCATAAGCCTTATAAGGAAACCTCTGACATTGACACATAGCTATGAACATATATGTGTTCTCCCCAGAAGACATAGGCCTGATTAACTTAGTATCTGACTATAATTTCTTGATGACTGGCAGATTGGGAGATTTCTAAAGTGTCACATTTCAATAAAACCCTAAAACTCTCCTAACGGTTATATTTAATTTTACACTTATGCCCTGTCCTCTTTTAAATAAGTCTTTCCACCTTCTTCTTTTCTTCTTTTCTATGCCTCTATCATTCATTTCAGTATATCAGTTATCTGCTTTACATAGCAATCACAAATCACAAACATCAGACTTGACTTTATCCACTTAACTTGTTACTATTAAACACATATGTGACACTTTCCTTCTTGCTGCGCACTGTCTAGTTCATTTTTGAACTAGTAGACTCTGAGACATTAGACATACTCGTTTTTGCATCTTTTCGGAGACTGAGGGAGCTATCTCTTTATAGAGATACGTGGATAGAGCTATCTGCCGTCCTACCTTGCACGAATTGGTTGTCTTAACAGTATGGTAGCCCTAAACGGGATGTATACATGTGGGGTCCCCAGATTTCTGCTATATAAGTAGTAGTGCTTAGCAATGGGTCTGGGTAAATCACATGATCATACATAAAATCATTCAACATTTTCAACTTTCATACATTAAATCATCCAAAATATTAAATCTTTCAACATACTTAATTACATACAGCACAATGTAAACATGTACAATAATAACATACTTCAACTCAAATAATGCTGTTTCCAAAAATCGGACAATGGAACTAGTTCTAACCCATACAATCTAGCTTCATCCATCCTCACTACTTGGATGTTGTGGGTAAAGATTGTGCGGTACTACAATACTATGTAGTAACTTTAATATTCACTCACACACACTTTTCAATATAAAGATGATGCATTTAGAAATCATTATCTCATTGAGGGACCCTAATGCACACATATACATCACTTATACACAAACAAAATTTTCTCCAATAATGAAAAATGTTCTCTAACAATGCAAAATTTATCTAAATTTACTTTTTCCCAACTCTCGAAATTTAGGCTTTCAATCTTGCTTATTCAAATCAAAAATAACTATTTTGTTACTAGAATATGCGAAGCAGTCTTAGGTCCATGTTCTGTAGAGTTACCTCTGACCCCCCATATGAGTTTCTTTGTCACACTACCAAGAACATCTTGGTTCAGTAGTCTCTGAGATAATAGACATGCTGCAAAGATATCCAATCGGAGACTGAGGGAGTTATCTCTTTTTAAGAGATACAGGATCGAGCGTTCGGCCGTCCGCCCTCGCACGATGGATCATTGAAACAGCATGGTAGTCCTGCACGGAATGGGTACAGATGAGGTGGTTGGACTTCAGCTATATAGCAGTAGTGCTAAGCATTGGGTCCAGCCACATCACCTGTCACACATACAAAAAATAATAACCTTGTGCCCCCGCACAGCTGGCACTCTTTCAATTACCTCTCACTTTCAAAGACCGGATGACTTGGACTGGGTCGCCCAGGTGAACTGGCATTGCTCATACACACTACTTGAGCATTACGGGTTAAGTTCACAGGACGCTACCATTAGGTAGATGTCTCAACAACTCTACTTTCATTTTGACACCTTCCACAGTCGTGAGAGGAGTGATCACGTTACATGGACGTTCCTGTCATGTACATTGATCCTGTGATGGCTACAGCAACCATCCATTTTTAGATTTGAAAGTGAAACATACTACTACCACATACCCCTACCATGATTATGCATGATAAATGCTAAATAAACCCAATAAAATGTGCATCAAACACAAAATCAAAATTTACATGGTTTCCATGTATTACTAAATTCTTTTGGTCCATCATAATAATATTTTCAAAGCTGCTTTCGTCCATCATACAAATTAAAGAAATAACGCAACACGCCTTTCAGAATTCAATACTGCAAATTCAAATTACAGTATTTTAGAAATCTCTTAATACATCCACGGGTCACACAACACCCTAATCTCCCTAATTGCACTAAGGTGTTCACCAATACCACCCCTGTCGTCTAGACACATCTGGTCATTAAATATCTTCGTGAGGAGTATAATCCATTTTATTATTGTTGTGATCTACCGTTGATCACCTTTCCTGAGTTCGATATTCTTCACATTCGTGAAATAAAATAGTTTCTTTTAAAACAGTAATTGTACTTTTATAAACACTCAAATAATTATAACCGTAAATTCCGTACACTTTACAGATCGCCTTATTATAATATCGCGTTACAATTTAATTATCGCACTGTAATTATTCGCACCCGGATACACTAAACTGCTGTATCGCTTTTCACAGTACCACTTGTCGCTGTCTTCGCCATCTACTGAGTGTTCCCAAGCACCTCTCGCAGCGGTATTTATACTCATCCATATTCTACATCTGGGCATTTCCGTGTCTAGGGTGACTAATGGGAAATTCCGTCATCATGTGAGATATGTCTGATTTGAGTTTTCTGGAATGTTCCTTTTTGCTCTCCAGAGGGCTCCATGGGTTATTTGAAGGTCTGGACTGTGTGGAAGATGACTCATGGGAATTTCCTTTGCTATGCGAGATATGACTGGTTCTGGACTGTGTGGAAGATGACTCATGGGAATTTCCGTTGCGAGATCTGACTCATGGGTATTTCCGTTGCTATGCGAGATCTGACTCATGTGTTTGAAGCTTCTGGAATGTTCCCTTTTTATTGTCTAGACGGTTATTCTACGTTTTATCGATTGTGTAATGGCTATTTGAACACATGTATGAAATACATGTATTGGAGGTATGTCGAATATTTCCTAGCCGTTTCTAGTATTTTCTGGCGCCGATACAACTCGTTTGGCGTGCATGCAACATTATCCTTCCACACAGAAAGAAGAACATTTCAAATCTACCTGTAGATCACATGTAAAACACTTACCTTATATGAGTTTGCTCGTGACAATTCTAAATAGCGGTTTGGTCAACCCGTCTTGGACATAATTCCGGTGTGATCTACTATTCTATAAATTACTTCCAAGTGTAGGGTTCTTGTTCGCATCAATAATTCAATTTTAATTGTTAATCATTTCCAAGTGATCAGTTCAGTTCAGTTTTTATATTCATTCATAGATAATAGCCCCTTGTCTCTAAAAATAGAAAACATTATAGATCGTGATTAGTGATTAGTGCCAGACCCCCTTTAGCAAAGAAAGATTAAGTGAAAGTTAGAGTGTAAAAAAACCGGAAGTGCAGTGGAACATAGCCAACAAAGCAGCAACAAAAGTGCTCGCATCATTCAAAGTAAGTCATTCAATAGTATCATAATTTTATTTGATTTTTCAGTCATATATTGGTATTATAATGAGAATTTTTCATAACCTAATCTTGAATTTTCCAAAATAATTTGATTTTTCTGTCATATATTGGTATTACAATGAGGATTTGTCATAACTTAATCTTGAATTCTCCAAAATAACTTGATACACTTCATTCATTAATTCTTTTATTGGCGTTTCAACGAAAATGTTCATAATATGATCTTGACTGTTCTTAAATACTTTATGCATTCGAATATCAAACGAATATCTTGATGGTATTCAAAATAACACATTCAAAATAAAGAAATTTTCAAAATCTTTCAAAAAACACTGTACTTTATAGAACCTCTCACTTCATTTTCAAGGGATATTGCACCTCAGTCAGACTGGGGAGCCATATAATTTCCCACATCTCAGTCAAAACTGAGGAATCATACAAACTTACGTTGCAAACCATACTTACTATGCATGCGTATGTTGGGGTACACAATTAGATGTGTATTGTAGCATATGCTTAAAAAATCGATGTATGAATGCACATGCATGTAATTTTACGTAGGTGTGCATACATTCATTGACAAGCATAGCAAACACACTTCAAAATTTAACTTACATACTCTCCATAATAAAGAAAATAGAATAAATTCAATTAATAAGCCTACTGATGAGTCCCCGTGGTTGGGGACGAAAATGCATTCTAGGCGACCTAAACCATCGCCTTTTTCACCAAAGTTCATTCTTCAAAGGGTATCAATACACTCCTTAAAGTGTACAATACTTCATCTTACCCGAATCTTAAAAAATCTCCATCACAATGAACTTAATGCAATGTCAATTTATTTGAAGCAATTTCAATTTAATTGATGCATAACAAAGCCAGCTTACAGACTTCACGTCTATTGGGCTATTGAAAAAGTAGTTCTAAAAATTTTCTAAAAATTTTTCAAAAAATTGTCTAAAAATTTTCAAAAAATTTTCTAAAAATTTTCAAAAAATTTTCAAAAAATTTTCTTAATTCTTCAGTTTGGTCTTTCTAAATTATTTTCATCTCAATAGTATTTTATCTCATCAAATAACTGATGTAACAAATTAGATTTTCAGTTTTATCTTTCTGGATTGTCTGTATTTACCAGTCAAAACTGGGCAGCCCTATGCAACATACTCTGCAAAATAATATATCTTTTATGCATGCACATGTTAGGGTACATAGATAGATGTGTACTTTAGCATGTGCTAATAAATTCATGTATGGATGCACATGTACCTTAATTTAAGTATGTGTGCATGCATGCATTGATAAGCATAAAAAACAACCAACATTAGCAAACACCTTTAGAAAAATTGAGAAAGAAAATATGTAAAAATTTCAAGTAAATAAGCCTACTGATGAGTCCCCGTGGTTGGGGACGAAAATGCATTCTAGGCGACCTAAAAAATCGCTCTTTTTAACCAAAGCTCATTTTTCAAAGGGTATCAAGCACTCCTTAAAGTGTACAGTACTTCATCTTACCCGTTTTTTTAAAATCTCTATCACAATGAACTTAATGCAATGTCAATTGATTTGAAGCAATTTCAATTTATTGACGCATTATTAAGCCAGCTTACAGACTTCACGTCTATTGGGCTATTGAAAAAGTAGGTAGGCATGTACATTAGTGTGTATTAGCTTTCTATTATAAAGATGATGCTTTTAGAAAACATTATCTCATTGAGGGACCCTAGTGCGCACATGTACATCACTCACATACAAACAAAATTTCGCTAATTAAATTTTTTTTCTCTAAATTTACTCACTTAATTTAACTTATTATTACTTCCCTAAATTGACTCATCCAATTTCACTTATTTAGTTTTTCTAAAATTCTCACAAAAAAGGCTTAAGCCGATCTTAGAGTAACATCAGTTTATTGATCTATTATACACTACCAAGTACATCTTGGTCCAGTAGTCTCTGAGATAGTAGACACGCTGTAAGGGTTCTGAATCGGAGACTGAGGGAGTTATCTCTTTATAAAGATACAGGATCGAGCACTTGTCCGTCCGCCCTCGCACGATCAGATCATCTTAACAGCATGGTAGCCCTGCACGGGATGTGTACAGATGAGGTGCTTAGATTTCTGCTATATAGTAGTAGTGCTAAGCATTGGATTTAGGCACAACATCTGCTTACACATATAAACAATAAGACCCTGGTGCCCCCATATGACTGGCACACTTATCGTTTTTCATCGTCATTTTCGAAGACCGGATGTTTGGACTGGGTCGCCCAGATAAGCTAGCATTGCTCACACACACTACTTGGGTAATGTGGGTCAAGTTTACCCGGCTCTACTTTAGGTAGTGTCTTAATTCACACGCCTGCCGACGATAACTTACACTCCGCTGTAAAATGATAAACCAGCCCTCAATTTTTCAAACCAGCTGCTAATTACTAACGATTTTTAAAAACTCACTAAACATCAATTGAAAAATACCCTTTTCCCATTGGAATTTCAGCATTCCATTAGTTCAGTAATGCAAAATCTGGTTTTTCCACTCTTTCATCTGAAAACTTAGAAAAATTGAGGGCTATCTTATCATTTTGCAGCGCGATATAGATATTTACTTGCATCGAAGAGCCCGAGCGAAATTTTGACCAAAGCATAGTTGGTAAGTGGCACAAGGAATCAACTGCGCAAGATTGGTTTGTACTACTACGACGACAAAGAGACACTTAAACATTACGTTTTCAGCAATTCACTTGAATAAAAAAGATGCACTTATGTATCATTCAAATTGTTTTTATTGTATGATAACCATATTTTGCTATTTTACATCTTTGCTTCTTACTTAAATTCTGTTCAATTTATTTTTTGTGAGTAGATTTGTTATTCATTTGTTTTTAAAGTATTTACAGTGTTTGCGATGCAATTTTTCACTAATCACATGTTGGTTTTACTTCATTAGTTTCCCTCACATACTCTCAAATGCCGCACCACAGTTGTCCTTTGAAATCATTTAAATTTGTTATGAATCTCGTTCGAATGAATTATTCCCAGAAAATCTGAGCTTAATATATTTGCCTGCGAACTTCTCTCGTTTCAGCACATTTTCCGATCATGTGAGAATACAACACTAAATCGATTTTACTAGCATTTTGATCACATTGCGTTTTCTTGTGGGATTTTTTTGTATGCATATCCAATTTCAGTATTATTCAGTAGTTTTCTAATTTTTAACTTGGCATTCAAAATAAATATCATTGACTTCACTATTATAAATAGAAGGAAATTAAACATTAAAGACGCCGATTATATCATCTCACGTGCAAACGAACTAATTTTGTGAACAGCCATATTGCTATTATTTTACATGATCCATAAAAGTTAGCCTGCCAATTTCAAACTAGAGCAACGATTCAAAGCAGTCACTTTAGCCATTGAAGCTATTATCTGGCGTTCAGGAGAATACTTTAACGTTACTTTGCATGGAAATAACCCAGTTTATTATCAACATCGAATAGATACATTAGACTTTTGGATTACATTAATAAGGCTTGCGTTTCTTGATTCATTAAAAAAATTAAAATGCAAAACCAATGACCTCCATTATTGAGCTTTGAAAAAGATGCAATGCTCATTTCGTAATCCAAGTTCAGGACATATCGTCGCTGTGAAATCAAACCGGCATATCTGCAAAATACACATTCTTCGCTAGAGCGCTTTAAAGTTTTCGCATGTGGGCTATTTCCACGTGAATGCAAAGCGGCAAAACACCATTAGACGGGTTTTTATTCAACTTTACGATATGCCGGTGCGACATAAAAATAGAGGGGAAAATAAGGAATTTTTTGATACCAAAAACTCAAAAACTCAATTTTTGCAGATATGCCGGTTTGATTTCACAGCGACGATATAATCATCATCAATTACTTTTCTTGCCGCTAGATGCTTTATCAAGCTTAATGTAAATATTATTTTGTGCGAATCAATCAATTTGTGACATAAACATGCATCGTGTCGCGTTTTTGGACGGAGTTTTCGTGGGAATCGAGACATGATCGAAACATTGCACCAATTGGTTGGCAAACTGACTTTCGGATATACCGAAATCTCAATCGCCGATTGATAGATTATCCGAAACAAAAGATAAACAAATCAGTAACGGTCAACTCTATAGATACGTGACGTGAAATACCGTGCACCTAAATTAATTCATTTTAATAAGCAAAAATTTGCACTTTACCTTGTATTAATTTTCTGTGACGTTTTAAAAATAGCAATCTGTGTTTATCTTCTTTCTAGGAAAAACGAGAGGGCATTTCTTATAAGCCTGAATTATTTTCTACTTAAGCACCTTATATTAGTAGACAATTATTATTTGTCCTATCATATTGAGCCTGTTCTTTAAATATGGTCGCAAACAATGAACAAAAAAAACAGTATCGATTATCTGGTTCGTAAATATCTTCAAAGTGTTTGTCACGTGACATTAAATTATGGTAATGTTTTGTGAATAATACGCAGGATATCCGTTGAAACCAAGAAGATTTCTACGAGCTTTCCATTAAAAAATGCTAATAACTAATGGTTTAAAATCTTTAATATAAATATCTCGCAATTTAAGACGGATGTAGAATCTAAATTAAATTAAGAATACTTTGTAATAGTGACTTGAAAACATTAACTTGGATTGTGAATGTTACCGTGCATTTCGCTCTGAAATCACAGGAACATTTTTCCAATTATATTCTTAATAGTACACTATCGTCTATTTTTCATTTTCGCTGTCCCCTGGTCAATGGGAAATTAATGCTTATGCCTTCCTCATAGACAGATATGATGGATTTTAGTCTAATGTAAATGTTAAATCCTGTTCACCATTCTTTCGTCAAATCACGTTGGTATGCTATTGGACTTTGAATTGCGTTCATAAAATCAAGTTGAGATTGTAACATATTGCGAATAGTTTGTAGCCACTCCTGAGTTTGTTCAATAGTTCCACCCCAACATGTATAGCTTACAGATTCGGAACGTTGCGGATCCGTTGATTTTAGTAAAAACCGGTTATTTGGTAGTTCTTCTAGGGCCATTTTGTTGATCTGCCAATAGAAAACAAATTCATGCAACATTCAAGTACTTGTTAAGGAATATAATTGATATTAGAAGAGCTGCCAATATGAAACAACCCAATATAGGGTTTCTCCCGACACATCGCCGTTTAATAAAGAATCAGGTACAGCTTTTACGAGAAAAGTATTTTTGAATTAGCAGCTTTTCATTTAAATTGTGGTAATGATTTTGGTTATAGGCTCAGAAAAAGAGTTTGAATAAAAAGATTACAAGAAAAATTCCTGTCTGCAGATTGTGAATTTCTATCATTGTCAGATGAAAATTTACAAATAAATACATAGAAAAAAGATGGAAGAAGGAATAAAAAAATCCTGTGCGTAGATTCAAGATAAGACTGCCAGTAATCAACAATATTGGAATGAGAACGAAAATCATGGCAAAACATGATTCCACGAACGACCGAATGTGTTGAAGTCATCACAAATAAGGCTAAGCAATGGGCAGTGTGATTATAACCTGGTATGCACCGTCTTATCAGAATATAATACTAAATAATTATAGTGTAAATTGATACAAAAGTGTGCTCAATCAACTCTTTGATCGTAAATATTTGTAATGCTATAGCTGATTCTTATCAATATAGGAATGCTGGAATTTTTTTGAAAATAATATTTAAAATTTGTGTTTACAAATTATAAGAGCAAAGTCATTGATGTCAATGAAACCATTATAACGTAGATTCCAAAGACTTTGCTGCCGAATTTCAGTGATAACGTCAATTTGCCGGAGTGTACATTTTAATTTTATATTCGAAACACTGGACTTTAAGGAATCATGCGTCTACTCACTAAATAATGATACTGATATTAATATAATTATCTTACAATGAAACCTACTTGAATGTGAGAGCGATAGTCGTACGCAGGGCTCGAAAACTGATTCTTCTTCCCAACAGTTGTAATTCACGTTGTTTTTGATTCGGTACTACACTGGCATTGCGATCTGCATAGTTCACGGACTCGATACACATCAATTGCCCATGCAAAATAAGTCGGCCTTGAGCTGTTATATTCCCCTTGTATTTTTGCAAACGACTAATCACCATCATTTCATTTGCCGTCTTACAAACAGTCTGTAAGATCGAACGAGTCAAGTATTTTTTTTAAGTATATTACAACGTATTCTTGCAACTGAAACTTACATTCATAACCTTCGATGCTTACCTACTTAAATATCCACTAGATGTATTCAAATTCTACGCTACGAATATCTACATGAAAAATATTGCTATGAGGAATTTTAAACATCCATCCACCGTCCCTATTGCCTTAGTTTTAAATTTAGTTTTTAAATTATTTGTTCTATTTTTATGTTTACTTGATACACATGGTTTATATAATATAATAATAAAACAAAATATTGGCTCTTTAAGTTTAAGAGGCACTTAAACAAAAAATTCTTAGCATTTGAGGAAAGGATTTTTTCCAGATAGAAAATTCTACACCATTTGAAGACATCCACTCGGAAGCTGTGTTTTTGTCATGCAAGGCTTTTGTAGTCATTAAAGCATGCAAAGTAGAAGCTTGCAAACAATGTCTTTTCTCATTTTTTATTAAATGAATTTGCGAAAAAATTCCTACAACATAAGCACTACTATGTGGTAAGCTTAAGGGGGGAGATACAAATAAAATTTTCAAAAAAATTAATTTTTGTTGTCTATATAAAAAGTTTGTATAACACCTCAAAAATATGTCACCCAATTTTCAAAACTTAATTCAAAGTATTTATCATGTTAAAACTGATAAACGTGACCCTCTTGTACTTTGCGTTCGAGTGTCTTCAGAAGTACAGTTGAGCTGCCAATTTTGACTACCTGTTCTTAATTGCCTTACCTGGAGACTTTTCTATTGCTAAAAATTTGGGTAAACAGATATTTTGAAATCAATATACATAATGATTTCAAGGAATGGACAGTTTTATAGCTCTTACGAGGTACATTAATGAAGGTCAGAGCTGGTGTGGCTGTTAATTCTGTTCACTCTAGTTTTGGTAATTATTCAGTACGGAAAGATTTCGAAAACGAAAATATCAAAATTAGTTTATATCCTAAAGGAAATAAAAATGTATCAACTCGGACAGCATACCCGCGTAAACGAAAATTTTATGGAAATCAGTACTCCAAAAACAGAGATAAAACAGAACAACCGAGTGTTAGTGCGAAAAAACTTTCTAGTGCTAGTAGTGAGGACATTCGTTATAATCCTTTGCATGGCTATCGGCTTATTGAATTTTTCACGCTGTTTAGCGCATTGTCAGAGCTTGTTATGTGTCGTGAGTGTAAACAGACAATGAAATTTGAAGAAGCTGGCAATCGAGGCTAGGGTTTCAAGATAGTTTTACTATGCCACTGCGGTCGTAAGGACATAAACTCAGGACCATTTATTAATAATGGATTCGAAGTCAATCGCAGAATTGTACTTGTTATGCGCCTTCTAGGCATTGCTAGAGAAGGGATTAATTTATTTTGCAATCTTATGGACATGTGCGACGGTTTGAGTGAGAGTGCGTATAATAATACTGTTATGCATTTATACACCGCTACAAAATCAGTTTTTCAATCTTGCTGTAAAAAAGCTGTGGAAGAAGAAAAAGAAAACGAAAAACATAATAGGCCAATATTCGATTTAAAAGTATCGGGCGACGGTTCTTGGAAAAAACGGGACTTTAAATCTTTATATGGTGTCACAACGCTCATCGGATACTACTCTGGTAAAGTTATAGATATAGAAATAAAAAGTAGCTATTGTCCAGAGTGTAATTACTGGAAGAATAAAAAAAATACTGAAGAATATCGTGAGTGGTATGAAGAACACATATCTGTGTGTCAAGAGAATCACCAGGGTTCTTCGGGCGCAATGGAAGTCGAATCAATCAAAGAGATGTTTTTGAGATCAGAAGAATTGTTCTGCGTGAAATATGGTAATTACATAGGAGATGGAGACTCAAAAACGTTTAAGGGAATACTTGACGTAAATCCGTATGGTGACGATTTTCAAGTGGTAAAAAGTGAGTGTATTGGCCACGTGCAGAAGAGGATGGGTAGTCGTCTTCGAAAGATTAAAAAAGATCAAAAACTTGGAGGAAGTGGTAAACTAACCGAAGCGCTTATAATCAAGTTGGCATTATACTACGGATTAGCTATTCGGAGGAATGTCAACAGCCTCGAAAATATGAAGAAAGCTGTAATGGCCACTTATTATCATATGTGCTCCACGGACGACAATCCAAAACATGAGGACTGTCCACCGGGTCCCGACAGCTGGTGCAAGTGGCGGAAAGCTGAAGCATCTGGAGAAAATCCAAAACTAATTCAACACCCTGCACCACTTCATACAGAGGTTCAAGAGTATATTAAACCAATATTTGAAGATTTATCCCGTGATGATTTGCTCAAAAGATGTTTGGGTGGCCATACGCAAAATGCAAATGAGAGTTTCAACTCGACCGTTTGGCGTCTCGCTCCAAAGCACTTACACTCAGGATTAAAAATCATTGAAATTGCCGCGTATACAGCAGCTGGATTGTTCAACGAAGGAAATACATCTCCTTTACAAGTAATGAACAATTTAGATATAATAATTGGCAGACAATGTAGATCATACGCAGATAAAATAGATGAGCAGAAAGTGACTCGAGCAAATCAGCGCAGCTTGTTAGCTACTAAAGAAGCACGTCAAGCACGTCAAGAGGAATTTCTTGAGAAAAATGAGCTATACGAAGCTACAGAAGGACTTTTATATGGCGCTGGAATCGCTGACTAATCGGTAAGCCACTACAATCATTGAATTTTTATGTACTCAAACTTTAAACGCGTTTTTCTTAAAACACAATTTTTCAAACCGGCGTGGACGATAACTTAAAAAGTTTGCTATCTATCGCACTGAAATTTTGCACACATCTTTTCAGTGATATTACTTTCTATATGAACCTATTTGTTTTGAATTTTTTTTAAAAAAGAAAAATTTCCTTGGCAATAACGATTGAAAAATTTGGCTGAAAATTCAAATAATTCTTATAAAGTGTCTTATTCTGCACATTTTTATTTTTCATTTATTTTTTTAGGTTCATCTACGAAACGTAACCTTAATAATCACACAGAGTTGGTTTTTTATTATTTTCGATCAACACTACAGAAACTACAAACTACGCCAACCGACAACTCTCGCTGCGACCTTCCCGAAAAATAAGAATGAATCAGCTATTTTGAAATGTTTTAAAATTGTTTCTTTTTTTTTTGTAATAGATGAAAGTATAAATAAATCATATGTAAAGTTTGGAAAATGTAGAATAAATTATTCTTAAATAAAAAAAATCATAAAAATTGACTGAAATTCGCGGGTCTATATGTATTTTTCCCCTTAATAAGCTTGACACCACTTTTTTTAATTTTGGAAACATTGACTCGTCGGAAACATTTTCCAACTTAAAACCCTGCCCCAAAATTCTTCAACATCCTCTTCTGCTTCTATATTTAATTCAGAAA
Organism: Nemotelus pantherinus; assembly: GCA_963978885.1. Classification (NCBI taxonomy): domain Eukaryota; kingdom Metazoa; phylum Arthropoda; class Insecta; order Diptera; family Stratiomyidae; genus Nemotelus; species Nemotelus pantherinus. Next base: position 241,280,466 of record OZ022263.1, read on the forward strand.
AATCCAAATTTATTAGCATCCTCCATTCGTTATCTAATTCTTCAATCCCATCGTAGTCTGTTATATTTGGGAAACGTTTAATTATACCTGTCAACGAATATCCCAGCTTTTTGGGATCTATGATTGCTAAACTATTCAAAGTAAAATCCCTAAGGTCAAATCTTTTGAAAAATTGTTTGATCAGCTCTTGATAATAATTTAAGAAATTAATCTTTATACGGATTTGATCTTCATCATGAATAATTTTTTACAGTTTCAGGATCCTTGCCTCAGCCGTTCCTTTGAAAATCACTTGGGAAAATTCGTATTTTAGCAGTGTCATTTTGTGGGAAGGCGTAGAAGTAGCGGGTGCTGTTTATTGTGAAGGATGCGCATCAGCTAGCTCTTTCATTTGCAATCATTTTCAGGATCCTAGCCTCAGCCAGTCCTGAGCAAATCGCTTTTGAAATTTCATGAATTTACTTGCTATAACTTATGGGCGCCTAGTCGCCTGGTAGAATTTTAGGAGAATTTTCGTGACGGCACCAAATTCAGGTAGTTTGTCTTTGGAGAAAGAACCGATGGCGCTTCGTGGGAAGGCGTCGAGGTAGCGTTGTGCCACTTGATGTCAAGAATGCGCCTACATCGGCTCCTTCATTTGCGACCACTTTCAGGATCCTTGCCTCAGCCGTTCCTGTGAAAATAACTTGGGAAAATTCGTATTTTTATTAGTGTCGTTTTGTAGGAAGGCGTAGAGGTAACGGGTGTTGCTTGATGTCAAGGATGTGCATCAGCTAGTTCTTTCATTTGCAATCATTTTCAGGATCCTAGCCTCAGCCAGTCCTGAGCAAATCGCTTTTGAAATTTCATAAATTTACTTGCTATGACTTATGGGCGCCCAGTCGCCTAGTGGAATTTTAGGAGAATTTTCGTGACGGCACCGAATTCAGGTAGTTTGTCTTTGGAGAAAGAACGGATGGCGTTTCGTGGGAAGACGTGGAGGTAGCGTTGTGCCACTTGCCTTAACTAATAACATATCGAACATTAATTTGCAGTAGTCGAGTTCATAGTTGATCTCTAGTCAAGTGCGGAAGCAAACTTCGAGCAGAATAATAAACTTACTTATAAAAATATGAGCGAAGACGTTGGAATTATATGCGATGTAAAGGTGTATACGATTTTGGGCTCTTAAAAATGGGTATTACTGGGTTCTTCTTTTTTAGGCACTTTTAGGTTCTTTACTGTGTGTGTATTTTAATAATTATTTGTGTGGCAAGGGCGCAATAATAGGGCATTTTTACGAACGAACGGTGCCGGTTTTGCTCCGATATTCTTTTTTTGTGAGCTCGGGCGCAACGAAAAACAGCGAACTATTCTAGGGAATCGAAAAAAAATCGCGCATTGTTACATATAATATAATTCACGAAAAGGGCGGCAAATATTTCTCAGGCCTAGGGCGGCGAAATGGTAAAATCCGCCTCTGAACACATATGTACGCTAATTCACTCGTGGAAGAATCTTCTGTTCTTGGTTTTCGAACTGGATTTTTATGAAAACGTTCGCGTTGAATTAAAACAAACCGCTTGATTTTCGCGTAGCATTACGTACTTTTAAATCTCGACTTGATTTTTGCGGATTTAAATTTGGTTAAAGTATGATGGGTTGATCGCAAGTATGATGGGTTGATCGCAAGCAAAACGCATAGCACATTCATAGGACGCCTGCCGACGATAACTTACACTCCGCTGTAAAATGATAAACCAGCCCTCAATTTTTCAAACCAGCTGCTAATTACTAAGGATTTTTAAAAACTCACTAAGCATCAATTGAAAAATACCCTTTTCCCATTGGAATTTCAGCATTCCATTAGTTCAGTAATGCAAAATCTGGTTTTTCCAATCTTTCATCTGAAAACTTAGAAAAATTGAGGGCTATCTTATCATTTTGCAGCGCGATATAGATATTTACTTGCATCGAAGAGCCCGAGCGAAATTTTGACCAAAGCATAGTTGGTAAGTGGCACAAGGAATCAACTGCGCAAGATTGGTTTGTACTACTACGACGACAAAGAGACACTTAAACATGACGTTTTCAACAATTCACTTGAATAAAAAAGATGCACTTATGTATCATTCAAATTGTTTTTATTGTATGATAACCATATTTTGCTATTTTACATCTTTGCTTCTTACTTAAATTCTGTTCAATTTATTTTTTGTGAGTAGATTTGTTATTCATTTGTTTTTAAAGTATTTACAGTGTTTGCGATGCAATTTTTAACTAATCACATGTTGGTTTTACTTCATTAGTTTCCCTCACATACTCTCAAATGCCGCACCACAGTTGTCCATTGAAATCATTTAAATTTGTTATGAATCTCGTTCGAATGAATTATTCCCAGAAAATCTGAGCTTAATATATTTGCCTGCGAACTTCTCTCGTTTCAGCACATTTTCCGATCATGTGAGAATACAACACTAAATCGATTTTACTAGCATTTTGATCACATTGCGTTTTCTTGTGGGATTTTTTTGTATGCACATCAAATTTCAGTATTATTCAGTAGTTTTCTAATTTTTAACTTGGCATTCAAAATAAATATCATTGACTTCACTATGATAAATAGAAGGAAATTAAACATTAAAGACGCCGATTATATCATCTCACGTGCAAACGAACTAATTTTGTGAGCAGCCATATTGCTATTATTTTACATGATCCATAAAAGTTAGCCTGTCAATTTCAAACTAGAGCAACGATTCAAAGCAGTCACTTTAGCCATTAAAGCTATTATCTGGCGTTCAGGAGAATACTTTAACCTTACTTTGCATGGAAATAACCCAGTTTATTATCAACACCGAATAGATACATTAGACTTTTGGATTACATTAATAAGGCTTGCGTTTCTTGATTCATTAAAAAAAATTAAAATGCAAAACCAACGACCTCCATTATTGAGCTTTGAAAAAGATGCAATGCTCATTTCGTAATCCAAGTTCAGGACATATAATCATCATCAATTACTCTTCTTGCCGCTAGATGCTTTATCAAGCTTAATGTAAATATTATTTTGTGCGAATCAATCAATTTTTGACATAAACATGCATCGTGTCGCGTTTTTGGACGGAGTTTTCGTGGGAATCGAGACATGATCGAAACATTGCACCAATTGGTTGGCAAACTGACTTTCGGATATACCGAAATCTCAATCGCCGATTGATAGATTATCCGAAACAAAAGATAAACAAATCAGTAACGGTCAACTCTATAGATACGTGACGTGAAATACCGTGCACCTAAATTAATTCATTTTAATAAGCAAAAATTTGCACTTTACCTTGTATTAATTTTCTGTGACGTTTTAAAAATAGCAATCTGTGTTTATCTTCTTTCTAGGAAAAACGAGAGGGCATTTCTTATAAGCCTGAATTATTTTCTACTTAAGCACCTTATATTAGTAGACAATTATTATTTGTCCTATCATATTGAGCCTGTTCTTTAAATATGGTCGCAAACAATGAAAAAAAAAACAGTATCGAATATCTGGTTCGTAAATATCTTCAAAGTGTTTGTCACGTGACATTAAATTATGGTAGTGTTTTGTGAATAATACGCAGGATATCCGTTGAAACCAAGAAGATTTCTACGAGCTTTCCATTAAAAAATGCTAATAACTAATGGTTTAAAATCTTTAATATAAATATCTCGCAATTTAAGACGGATGTAGAATCTAAATTAAATTAAGAATACTTTGTAATAGAGACTTGAAAACATTAACTTGTATTGTGAATGTTACCGTGCGTTTCGCTCTGAAATCACAGGAACATTTTTCCAATTATATTCTTAATAGTACACTATCGCCTATTTTTCATTTTCGCGGTCCCCTGGTCAATGGGAAATTAATGCTTATGCCTTCCTCATAGACAGATATGATGGATTTTAGTCTAATGTAAATGTTAAATCCTGTTCACCATTCTTTCGTCAAATCACGTTGGTATGCTATTGGACTTTGAATTGCGTTCATAAAATCAAGTTGAGATTGTAACATATTGCGAATAGTTTGTAGCCACTCCTGAGTTTGTTCAATAGTTCCACCCCAACATGTATAGCTTACAGATTCGGAACGTTGCGGATCCGTTGATTTTAGTAAAAACCGGTTATTTGGTAGTTCTTCTAGGGCCATTTTGTTGATCTGCCAATAGAAAACAAATTCATGCAACATTAGAGTTCTTGTTAAGGAATATAATTGATATTAGAAGAGCTGCCAATATGAAACAACCCAACATCGGGCTTCTCCCGAAACATCGCTGTGTAATAAAGAATCAGGTACAGCTTTTACGAGAAAAGCATTTTTGAATTAGCAGCTTTTCATTTAAATTGTGGTAATGATTTTGGTTATAGACTCAGAAAAAGAGTTTGAATAAAAAGTTTACAAGAAAAATTCCTGTCTGCAGATTGTGAATTTCTATCATTGTCAGATGAAAATTTAAAAATAAATACATAGAAAAAAGATGGAAGAAGGAATAAAAAAATCCTGTGCGTAGATTCAAGATAAGACTGCCAGTAATCAACAATATTGGAATGAGAACGAAAATCATGGCAAAACATGATTCCACGAACGACCGAATGTGTTGAAGTCATCACAAACAAGGCTAAGCAATGGGCAGTGTGATTATAACCTGGTATGCACCGTCTTATCATAATATAATACTAAATAATTATAGCGTAAAATGATACAAAAGTGTGCTCAATCAACTCTTTGATCGTAAATATTTGTAATGCTATAGCTGATTCTTATCAATATAGGAATGCTGGAATTTTTTTGAAAATAATATTTAAAATTTGTGTTTACAAATTATAAAAGCAAAGTCATTGATGTCAATGAAACCATTATAACGTAGATTCCAAAGACTTTGCTGCCGAATTTCAGTGATAACGTCAATTTGCCGGAGTGTACATTTTAATTTTATATTCGAAACACTGGACTTTAAGGAATCATGCGTCTACTCACTAAATAATGATACTGATATTAATATAATTATCTTACAATGAAACCTACTTGAATGTGAGAGCGATAGTCGTACACAGGGCTCGAAAACTGATTCTTCTTCCCAACAATATCGGCAAATATTATACTTTGTTCGAAAAGGAACAGTTGTAATTCACGTTGTTTTTGATTCGGTACTACACTGGCATTGCGATCTGCATAGTTCACGGACTCGATACACATCAACTGGCCATGCAAAATAAGTCGGCCTTGAGCTGTTATATTCCCCTTGTATTTTTGCAAACGACTAATCACCATCATTTCATTTGCCGTCTTACAAACAGTCTGTAAGATCGAACGAGTCAAGTATTTTTTTTAAGTATATTACAACGTGTTCTTGCAACTGAAACTTACATTCATAACCTTCGATGCTTCTGTAATGCTTGGCACTTCGTCAATAAGTCGTGCACGTTTCGTTTGATTAGATATTTCCTCAAAAAGTAGTTTGTACTTTGTGATCCTTTGCACCGGTTTTATTAGTAGATCGTTTAACTGTAATTGAAAGCCATATGTTCCGTATCTGACTGGTATAAGGCATCCCTGAAAGTAAAATACTTACGTCTAATCTGTGTTTAAGTTTTTGTCGTATTAGATCGAAATGCACCATATACTTGGACACTATATGATCTGATTGCGGTTTGTTTTTGCAATAGAAATAATACATTTCCAATTTACGATCATATCGTCTCATCATACGACCGAGCTTGGTTGGTTCTTGTGAGCATGTTTTTAGTGCGTCGTGAAATTGACTGCAAATTAATGTAAGCTGAGTAAAATTACTTTTGAAGAATACAGAATATGTAACATACTCTCGATGAAATTCATATATCGCTTCTATATTGCAAAATATCATTTTTTCCATTGACTTAAGTTCTTCGGGTAAAGCTATATCACTTTTCGGATCTCGCATTTCGGCCATATATCTGCAGATTGAATAATAATGTTAATCGAATTAAAAAACAAGTAGATCGCCTTGGAGCCTACCCGTTCACAATTTCAGACAAATCCTGAATATAATTCTCTTCGGTTGTCACCAGTTCTTTCAGAGCACATGCTCTTTTCCTTAAAGCGGATTTTACATGACTTTCTGAGTTATTCTGTAAGTGAACTTTCGATTAGTTTCAGCAAGTTCTAATTTTTAGATATTCAGAAGAATGGAAAATTAAGGCACCACTGCCAACATTTTAACATGATACCCTGATTAATTTTATTTATAATCAATACTTCACTTACCTCTTCGACGTTTTCGTTTGAATCATCGTTCGAATACGTTGCTTCTATTTCTTTATCACTACTTATATCTAGGGGTTTAAGGAACTTCGATTTGACTTCATGTTGTTCCTGTGAAAGAGATGCATTTAAGTTTTTTTGCTTCGGAGCTAATTTAGATATTTCAAAAGTGCGGTGACCGCCAAATCACACTGTAATACAAGACAAGGTCTCATATGACTTACGGTTTTCTCTTTGACGATTTGCTCGATTTCCGACATATCGACAGGGGCGTTTTCCTCCAACTTCTGCAGCGATAAATTGCTTGTCTACATCATTCACAAAATTGTTACTTGATTCGTTGCACGTGAGCATTTCAATGAAATTCTTACCAAATTACTAGTATTATCCTTTATATCCTTATATACTGGAGGTCCGTTTGTTATAACACAAGGTTCCTGAATAGGTTTCATAGGAGGCGGTAGTTCGAGTGCGATCTCTTCTTCAGCCTCGTAGTCAGCTTGCGAAGTATTCTGCGATGTATTCGACGAATTCAAGTCATACTCTTGCTCGTTCTGTTTTTCGGATATCTAACGAAATCAAATCACGCTATCGAATTCTCACACAAATTGCTAATTATGTAATTTACCCGCAGATTTTTATCGGATCCCTTTTTCACTAAAGTCCTTTCAACAGCCGGTTTGTCAACTTTTCCCTGTGACAGCTTCCTAAGTGGTTGTGGAAGCCATTTTCTTCTGTGAAAATAGATAAAATATCACAATATTAACACACTCAACTCAAATTTCACGTCACTCTTATCAACTTGAGCAACTTTTAAATAAATATTGATTCGCTGGTCTAGTATCATATAGGTTTTTGCTTTTAGCTCGGCCCCGTACTACGGAAGCTATGGGCACAGTGTGTTTAATATACTGTTTCTATCTTTGTAGCTAATTTCGTGTCAATTACTTTTCATATGACATTCCGTCGCATATATATTTATCATGAACAATTAATTATAATTCAAAACGAATTCAAGAAGCGAACTAATACGCGAAAAACAAATAGGTTTGAGTAGCTACAAACGGCCGCACGGACGGACGGAAGAACAGACGCGAAAGTACTCGTCATATATACAAGTATTACACCTTACACATTTTCTATGCCTCTGCGTCTAAAGCTTCAGACGCAACGACAAATTTAAGGTGTTCTTATAGATACTATACATTTCTTAAGTATTTTCGGAAGCGTGGTGCTGGTGACTCTTCATACAAACGCGCCGCCGTGCAAACCTACAGCCTACACCTCGAGAAAAAATGGTCAGCGGGGTGAGCTTCATTTCATGTTTCGATAAAGCTAGAGCTTCTTCATATTGACAATGCGACTTGTAGATTCGTAAAGAGTCTCACGAATGCAAGTTCGCATGCGTGAATAATGATTTCATAAATTTGAATCAGCACGAGCATGAAATGATAATAAAGTCGTGCTTTCATAAAGATAGAAATATTGCATGGGTAAAAAATCAGGTACGAGAATATTTTGAGTTTACACAGTTTAAACAGTGTGTGTGTTCACGCACGAAATGAAATTGATTAATTCAATTTCACGGTTATCGTACAAAAATATTAGCAGTGATTGAGTGATATGCGTCAGAAAATCTATGGCAGGACGTAGGAGAAATGCTCTGAATTTTTCGCAAGACGCTCCATTTATTTTGAATGAGCATACGGTTTGTGGAGAATTAAAATAGTGGCACAAATATGATGGCAGTGTCACGTTTGTTTGTTTGTATATCTATTTTGTGTGATTTGGAGAACGTTGTTAGACTTTAGTGGCAGCTGAGAAGATTAATATATATAGAATCTAAATCAGAGGTCACAACAAAGATTGCAATTTTTAATAACATTAAAAATGACAAATTTTCTTTCCAAATGTATATATGTATGTCACAGTATAATCAATTTCAGAAAGGGACATAAACAGTGGACATAAACAAAAGGCCATAAACAGTGTTTGGTCTTGAGGGGGAATACTTACGGTTTTCACTATTGAAATAAAGACTATTTTACTTGCCTTCATAGTGCACATTCACGAGCAGGTTACATACTACTTTTAAAGTCAATGAGAAAAATGGTGTAGACACTTCCACGCCACTTCACATCACAAATGAAGCTTCCACTTCATTATTAGAGTTAGGTCGTGCTCGGATTTTCACATACTAGGTATTCCTAGTACGAGTACAGAAGCATACCTGCTCCAAATACTTATTCCAATCGTACTAGCAAGTATTTTTTGAAGTATGTATGTATATACTTATAATGCATTAGTATTTGCAGTGGTGTAATGAAATATTATGATTTACTCCCCAGACACAAAGTTTCTGAGCAAGATTAGTGATGGTCTAAGATGACCATAAAAGGATACCGAGTCATTAGTATGTGTATGTCAGAACTTTTCAATGGTCGGTTACTGATTTGAGCTCCTTGCCAAGTCCCTACCCTGTATGGGAGCCATCTAAGGAAAAACAATAAAATTCAATCAATTTAATTTGATTACCATTTTATTATATGCACAAACCACCTCCTGTAAAGCCGACCAAATAAACTTGTTGCCAATTATATAACTTTTCGTCGGTCGAACTGTGATACCACTCTTTTCTCGGTTAATCTCAGTCGGTAAAATCAAAAATTATCAATTTTTTCCACGATTCCCAAAACACCCGAATAAAATACTTAAAGTAAATCAGTCTATATCTCTATCAGGTTAGAGATGTTCAATATTCTGACGGCCTCATCAAGTATGAAATTCTAAAGTCAACAAACTAAGAAGCTGGCACAACATTTTAAGCATGGTTACTCAGATAAAACCCTTTTTCAAGTACAATATCATATTAGCAAGTATGAATAACTCTGAAGTATAAAATACTCATAAGTACGCTAGTACTCGCACGAACGAAATACTAGGTACGAAATGCTAGCGAGTACGTCATACTAGCTAGTATGAAAGGACTAGTTAGAACGAAATACGAATTCACATTAATATTGTAATATACGTATACTAATATACGTCGCTGTTTACTTGAAATGAATCGAATGAAGGAAATTTATTAGGTAAATTTTTGATTATACACTACATAAATACTCGTACCTAGTGTTGTGTCATATTTGACTTCATCATTTATATATTAGGACTTGATTGATTGTTCAAAATTTATTTAATTTGTTTAACTTTTCTTTGTTTCCACTAAGAATAATAAGATTGTAGTTCATACTGTAAAATTTGTATTGAATTGTTTGATCATAACAAACATAAAAAAAGGACTGTCTGTCAAATGAAAAATATGAAAAAGACTAACTGAAATTTGTAATTGATAGTTTTAGTTGAAAGTAGTAATTAAAAGTTGTAGTTGAGGGTTGAGAATTTAGCCATGTTCAATGAAGAAAGCTTGTTAACTCTAGAAGCATAATCTACGTCTTTGAGACGAATACATATTAAATAATTATTTGTCTCTTTTTAACGCTTTGAGCTAGAGGTTTGTTTTTTCGTGCCAACTTAGTGTCCACCGAGATATATCAAGCTGTGATTACGTTTTCCTGGTAAGTGCCGCCTTTTCTGTAATATTGCTTGCTTGTACGTCTCTGCGACGTATGTTTATGGTCTACGTAACTTTTGTGAATTTTGGTTAGTATATGTTTGTTATTTTTAGGTGTTTATAGATTTTTTTGAGGCATTTATATATAGTTACTGCTTATTTATCATCATGGTGTATTCAAGTGACAGTGGAAGAAATTGAACAAATTTTAATAGAAGATGATGTGCGTAAGTACATTTAATTGTTAATATTAAAAGTTTGAATAAAAAATTTTTGATTAAAATATCGTTGTACATTTCATTACTTTATTCTAAACCTAGAACCTATTAATTTAAGGCATAAAAATATCATTTACTTTACGTTATAGAGCGGTTTTAGTATTACGTATGATTATGCTTAACGTACTATAAAATAAGATTATGCTTCTAGGTTAAATAAAAGACAAAAAATATGATTTATTGTATGAATTTGGAATTGTTTGTGGAGTCGATTATATCAACCTTTGTCATGAATCGATTAGGTATGGTCCTACGAGCCGGGAGAAAGAATTTTAAAATTATGTCATCAGCCAAAATCGTTTAAACGCTAGATTCTTTGTCATTGCAGCGTTCCCGGGGGAGATTTTCGTGGTGCAATTTTGTCGTGTATCGAATATATAGGTTGAAGAAATTAAACACCTAGTGTTGTTGAAATTAGTAAAAACTGCTCCGAAAAAATACCTGTTCCAAATACTTGGCCTAGTATATGCGCCTCATCTCTATTCATTATAGTCAAACAGGCAACTAAAGAGTTTGCCTTATAAAACTATTAATACACAGCTCGTAGCAGCTGGCATTTTGTAATGGATCGGGTTAAACCACTTAGCTAAAATTTCAATTTTTGACCAATTCACAAAAACAATTCCACTTGATACTGCTTTTGGGGGCTTAATCCGCAAAATGATCCATATTCACGCATCAAAAATTCTGTGCTCGGAAAAGCTTTAGAGCCGATATACGTTGTCTATGCTATTATAGACAAGAAGGGAAAAGCGATCACAAATTAACCCTCCGAGAACACAGGGGGTCAAATTGACCCCAGAGACCTTTTTGACCAATCGCAGGGCTTAGGCCTGCGGGAAAAGGGGGGTACTGTAGGTTCCTTAGTGTATTTCTGTGCCTTGACTTTTAGTTTAAACCATTTTCATACAGTCCCATGTCATCAGTCGTCGTTGAGCAGCCTTTGAAGCAGATCAAGGGGTCAAATAGACCCCATGTGTACTCGACGTCAATTTTGAGGTAAAATTCAATATTTTTTGTACTTTATAAATCGATAGATTAATTTAAAATAGCCAAAAAATAATTGTTTTTAATATGTACCAATTTTTTCCAGCTTGTAAAAACTGTTTTTAATAAATCGATTTATCCTTTCGAAGCTAGATATATTTAGTTTTTGTGACAAATATCGATATTTCGAGGGTAATCTGCCCTCTTCTTCTTCAGTGTCTATTGGCCTATCGATAGACACTGACACTGACGCTACCAAAAATAAATCTGCCATTACTGCCTTGAAAGAAGTTGTGGCTCACCTCGTCGAGCCATATTTACGAGAAAAATTAAATAATACCATTCTACGTGTAGACATTCGAAAAGGGATCGAGAATATTTTAGGAATAAATATCCCAAATGTTCCTTCAGAATGTCCAAAGCTCAATAAAAGAGCAATATGTTTATTGTGCTCTCGAAAACAGGACCACAAAACAAAAGATGTGTGCGCATCTTGCGATCGACCGATGTGCGACGAGCATCGGGCATTTTTATGTAATGATTGTGTTGGATATGAATAATTTTTCAATTTTTTCTTTATTTTGTCAATATTTTTATGTATTTTAATGAATAAAAAATAGTTTTTTCTATTAAAAAATGAAAAAAATCATTATTTTTCATACCTTCAAAAACACTACTACCAATATGCGTAATGAATATCTTTTTTGCAACGCTTTATATAGGGATGATTTTTGTATTATTCTAACCATATCAATTTTAAGCTCAAAATATTAAAAATCAACAAATTTATTAATTTTTTTAAAAATATGCAAATATAAAAAACCTTCAAAATCGCCACCGTAAATATGCAAAATAAATATTATTTTTTTAAGGGCCAATATACATCTAATTTTTTTATGATTTTGTCATATCTTGAGAGTATCTGTCTAAATTTTTAGCCAAAAATATTGAAAATTAAAAAAAATAACGATTTTTTAGTAAAAAAATTATTTTCGGCAAAACTGTTTTTCGCGAATTTTTTTTAGGTATGTTAAGGACATTTAAGGCACGTCGTATGCATAAGAACTACTAGAAAAGGTCTCAAACTATGCCTACAAATTTTTTCAAATTAAAATCTTCAGTGGCGGCAATTCTATAGACGTTCAAAAGTACTTGGGGTCAATTTGACCCCAAGTGTTCTCCATGATCGAAAAAATAGGTGTGTACTCGGAGGGTTAATAACTTCTATGAAAATTATATGTTTGTTTCCGTAATATTAGTGGTTTTTCCTAAAAGGATTTGCTTAACCCTTATGTGTATACCCAACTTAAGTAACGTTGTTGTATACCCGGGTACCTGGGTGCCCACCTCCAGTTTGTCCTCAATCCTGAGTCCGTAATTCCATGAAATCGCTTACAATATTTTTTAACAATAATTCAACATCATCAGAAACTCCCAAAATTATTTTGTTGTCAATTAGCATTTTATAATTCCAGGAAAAATTTTACAGGGTCGCGACGTGCGGCTGGATTGAAGACACATTTCAATGAAATCGTTTAGAAATTTTTTTTACAACGGAATGTTTCATAAACATCATTAGAAACGTACGCAGACGCTGTTCAGGTAACGCGAAAAAAATGTCGATCTACTGCCGTATTCAAAATTACATAATTGTTAAGGGTTGCTTCAACCCGCTTACCCTCTAGCATAAAAACTGCCACATGCTGCGTTTTGTGTTATTCTGAATAGTGCTGCTGAGACGAACAAGTGATATTTTTATAATTGAATTAAGTGTTATTTTTATAATAAATCATGGAAGAACTATCGAGAGCTGAATTTGCAAGGTGAATATCATTTCCAAATATATAGATAACTATCTCATTTTTGTATAATAATAAACTCGTTTTTATCATTCTATTAGATTGAGTCGCTTGGAACGAGAAATTTATCTGAAAAATCTGCTTGGAGAAAGTGATGAAGAATCAGATTTCGAAGACGACAGCGATGATGAGAATTGGTTGCCTGAGAGTATAGTAAAAGAGCCACCGTCAGACACAGGAACTCCTGCCGAAACGACCGAAGGTGAAGAGGATTCTGAGTCGGCTGAGAGTGGCAACGAGTATCAAACGCCCAGTACATCAGCGGCTGGATCTGGTGAGGAAAGATCAAATGAATATATATCGAAAGATAAAACTGTGTGGAGCAAGACGCCGCCTCCAATACACAAAACACACGCGCAAAATATTTTACGTCAAAGATGTGGTCCACATAGGTCGACAGAAACCCTATCGATAAGAGACACCTTCAAGAAAATCTTTACAGTGGAGATGGTGGATCTAATTGTTCGACATACAAACAGGAAGGCTGAAGCAGAAATTTCTATATATAACGAAAGGAACCCGAATTCGATACGATCATGGAAACCAATTAGTGTGCAAGAATTTTATGCATACATTGGGGTTTTAATTTCTTCTGGCGCAAACAATTCGAATACTGACCACATAAACGAAATGTGGAAAGCTACTTCATACCCTCTCTATCGCGCATCAATGGGAAACAATAGAGTTCGATCTATAATGCGATTTATTCGTTTCGACGATGCTCGTACGCGCCAGAGCAAACAGGATAAAGCAGCTCCTATTCGTGACATTTGGACAATGTTGAACTCTAATTTGGATAAAATGTACAAGCCGACAGCAAATTTAACTATTGATGAGCAGCTTTATGCTTTCCGCGGCCATACCAGGTTTACCCAATATATACCTTCCAAGCCAGCCAAATACGGCATCAAGATTTGGTGGATTTGCGATGCCGAAAATTCATACCCTATTCAGGGCATCATTTACACGGGCAAGCAGGGAAATGTTCGCGAAACAAACCAAGGAGAGAGGGTTGTGAAAGAACTTGCTGCGCCGTTCAAAGGAAGTGGGAGAAACATTACAATGGACAATTTTTTTACCACTTTGCCTCTTGCCAAGCACTTATTATCGTGGCAATTGACTATAGTTGGTACCCTGAAGAAGAATAAACCATATATTCCCGAGCAAATGTATTCTTCTAGATCGAGAGAGCTATACTCTTCTCTCTTTGGTTTCCACGAGCATGTAGCAATCTGCTCGTATGTGCCAAAGAAAAATAAAACTGTAATCCTACTCTCGACGATGCACTCAGATACTGCTGTAACTGGTGATGAAAAAAAGAAGCCTCACATGATTACCTATTATAACAAATACAAATCAGGCGTGGATGTAATGGATCAGATGGTTAGCCGTTATACCGTGCAAAGGCGTACCCAACGATGGCCTCTGGCTTTATTTTTCAACGTCATAGACATAGCGGCTCTAGCATCATATATCATTTATTATGAAAATAATAAAATGATAAAGAAAAAAACTCATCAACGACGACTCTTCCTACGTCAACTGAGCGATGAGTTATCAAAACCTTTCATTGAAGATCGCGCTAAAAATGACCAAATACTCCGGAACTTTACTACAAAGACTGCGATCGAGAGTGTAATTGGACCAATCGGACCACAGCTGTCTGCTTCCGCCTTTCTTCCACAAACTCAATGTCGAGACAACACTGGTAGATTCAAAATAACTGGCTCTTGCCATATATGTTACAAAGACACAATAAAAAGACGCAGGAAAACGCGAAAGTCTTGTTGTGTTTGCAAAAATCCTGTGTGTGATGAACATTCAACATCCACTACAAAATGTAACCATTGTATTATGAACCAATAAAAATGTTTTATAATATGCTAAAATTATTCCTAATTGTTTATTTATTGACTTCAATCTTCATAATATATCAATATCATTGAATTTCTGGGCTGAAATACTAGTGGGCACCCAGGTACCCGGGTGTGAGCTAACGGTATGTTGACTTTGACCTCACTTTTCATAGGTTCAAAAAAATCGCAAAAATTTTTCGAGTTTGTCATTAGCTTCTAAAAGAGTTAAAAGGAGAATTCCTGAAGCCTCAGGTTGCTACCTCAATTATTTTAAAAGTTATAACTAAAACAATGACGAAGTGGGCACCCGGGTACCCGGGTATGCACATAAGGGTTAATTAAATCCACAAAATTTAATGGTGCACCCTTTATTTGTTCAAAAGGTCTTGCGAAAATATCAACAACATTGGTATCGTTGGCAAACCTCTTTTTTACATCAGAAGAAGCACGTTTGCAATTAGACTTTACACGTTTGCAATTAGACGTTTGCAATTACCAGCAAATGAAATTCGTCAATTAGTTATTAGTTCGGCACACACTCAATATTGTGTACCTAAATTATAAAGTTCAATTGAGTATTATTACATTTAAATATTCATTTATAGCCCCAAGGAGTGTGCTTAAAAATTCATATAATGTTACAATAATGATAATAAATTACGTACAC
Source organism: Nemotelus pantherinus (assembly GCA_963978885.1). Taxonomy (NCBI): domain Eukaryota; kingdom Metazoa; phylum Arthropoda; class Insecta; order Diptera; family Stratiomyidae; genus Nemotelus; species Nemotelus pantherinus. The sequence goes on from OZ022263.1 coordinate 241,295,940, forward strand.
ATTCAATCCATATAAGAATGTGTACCTCAAAGCTGAACTCTATTTCGCGACATTAGCAACTTAATACACTTGATAGGTACATAGATAGCTTATTGTAGATGCTGCAAACTTTCAACAAAAGTGGCATGCTAACTAACGGCTAAATGTATAAATAAATATAAAATGCAATGGCAACCTTTCGCCAGTATCAAAGCCAAGAATATATCACATCTGCTTCACGTTGTTATATAACATTTGAAGTTATAGGAGTATAAAGAAATTTAGGGTTACCTGCAGAGAGTTTTTTCAAATAATCGAAAGCTTAATATTTGCTGTTTATTGTCACTACAATATCATTACCAATTGAAAATTCTACGATAAAACCGCTTAATAAAGATATTGCAAACAAACACAAAACCAACAATAGCTGGCAACCCTATCATGGCTTTTCAACCAAATTTGGCCTGAATAATGTTTATAATAGGTTCCAGTAATTGTATGAAATTCGTATTGATTTCATGACTGCACTGGAAGTTATAGGGCAAAAAGTTTTATTTTCCTGAGCGAATTTTCAAAACCAAAGACACAAAAATTACCATAGCTGGCAGCACCAATCGAATTTTTCAACCAAATTTCCATCAAACAGAGTTTAGAGTAAGGTTCAGCTACTGTGTCAATTTCATGAAAATCTGGTAACTTATTCACATTTCAAAGGGCAAAAAGCATTTTTTTTTCTTTGTAATTTTTCAAGATGGCACCACTAGAACAGAGTTGCCTACAATTCAAAATCGCTTCTATCAGACCTGGCCCTACTTAAGTCCAATGCATTCTGTAAATTTCAATTCTATCTGATTATTGATTCGTGAGTTCCCGTGAACAGAAGTTTTTGAAGCTAAAAATATAGGTTAACTGGTTACCGTTCTTGTCCGACATGAAATTTCCAATTTTTACTTTGACTGTGTAGATTAAGCATGAGATTTGTACACAGATTGGTTTTATTGTAGAAACAGACATTTTTTAGGATATTCGGTCGTTTGAATGTTTTCACTTCCAAATTTTTATTTTTTCAAATTTAAGACACCAAAATTATCATAGCTGGCAGCTCCAACCGAATTTTTCAACCAAATTTCTATCAAACGTGGTTTAAAGTAAGGTGCAGCTACGGTGTGAATTTCGTCAAAATCGAACGATTCAATCAGAATTTATAGGGCTAAAAGCAGTTATCTTTTTTAGTGATTTTTCAAGATGGCACCACTGGCACAGAATCGCTCACATTTCAAAATCACTCCTATCAGACCTGGTCCTATTTAAGACCAATACATTCTGCAAATTTCAATAAATTCTGTTCATCGGATCGTGAGTTTCCGTGAACAGAAGTTTTTGATGCTAAAAATATAGGTAACTTGGGCAAGGGTTACCAGGCGTGCCCGTAATACCATAACTTTTTTTATTTTTTGGTTATGTAAACAAAGCACAAAATTTACATATGAGCGGCTTTTTTTTTAAGAAACGACATTTTTTCAAGAGAGACGATGATTTGGAGGTTTTCACTTTCAGTGCCTGCCCTAGCTACAGGGTTGCCAGCACGCTCATTAAAACGTACATTAATCTACAACTAAATAATATCAATACGTCCTGAAAATTTCGTAATCATGGAATAGCTCTGTCAAAAGTTATCGCAATTTAAAAATTTACAAATTTTCCTGTTCTCATTTTAGGCACCCAGCGCACACATGGGGTTAAAAAATTCCAAAACATTATCTGATTCATATGTAAAACTTGTTCGAAATTTATGTTGTCAACTTTATTTTTGCAAAAACTATTTGTGTACGGAATAATAGGTATATTAAAAAAATCACTAAAATGGCCGCCGGCGCCAAAGGGTTAAAGATTATTAACTTTTTGTGAGACCTGGCACTATTCTGCATATACACCAATGTGTCCTGAAAATTTCAGCTCAATCGGATGGCGCGTTCCTGAGATTTTTTCACTGAAATTTTTTGATGATATATATATATATATATATATATATATATATATATATATATATATATATATATATATATATATATATATATATATATATATATATATATATAGAAATATGAATTTTTGGCCAAAGTGATTTTAATACTAATGTTCTTCTTCGAACATTAGTAAAAATAGTTTCTATAATAATAAATTCGTGAGACTCAATGTGAATAATTTTCATATTTTTTTCAAATTTGAACCTTTATCTTTTTTTCTAATTTCAATGGATCAATAAGTATTTTTGCACAATTAATTCAGAGCACAAATAATTTGGAACATTGTTTGAATGTTTCTGTGAATTTTTACCTTATTGTGATTTTTTCAATAATTGTTATGCAGTTATTTTACAAAGCTAATATTCTACCGAATCCACCATACTTTTTGTAAGCTTTACTCTCATAATACAATTTATTATACGATTCATTCAATTGAACCAATTGAAAACGTTTTGCACAAAGAAAACTGCATCCCACTGTAACTTTTGCAGACTAGTTTCACAACAAGGTAAAAAGTTTCATGTTTAATAAATATAAGGCACTAAATATTTTACTATTAGAGCTTTTAACATTTGAAGAATAAACTGATTGAAGCATAAACTCATTATTTTGCTCAAAACCAGCACAAAGAAATATGGAGCATGCATTCATGCACAAAAACAAAAAGTATTATTGCCTAAAAAATAGTGCACATATATTCAAAATTCGAAGGGGTAATAAGATGTAATCTTTTTTTATATTGCTTGCTTGAAAACTTAGCGATAATATACATATTGTGTTATGAAAATATGATAGAGCAGACACTGTGGCGTTTTCAGTTGTAAATTGATTTTGAGGATTATTGTGGCACGCGAAGATTGTTTTGGGTGAATGTGACAGATTACATTTCAGAAACCTCGTACTTCATTAACCTTAACGCATATCCGATAAACAGTCCATAATGTGTTTTCAGTTGATTGATTTGGAATTAAACGTGACCTTCATCCACAATCAATTTGTTTTATCGGTTGCATATGAATAGTCAAAAAAAAAAATGCAAATGAACAAAAACTTCATATAAATGATTTTTACCGTGTTTCGCGCACAGAACAGCAGCAAAAATAACGCAAAGCATCTCTACACATAATCAAAACTATTCTAGCAGTTCGATTATTATACATTTGTTGCACCAATCAGGCTCAATATTATCAAATTACGATTTTCCAAATCATATAGTCTCGATTTCTACTAACTAATACAAACTGTCAATCTTTTCTAAGTAGACTCTCCTCTCTCTCGATCAAGCTTAACGCGTAGCATATCTATATCAAATTTTTATCAGAAAGCAGCGTTATTGTCAGGTACTTAAGCTATTATTATCACATAGAGAGAAGTGTGGTTTGATGGTTGTTATTATACATAAGAGCTCCTAAAGCAGTTAACGAATGACGACGAGTTAATTTTATTATCGTTATAAGGCATTTTTTTTTTGCGAAGTATTGTTTTTTGACGACATAAGGATTCTTAAACGAATATCTAATGCAGGATAGGAAGTTTAATGATTTGATTTGATGATTTACGTAACCAGTTTATATGAACTACACACCTATTTAACGGACAAATAAAATCAATTTAGAATCTTTTGACAGTAAGCTCATCTCAGGCATCGATTTTAATTAAAAACTTCCACTCTGTAATACTTTAGATACATACTATTTTTGATATTTTGTAAAATTGGCACCTTTTTTTTATTTACGTAGGGCACATAATTCTATAATCTTGAATTGAAAAAAAAAATTATATCTTGATTTAAGTTTAAACTTTATTTGTACAAATCATTTATTTCGAAGGAGTTATTCTGTAGTTTAATAATTATATCACATATACAAACAACACTCAAACTAGAAACAGGATAAATAACAGCTCTAGCGCATAGGACCCGTTAGAAAGGCTGATTTTCGAGGAAAAGCAGAGGGATTGTTTAGATTTAAAATGCATTTTCTACTAATCGTGTTCTTTATTACAACCAACCCGAAGGTTATGTACCACTTTGATACAGTGACTGTTAATGTTATTACTGTGTGACTGACAAGTCTCGTTTTCCTGGCGAATGTATCGAGCCTCGCCGAAGGACGAAGTAGGCCTTGACTTACTTTGACAGGAAAAAGAAAAGAAACGTGACGTGAAAAACAATACAAATGTGAAACAACCAATTAAAACGGACATATATATTAATAAATGTGTTTATAAAAAAACTGTTTTAAATTAATTAAGCCTTTTCTGCCGCCGCCATAACATAGTTTTCACATTTATTCACTATCGCGAATGTGTAATTTGCCTATATATATACGTGCCTGGTTGTTGTCAGAAATTGAACAGTTTTCGGTTAAGACACTAGTCTTTTGAGAATCGAATACATGCCTATAACACGAAGCCAAAAGCGCGTTGCACAAGACGACAAGGAGTTTTTTGAGCTCGAAGACGATACAGAAACATCGAAACAAAAATCGAGTCAAGGCCAGGAGATGGAGGGTTTGGACGCCGTCGTTTCGAGCATTCAACTTCTCCAAGGAACTATCGAACGTCTGCAGGAATCTGCAGATGCTAATCGCAGGGGTATGGAGCAATTAAAAGTGACGGTGAATACTAAGGAAAAATATAGTGCTCAACTACAAGTAGCTGCAGAAGCCAGGCAGAAAGACATAGTCGAGTTACACCAGCAAATTTCATTGAGAGAAGTAGACGATCGCCTAAATAACGCCGCTAACGAATTTGCTGCCAGCAAATTGGAGACTTTGAAAGATGACACTGGTAGACATTTGAGCCTGGCCCGTCCAACTGAGAGCGCTATATTGAAATTGTATGACTTGCCAATATTTTCCGGGAAACCAGAGGACTGGCCATTGTTCTATGCCAACTATCGTGATACAACAGCAACTTTCAATTATAATAATCGCCACAATTTGATGCGCCTACAAAAAAGTTTAAGTGGTCCAGCCAAGGAAGCCGTAACATCTATGCTGATTTATCCGGACGATGTGCCTGCCGCTATAAAAGAATTAGAATTCCGATTCGGACGAGCGGATTTACTAGTGCGTTCACAACTTGCCAAGTTACAACAATTTCCAGCTAAACAAAATTGAGCAGATCGTTGCATTTTTCACGTTAGTACGTAATATTGTAGCATTTCTGAAGTCTTCTGGCGCGGAACAGCATTTGATAAATATAACGCTTTTGGAACAGTTAATTGCCAAATTGTCAAATAGTAAGCAATTCGATTGGGCACGTCATGCGGTTGATATTTCACCGTACGCTACAGTGCTGCATTTCCCCGAATGGCTTGGGAATAGAGATGGGACTGCTCTTGCGATCACTGCTACTAATCGCACTGCTCTTTGAAAAGAGCAGTGAGCAGTGCGATTGCTCTCTGCTCATGCTGTTCAATTGCTCACTGCTCTTTTGCAGAGCAGATAGTTTTATGAAGAGCAGTGAGCAATTTGGTTGTGTTTTGATCATGTTGTTCGACTGCTCATTGTTCTTTTGCTGAGCAGAAAGTTTTGAGGCGAGCAGTGAACAATTTGATTGTTTTCTGCTCATGCTGTTCGACTGCTCATTGCTCTTTTGCAATACAGAAAATTTTAAATGCTCATCTATTCAGATTCTTTTCTTTCTACCCTTGCGAGTATTTTCGGACTTGCAAGTATTTTATTCAATTATTCAAAAAGTTTTTAGGGCAAAAGTAGCTGAAATCGGACAAAATCGGCCAATTTTGGGTTAGAGTGGTTTGGGACATTACGGGCCAAGACCTATTGCTGTGATACAAAAATTTCGGTTTTGTAGGGGAGTAAGGGGTTTTTTGGCCATAGTTTGGCAAAAACTGCTTTGATGGCGCTTTCGATGATTGAAAGTGGTCGGGGAGTATATTAGTGATATATTAAGGGCGACAACATTTTTGATAGGGGAAATTGGGGAAAAACGTCCATATTTTCCAAAAAATTTTTTTTGGTCTAGTATGAATTTGGGGACCTTTCTGAGTTGTTTCGGGTGAAATTTCCATACAAATCTGGGAAAAAGCTGCCTAGTTCCGAAGATACGGCAAAAGTAGCTGAAATCGGACAAAATCGGCCAATTTTGGGTTAGAGTGGTTTGGGACATAACGGGCCAAGACCTATTGCTGTGATACAAAAATTTCGGTTTTGTAGGGGAGCAAGGGGTTTTTTGGCCATAGTTTAGCAAAAACTGCTTTGATGGCGCTTTCGATGATTGGAAGTGGTCGGGGAGTATATTAGTGATATATTAAGGGCGGCAACATTTTTGATAGGGGAAATTGGGCAAAAACGTCCATGTTTTCCAAAATATATATACATATATATATATGCATATATATATATGCATATATATATATATATATATATATATATATATATATATATATATATATATATATATATATATATATATATATGTATATATATATGCATATATATATATATATATATATATATATATATATATATATATATATATGTATATATATATGCATATATATATATGCATATATATATATGCATATATATATATATGCATATATATATATGCATATATATATATGCATATATATATATGCATATATATATATGCATATATATATATGCATATATATATATGCATATATATATATATATATATATATATATATATATATATATATATATATATATATATATATATATATATATATATATATATATATATATATATATATATATATATATATATATATATGATGAAGGTTTATACATTCTCAGTACACATACAAATCCATATTACTTGTTCTATAATACGTAGCATGTATTGAATTGTTTTAACATTACAGTAAAACTTTCTCACTGCACCTATACAACTTGAACTCAGAGTTATTGTAAAACTCAATTGTTAGTGTTAAGTATAAATTAGTTGTAATAAACTCTCTGAACGAGTAAGTCTCGTCTTTAATTCTAACAAACGTTATCAGCACGACTGATTAGCTAACAACGGTATATGTGCTCGGGCTTAGTTAAAAACACGCCGAAAGCGAATCGAAGTTTTGTAATAATAGAATTATAATTTTAAAAGTAAATGTGCGATGAGTTCGCTGTATCAAATTGATAAACTCGATTCGTAAAATTACGATGGCTGGAGTGTACAAATGCGGTCGGTATTAGTCCATGCAGAGCTGTGGCCGTTTGTTAGTGGAGCCATTGTTAAGCCAGCGGAACCCGAAAAAAATCTCGAATGGAAAAAATCAGATGAGAAGGCATTGGCGACTATTTTGTTGAGCGTGAAGTCATCCCAACTGTTACACATCAAAAAGTGTGAAACATCCAAGGGAGCATGGGAAACACTAAAAGAAATCCACCAACCGAAAGGGCCAGGAAGAAAAGTATCTCTATTTAAGAAATTGATAAATTTGAAAATGCCCGAGAATTCTTCCATGGTAAGTCATTTAAACCAATTTTTCGAAATATGTGTGAAATTGCAAGAAACGGATGTAAATTTAAATCAGGAATTGCATGCCATAATTTTATTATCGAGTTTGCCCAAATCTTTCGAATATTTTATAGTGGCAATTGAAACTCGAGATGAACTGCCTGAAATAGATAAATTGAAAAACAAGCTTCTAGAAGAAGCTCGTAGGCGAGAAGGGAACGATACCGTTGATGATAAATTGTTTGATGGTGCATTTTTCTCTAAAGAACGGAAATCCAAACTACCACACAACCAGGAACGAAAACCGGTGCAGCAACCTGACAACAGTTTTCGCGGCAAATGCTATATATGCAACAAAAAGGGACATCTAGCAGCATCATGTCGATTCTCTAAAGAACGGAAATCCAAACTACCACACAACCAGGAACGAAAACCGGTGCAGCAACCTGACAACAGTTTTCGCGGCAAATGCTATATATGCAACAAAAAGGGACATCTAGCAGCATCATGTCGATTTCGAAAACACAATACAACCATGAAATCCACTACATCTTTTGCATTACTAAACGCAAATCATTACTCATATTTTAGCAAACACAGTTGGATTATTGATAGTGGAACAACTAGTCATATGTGTTGTCATAGAGAAATGTTCCAAGTATTAGTTCATTATGAAGAGAACATTGAGTTAGCAGGTGATCATATAATTATGTCTCGAGGTATTGGTGAAGTAAAATTAGAAACTGAAAGCACCATTATACTGTTACGTGATGTTCTTTTCGTGCCACAATTACAATTTAATCTTCTCTCAGTGAGCAAAGTAACAGAATCATATCATAGTATGGATTTTACTCACGAACGTGTAGAAATTTATAATTCGGATGGAAACGTCATCTTACGCGCCAAAAAGCTAAACAATCTATTCGTATACAATGCGCCACAAAAGCAAGTTTGTAATTTAGCGAATGATACTGTCAGTGATCTAAAATTGTGGCACAAACGATTTGGACACTTAAATGTGAAAAATTTAAAAGATATGCAGAAACACGAAATGGTTCACGGACTAAAGCTTTCAAACTTTGCAAGCACAATCGATTGCGAGATTTGTGCCAAAGCCAAAATTAGTGTGCTACCTTTTTCGAAATCAGAATATCGTAGTAAGAGACTACTAGAGTTAATTCATACAGACATTTGTGGGCCGATGCGAACCACATCTCTTGGTGGTGCAAAGTATTTTGCTTTATTTATTGATGATTTCTCGCGGAAAAGGTTTGTTTATTTCCTCAAAACATTGGATGAAGTCTTCCAAAGTTTTCAAAATTTTAAAGCCATGGTCGAAAACGAAACAATTAATAGAATCAAAATCTTAAGGAGTGATAATGGTAGGGAATATTTAAGTAAAGATTTCAAAGGCTTCCTTCAACAAAATGGAATTAAACACCAGCGGACGATAGAATATACACCCCAGCAAAATGGTGTGGCTGAGAGGACTAACAGAACCAGAGTAGAAATGGCAAGATCAATGTTACTAGATTCGAACCTACCAGAATACCTTTGGGGCGAAGCAGTGAATACCGCGGTTTATATACGAAACAGATCGCCAACTAAAACACTGAACAAAATTACACCTCAAGAAGTTTGGAGCCAGAAAAAACCAGTCGTTACGTACTTTCGCAGTTTTGGGTGCAAAGCGGTCATGTTAGATAAGCGACCGGGTAAATCTAAATTCAACGCTAAAGGAAAGGAATGCTTCATGGTAGGATATTCGAGCGAATCAAAAGGCTACAGGGTATATGAACCTAAATCCCGAAAAATTTACAAAAGTCGAGACGTGAGGTTCTTCGAGTTTAGTGAGGAGGCTTAGCTGAGGACACCAGAAAATTTGATAGAAATCGTAACAGGAAATGAATATCATAAAATTATAACCAAAAAGACAGATAATGAGAGAAAGGAATCCTCAGTGACTGATGAAATTGAAAGTTTGGATAAAAAGCCTCATATAACCAACAAAGACAAAAACATAGTTGAAGAAAGCATCGTGACATCAAATGATGTTTTTGAGGGCAGGAATAACATGAGATTTGGTAGAATTGATGACTCTGATGAAAATGAAGCAAGAGTTTTGAGATCTGGAAGAAAGATAATAGCTTCATCTAGCTTTATGAATGGTAGCTGGCATGCAAAAAATCCACAAACGGTGGAAGAGGCATTGAGTCGGCCAGATGCAGCAAATGGATTGACTCTATGGGAAATGAGTACCAATCACCGATATCCAATGATACATGGCAACTTGTAGACCTACCAAAGAATCAACGTACTATTAGTTAGAAGTGGATTTTTAATATGAAACATGATAAGGATGGTCAACTTGAACGCTATAAAGCCCGGCTAGTAGCTAAAGGTTGCAGGCAAAAATTTGGAGTAAACTACGAAGAAACATTCTCCCCGGTTGTGAGATACTCAACGATTCGATTAATTACAGCGCTAGCTGTAGAATTCAATTTATTATTACATCAACTGGATGTGACATCAGCATACTTAAATGGAAAACTAGACGACGTCATATACATGGAACAACCTGAGTATTTTGTTGATTCCGCAAATCCTTCGAAAGTATGTAAGTTGAAAAAGGCATTGTATGGATTAAAACAATCTGGACGACAGTGGAATGAAAAATTAGATCAAGTTTTGAAAAACATTGGATTTAATCGATGTAATGCAGATCCTTGTGTTTACACAATTCAAAAACAAGGATGTATCAACATTATCGCTATTTACGTAGACGATATAATTCTAGCGTGCTCAAATGAAGATGACCTAATTCGAATTAAACAGCGAATCGGATTAGAATTTGA
>OZ022264.1:0-67500 GCA_963978885.1 Nemotelus pantherinus
CATCATTCATCATTACATCATTCATCATTACATCATTCATCATTACATCATTCATCATTACATCATTCATCATTACATCATTCATCATTACATCATTCATCATTACATCATTCATCATTACATCATTCATCATTACATCATTCATCATTACATCATTCATCATTACATCATTCATCATTACATCATTCATCATTACATCATTCATCATTACATCATTCATCATTACATCATTCATCATTACATCATTCATCATTACATCATTCATCATTACATCATTCATCATTACATCATTCATCATTACATCATTCATCATTACATCATTCATCATTACATCATTCATCATTACATCATTCATCATTACATCATTCATCATTACATCATTCATCATTACATCATTCATCATTACATCATTCATCATTACATCATTCATCATTACATCATTCATCATTACATCATTCATCATTACATCATTCATCATTACATCATTCATCATTACATCATTCATCATTACATCATTCATCATTACATCATTCATCATTACATCATTCATCATTACATCATTGTCGTGCTCTCACCATCGTGCTCTCACCATCGTGCTCTCACCATCGTGCTCTCACCATTATGCTCTCACCATCGTGCTCTCTCACGATCATGCTCTCACCATCGTGCTCTCACCATCGTGCTCTCACCATCGTGCTCAACTGACAGCGGCATAGGTAAACATACTGCCGCTGCCGCCACCTCTCCACCACCACCATCATCATGGATTTGGAGGATGGCCGCCGGTGCCGCCTCTATACCATTATAGCGGCTTACCAGCAATAATGTCCCTGAAATCTCATTGGAGTGTCATACTTGTGAACATCTCAATGCATATTGCATTTCATTGGATTTGTCTAGGCACCGTGCCGGTGCACGTCTTCTCCCTTTAAAATCCGCCGCCTCCCCACCACCACCGTTTGATGTCAAATTTTATCCTACACAAATACGGCGTAGCATCTGGGGTGTGTTCAATGTGCATGATATAGCTGCTCCAAAAGCATAGCATAGCATCACGTTAGCAAGTGTCAAAATTAGCTAGGTGAAGCAGCTATGGATATTGGACAGCCAAGAGCTGCTACGAAGGCAGCCTTTACGCAGGAAATTCAAAAATAATTTTGTTTCAATTTTTTTATTGTAATTTTTGCATTTTCGTGGATCAGTTCAATACTTTCATTGCACTTTTGAAACTGTATGAAATTTAGGAGTTTTCAATATACAGCTGCACAATCCATTAAAATTTTCCTAACATATTTAAAACGTATCATTTATTTCCGGCTTTTGACGCCATATATGAGAAAAAGAGCAAAAAATAATCGTTGAAAATTTGATAATACAGGAATCAGTGCACCCGGCCTTTTACGATTCATGCTTGCCTTCTAAAAACTCAAGATGAGCTGCGCTATGTACAAGCCAACTTAAAAATCGAGTTGAGTTTAAGCGTTTAAAAGCCCGTATTTAATTTATGCTGTCACTATTTTCAAATTTATTCCTCATCTCCTTTGTCACAAAATCGCAAAAACTTCTTTTCATTTCAATTTCCAATTGAAAATGGTATGCCATCTGTGCGTGGGCAATTTCATGGCATGCAATTTTATTTCGAAAATGCCTCTGAGCGGGAAGGACGTGCGCTGTATCCGAGTGTCAAATGCTCTTAAGGAGTTATTTGAAGTCCAGAGCGAAGAAATTCTGCTAATTATGAAAACTTCACGTATAAGATAAATTACTTTTTGGGTGAGCGGCCCGACTCCCAAGATTTCGGGATAGATAAAATTGAACCCATTTGAAGAATTAGAAAAGTTTCGAACAACCCAGAACTTAATACTCAAAGAAAAATCGTTTTATGAAAACGGAGGCACTTATGCCTAATTATTACAACTGGCGTATGATTACATGCTTAAAAAACTCCCAAGATTTCGGGATAGATAAAATTGAACCCATTTGAAGAATTAGAAAAGTTTCGAACAACCCAGAACTTAATACTCAAAGAAAAATCGTTTTATGAAAACGGAGGCACTTATGCCTAATTATTACAACTGGCGTATGATTACATGCTTAATATCCCACCAACAAGTGTATAACCCGAAATATCTTTTCCAGCAGCTGAATATATGTGCAGCAAAATCAGGTCTAGTTTAAATTTTGAAACTCTTGACGAATTATGTATATTAAGAGCATACTTTCAAAACGAATCAGCAGTTTGAACCAATCGATATTATTACTTATCACTTGTTTCTTTGAAAAGCAATATTATTTTGTAATTGATATGTAAACAACTAAAAAGAATAATGCATTATTATTATATTATCATAACATCCGTTATGTTGGTTAAATTTCCATTCCTCTTTTACTAATTTTATAATTAACTATCATGACCAAATAAGAAGAAATTGGTAGATAAGAAGATATGAAGAAATTATATCGTAAGATTAAATTAGATGCAATTATAGATTCACGTTTTACTTGCTATCACCCATGTACATATATACATAAATTTCACATTAAAACAAATTATCAAGTAAATCGCACAAATGTGATAAAAGGAAATAATTACAGTATGCAACACAGTGCAGTATGCAACACAGTACAAAAGCTGTATATTTCTCCAAACGTGTATTTAGTGAGATTTTATTTCTATGAGATTATGTCCATGAGATTTTATTTCCATGAGTTTATTCCCATGAGATTATGTCGAAAAAATGTATTTTTAGCCAAACATTTTATGGGCGGCTGAAAGTTCCTATTGCTCAACGCCACAGATTAAACATTATTATTGTGGTCTTTTCGCAAAGGTAATGAGATGCCCACAAGGAAACAACATTTCGCCGTTTGAAAAAATATGATATAGTGCATATCATGTAGTTGTATGGGCTCATTAGTGAAACTTCCATCAAAGGTCATTCAAAACCACAATTTGGCTATAACATGAAATTGCACGCAGGAAACAATTTAATCAATTATAAATCCATCCTTCAGTGAGATGTTCACCCATACATAAAATGTCCTTCAGTACCTTGATCTGAATTTAATTGAAAATGTTTTGGCTATAGTCCAACCAGCTATCCAACAGAAAGTTGCGAAATGAAGAGAATCAACTAGGGTGGCTATCATAAAGAGTGATGAAAATTTACGCTTCAAAATCTCATAGTCTCTGCGCCACGAAGACCATTAAGATAAAAGGAGTATCAATAGGTACAATATTAGGTAAACAACCTTGGGATCAGAAAACTCTCACAAAAAGAACAGCTCCTTTTTTCCACTGCAGAGCAACCTCAAAACTGGCAGCTGATTGACTTCTTTGTCGAACACAATCAATTTTTGACCAATAAAAATCCATGCCCAAACAATTATTTTCTTACATATTTTACTCTGAAATTAATTAGTTTTTGTTTTAATTTTTCTTTCATTACATAAGCAAGTAAACTATCGAATGATACCAAAAAAACACTTATTGCAATATTCTTTCATCATTTGAGATGACTTTAATGAGTAATGTTTCGATAACCTTTAGTATCTTCGTAGTTTTATAAATGACTGAAAAAGCGTTCAGAGAGCATACATATAAATAATATTCATAGAAAGCAGATAAACAGCTTGAAAGCTGAAAGTTTGTTGGGTTTCGAATTTCGCATTGGCTTTTTAAAGCAACACATAATGATAAGAGCCGAACAAAAATTAAAACTGATTTGAATTGCCAACATTTTTACCTACAGATATATGCAAACATGAAACTGATAAATCTAAGAGTATATACATTTTACAAGGCTTAAATTCTAGCATTATAATATATTTATACAAACGTTCATTTGAATGGACGTCATATTGCAAATACACCTTCACAGGTTCTGTATGAAACTGTTGAGCTCTCAAGTTTTCATCTAGAGATATGTTGCAAAATAGCTTAACACGCATTTTATGAAGAAGAAAACCCCGCCCACCAGTTGTCTAATCGCTGCCACAAAATTTACGATATGAAGTCTTCTTGATGCTCTGGACGGAGAAACAGAGCTTAATTTACTTTGAAGCACATTTATTTGCAAAATAATTACCCATACTAATGGATAATTACTTAAAGCTACAAGCTGTTATAAATAAAATATAAGTCAACGGATTGTGCATAAGTGTATACATCCTGAATTCACTAATAACTAGTTTTATTATAAATATTATTAAATAAAGAAAATATAAAGGTTATTAATTTGTGATCAGGGTTCCCTTCTTGTCTATAAATCCGCATGGACAACGTATATCATCTCTAAAGCTTACCAAAGCAGAGAATAATTGATACGGGAAATTCGATAAAATTAAATTGTTTTTGTGGGATGATAATCATCCCACGAAAGAAAGAAAGAAAGTATGTTTTTAAAGTTCTATCTTAAAGTACTTCTTCTATTAGTAGTGTTGCCTCAAGGGTCTAGCATTTCCAAGCTCAAGCTGAATTGAGCTAAAAATGTATTTTTTGTATGCGAAATGGAGATTGTTCATATGCAGAGCAGATCATTCCGGACTCGTGGTTGATACCTCTTTCACGGAGTTTTCGGCTGAAACAGACTATAACTTACATATATAATTGGCGTGTTTTTTTGCTTCTCTATCCAGCAGAGAATAGAGTATATGCATGTCCACACATGACTCCACTTAGTATCGTATCATTCCTTGCACAAAATGTGATATCGTCGATATACTTCAATAAATTGAAGAATGTTTTCTTTAGGTCTGTTCGCGTACTTTCAGTCATTGAATTTTACTGAATTTTCCTGAATCATGTGGTGGGGGAAATTCAGGAAAAGTACGAAAACGCTCTCATTGCATTTCCTGAAAATTGACAAACAAAGGGGTCAGTTGTCGGTTTTTGGAGGAACAAAAGTTATTATAAAGTCATCCTAAACTATCGCCACAAAAATAATCGTCTTTCATAATAACCTTACGCCAAAAAACGTTTGACAGTTTTCAGTATTTTTCAGTAGCTCAGATCGTACTGAATTTTACTGAACGAGGGGAAATTTTCAGTATTCAGTAAAACGGAGTACAAAAACGGCTTCATTGCAATTAATTGCAATTAATCGTAGTACGCGAACAGACCTTTTATTCCACTCCATTATCTATGCACTGCACTACAATATTGACAAGTTAACGACTCAAATGTCAAATCATGCAACGCGACTTGTGCAACGCAAGTTGTCCAAATATGATTCGAGAGCGTATCGTTTCATTCCTTTGATGCGACGGCAAGAAACCGCCAAATGACCGATCGAGTTCGTTGCGTTTCTTTGTATCAAATATTGATACGCAACGAAGATACGTTTGTCGTATCCACTGATACGCAACGGTGATACGATACGCGAAAATGATACATATGGATACATACCTTTAGAGATGATATACGTTGTCTATGCTGATTTATGGACAAGGAGGGAACCATGATCACATTCAATAACCTTACTTGTGTTTTAGCTGTTCACTAGCACTATTCCGCATACACCACTTTGTTTTCATTTCACTCACTTTAACACAACCCGTACAATTACCATTTTCCCGCGGACGACCCATAAGACTACATGTGCTTTTCGCGACATTTCTCCCGATGCTCTGACGTCATCATTCTGCATTACGGCCCGTACTTCTAGGAGGCATTGATCCAGTCCATTGCTTTATCTTCGTGGTCGCAATTTCTGAGGTGCTGGACAATAGAATGGCCATTCACATTCAAACCACTCCATGACTTTGTCTCAATGATTGCTGCCATTGCTGCCTCTGAAACTGTAGACAATAGAATGGCAATTCAGTGTCGGAAACATATGATCGGCTATCTGTCAAATTATCAAAATTCATTGTGGTTAGGTTTCCGACCTGTACTCCCAACGTTGAATCGAGGTTGTGTAATTGTGACTTTGCTGCTATGACTCGCTTGAAATAGGCTAATTGGTTTTTTCCGAGTTTCATAGCCGCTGGGGTGCTTTAAACTTTCGACCCGGTAAAACTAAAAAGCAAATTCAAAATGGCAAAATATTTAGCTCAAATTATCGTGCTTGGTGGTCAAGTGATTGGTCGGGCATTTGCGCGAGCGTTGAAGCAAGAAATTGCTGCATCACAAGAAGCTGCACGTCGTGCCGGAGGCGGTCAGCAAGGTCAAAATCGTGCTGCTGCGAATGCAAGATCAGGTAGAATTAGCACTCAAAAGCCAGTCGATACCTTTCAACCGTATATTTTTAGGCTTGACACTGGAAGAAGCGCAACAAATTCTGAACGTCTCGAAGTTGGATCCCGAGGAAGTAAACCAAAAGTACGAGCACCTATTTAACGTCAACGATAAAGCCAAGGGTGGTTCGTTTTACCTGCAGTCAAAGGTGTTTCGCGCAAAAGAACGACTCGACGAGGAGCTGCAAATGATGGAGAAACTGTACAAAAAATCGTCCAAATCCCCACAGGAGACCAAAAGCTGAAAGTGAATCCTATAGGCAGATTAACTCCGTTTTCGCGTTCCTTGTCACTAAATTATTCAGTCAGACCTTAGTTTTATGCGGCCGCAATGATTGGAATTGTGTGAAGAATGCATGAGGAGCAGCAGGATGTTGGAGGGTAAATTTATTGCTTGTAAGATGGGATGTCTGTTGAATCGCAAAAGTCATTCGCTTAACCGATAAGTATAGCGAAACTAGAAACCTATTTATAATAGAGACTTGTAAAAAATTAAGGTAATTCTACTCCAAGATTTGTTATTGCATCATCCATACTCTAGGCTCGAAATCCTTTTAAATGTGTAAAACGATCAGTAGTATTATATCAATGTGGATTGGAAAATTTTATTCTTATCATCGTCACAATATAAATCATTCGAAAATTGATGAAAAAAACATTACTAAAATAGTAAATCCGAATTGGACCAATTGATTTCTTTCGTCGTATTTAACTCTAAAATCACGATATTCTTCGTGTTTGATATTTCCAAAAATTATAGCAATAGCGAATGGGCTAAATTTCATGCATGCGAGTAAAGTAGATCCGAATAGCGATATTTTTGGTAATTGTAATATATGAACGATAAAAGGGTATCTTGGAAGATATGTCTAACGTGACAGCTCCTTCATGGAAGAATGCACAGTCACGTGGTCTCATCGCAAAAGTCATTCGCTTAACCGATAAGTATAGCGAAACTAGAAACCTATGTATAATAGAGACTTGTAAAAAATTAAGGTAATTCTACTCCAAGATTTGTTATTGCATCATCCATACTCTAGGCTCGAAATCCTTTTAAATGTGTAAAACGATCAGTAGTATTATATCAATGTGGATTGGAAAATTTTATTCTTATCATCGTCACAATATAAATCATTCGAAAATTGATGAAAAAAACATTACTAAAATAGTAAATCCGAATTGGACCAATTGATTTCTTTCGTCGTATTTAACTCTAAAATCACGATATTCTTCGTGTTTGATATTTCCAAAAATTATAGCAATAGCGAATGGGCTAAATTTCATGCATGCGAGTAAAGTAGATCCGAATAGCGATATTTTTGGTAATTGTAATATATGAACGATAAAAGGGTATCTTGGAAGATATGTCTAACGTGACAGCTCCTTCATGGAAGAATGCACAGTCACGTGGTCTTCAGGCAAGCGAATATCGGTTAGAATGACCACTTCATATGGACTGCAGTCGGCGAGTTTCAAGATGCTGCACAGCCAACCGTAGAAGCCCTTCTCGATGTCAGCGATCTCGTTAATCCAGTTTGTCAACTGAACACTGAGCTGAATGCATCCCGCATAGATTCCGAGCCCTAAAGTGCACAGGACAATAGCGAATGGATATGCCAAAATCAGAACGGGGGACATCAGCAGCTTGTGCAAAAAAGGCTTCTCTTCGTTGAAATAAGTGAACATATTGTACCAAGTCAAAGTTCCGATGTAGAACGAGTAAACACTTGTCACTACGATTACAAACGGAAGACACATTATTGATAGTAGCAGAACGTGGAATCCTGTCGTTCGAGTGCACACGCAACAGAGATTTTGCGCCTTCGTCACCTCTGCTGCTAATGCGGACGCGTTGATCATCTCCAATTCTTCGCGACTCATGTTGATTTGCAGATCTACCGATTGGCCTTTCTTCCGGCCGCGTTTGATGGTACCTGCCAAGGAATTGAAAACAAAAAAGAATTGCAGTACGACTGAAATATTGTGCGATCTCACCGGTCATTGTTAAGTAACTGTCCGCCGACCGCCTTGTACTGTATCGATCTAAACTGTTATTCTCGACATTCAAGATGCTAGTATCACCAGACTCAAGATCCGCGTACGCGTTGTTCTCCACATCGTCCGAACACTTGTTACTACGAGTGGATAAAATATCCGTTCGAATGTTCACACGTTTCTTAGCGAATCGCGTTGTCAGACAGTCCTGCGATTTACTCAGCTTCGCATCCAAGCTACTTCCCGAACAGCAACTACTCGGTGTCAAGGTGCAACTATCACGGCGGGTCAGGTGTGATGTGGATATCTTATTGAAATTCTGCAGCTCATTGTCTTCTGATTCGAATGTATTCGCCTGACTGAGGTTCTTCAAGGAAGACGTCAATGCATCCCGCGGCAGCTGTGGGAGTGGTTGTTTGTTTTTCAGAAGGAGCGATGTTTTAATAAGCGCGTTTTCGAATGCTAGTGATGTCGGCGACGGTTTCTGGCGTGCCTGCAAGCCACCATCGACTAACTAACGATTACAGTGGAATTTTGCACTTACCTGCAAGGCAACAATATGGTCCACATAGTTTTGTGCTCCATTTGCTTTCTTCGATACTTGTCGTTTTCGTGGTGGTATGAAGACGGGTCGATCCTTCAAACTGCTACTATCTTTACCAACCATCGCATTGCCAGTGCAACTCCTTTTTTCCTACCTATCACGATAGTTCCTATAAGTTCCAAAGCGCTACAATTTCTCCACTGTCTTCAGGAATTGCACGCAGGAAGAAGTACGAGGAGATTCTTTGTCATCGATTTTCTTGCACAAGGTACATTTTCTGTCAGCATGTTTCTTAACACAAGCTGATTCCTACTCCTACCGTGCATCGCGCGCATTCGGCGACATAAGGTCTGTTCGCGTCATAGATATGGTTCGCGTACTTCAGCAGCAACAGATTTACAGCTGGCTTCTTTTTGTAGCGAAAATTGGCTTGCAGCAACAGTACACGATTTGCTACGAATCTATTGTAATGTATTATAATAGATTCAGGTACGTGAACAGATCTATTACGCGACAACACTAGAAACACGTTGTCTAGCTAACATCAGTGTGCATCGCAACGTCTGGAGTTATCTGAATATGCAGAAGGGGCAGTATTGCATTCGACCGCCGTGTCATCGCTACACCAGCAACATGTGGAAACAATAAATGTTGCTAGCACCGCAATGTCTCCGAACTTTTTACACACAACTCCCACTCCACGGGTCAATCCAAGTAGTTCTCCTCCAATTTGACATTCAGGAAGAAATGGCGGAAAGGCAGCTTTAACATGCTTTGTGCGCGAGAGAATCGAAGGGGCTAGTAGTGGAAAATTATACCGTCGATGTCATCTCTACTTCTACTACCTCCATAGAGATAACCAGAGATAACTACCTCATTGACCCCACGCGGTACAAGATTTTGACACTTCATCAGCTGTTATTCCAGCCCCTGGACACGGAAGCTTTCCACCATTAGCCCCTTCAGTCCTCTCGCGCACAAAGCATGTTAAAGCTGCCTTTACGCCATTTCGCTCTCATTGTCAAATTGGAGGGGAACTACTTGGATTTGACCCGATTTGACAATGAGTAGACAAAAAATTACTACCATCCCCTTCAATGTAAATCTTATGGGCATGTCCACTCCATTTCTACTATCTCACTGGTAGTTAGCGTAGTTAGTGTAGTCAGTATAGTGACGCGCGAGGTGCGAGGGATTCGTTTTAAAGTTATAGAAAATAATGAGTGCGGTCCCAAAGAAAAAGCCTCTATTGAGAGTTGGTGTTCAAAAAATAGGGCAACAAATAATGCTGGAACAATCGAAGCTCGTCGAAGCACAGAAGAACTTGAGAGCTTTAGTTACTTTAATCGATCAAAAGTTGAATGTACTAAAGGTAGAGCAATCACATTATTTAACATTAATTTTGCTTTGGGTAAAAACATGGACATCATTTTGCTTTATGCTTTGGAAAGTGTTGTGCATACTTCACCGCTACCAAAAGCAGTTTTTATATTTACCGTACCACATTACTTTTAGTGCGTATTGCCATTAAGCTTGAGCTTTTAAGGATGAACCGTTCCAGAGGCATCACTCCAGAATCGTCAATCTGTTAAACGGCCCACAGACACGGAGATCTGGTTGCCGACTTGGTTGGAGACTTGCGATATTTGCGAACAAACTAGATCTGAGACTAGCCCACAGACAGTGAATTTGGTTGCAGATATTGCATATCTGCAACCAAGTCGACGACCAGATCTTCGTGTCTGTGGGCCGTTTTAATGCACCCGTGATACTTATGCAAACTAACCTTTGCAGTAGTCCTACTTCCTTGATATTGCTCTCTGCTGCTTTCTTTCACCACACGATCGCTCCATACACTACTTATGTAAATATATAGTATCCATACACTACTCATGTAAATATATAGTAGGCTACCTGAGATTTAAGAGTCTAGATTTTGGAGTAAGCAGATCGGCACGCGAAAAGTACAAAAGTACATAAGGTCCGATAAAGTTTGTAGGAACACACTGCTTACAAGTGCCACAATGTCTTCGGTATAGGCCATCGCCTCAGAATGACTGGTCCTTAAACTCCAGTAACTCGACTGTCCGGGTTTAGAAAAGGGCCGATATGACGTTAATTCCTTTTGCGGTAAAGACGTCTCTTGAGTACTGGCTACTTTATGTAATGCCGTATCTGCTGATCTGTCCGCCAGGTAAGTGTGTTTATTAACATAAAGCCCCGCGACATCAATCGATCCCTTGATGTACAAATCCACCAGCCTCTATTGTGCTTTGAGCAGGAAAGAAGCTAAGGTAATAGGTCTAAAGTCCTATTATGGTGATTCCACCTTCTAGGTTTCGGAATAAACACCACTTTAGCTTCAGTCTATTGCTCGGGTAATATAGTGTAGAGGCAAGCGGTAAAAATGCGCTGCAGAATGCGGATGATGGTAGTGGCTTCTATTGGGAGTATGATAGTTGATACCTTATCTATTCCTTTGACTTTTCAAGGCCGAAATGTACCTTTAACTTACTCAATTTTGACTACATTTACTACTTCCTTAACTAGCCGCTCGAAAGGGCGGTGGACTGTTCCCAATCGGTCGTTTCATGATGCCATATTAGTCAATGAAAAAAATACTTATCAATTAGGAATAAAATATTTATCAATTAGGAATAAAATATTTATGAATCGAACTCAACGATGGTTTCCAACTTTTCTTGCGCATTTTTGTCAAATTCAAAACAGATTTCACATTTTTTTTTGAAAAAGATTAGTATTAATAAAAATTCAAAATTATGTTTTGTAGGTCGAGGAATTACAAATTCGTTCGAATTTAATAGCCGCGACTGTTAAACACGAACCCACAAACAATTTCAAAACGGAAACTCCGAATAACTATGACTTTGATCAAAGCACTGATGACATTAACAAATATAACCTGGACCTGGACCTGTTCAAAGCGAACACCTTCAAAAAGGTGGAAGAAGACGACGATGACGATCTATGAGCTCATCCTTCACCACATATAACATTTGAACATTTAGCCTTAATCTATGTGTAGATTTTTTGTGAAAATTTAGACAAAGCCGTTTTTTTTTATGAAACTCAATAAAGTTTATTTTATTCTTAACGAATTCTCTCGTCTAAATTTTTGAATGTTTTGTTTTACATGAATATTTTGTTTTCTTCAATATAAAAATATTAAATTACAACACTGCGATCAAAGTACATTTGAAATGTGATTGCCGTTATATTGTTTTTTTCTTCTTTTTCGTTTAAAAATAGAATATTACAAATGTTTCATTACACTTACAAGCTTGTTACGTCTATCACACCTAGTATGTATTCACTTTTATTTTTTCAACTTTAGTCATCGCAACCACACACGCTTAGAGCAGTCTAGTAAGAGATATATGCACATTTGATTATGTCCGATTAAATAAAAATGAAGAATAATTCAATTCTATAATATTTCAAAATGGATAAATTCGTGAAGTCACCATTGACTTCGCTTTTAATGACAATAGACTATTTCTAAAACCTAAATAACATCAGGCGGGGGCGATTCGGGCAGACACGAGTAAAAAATAATATATGCGGCACTTGATACAACATCATGACTATCGATAGAAGATACAGTTTGGTCATCGAATTTGAACCATCTGAAAAAAAAAAAAAATAAAGCTGAATCGTTTCGATATTGGTGGTAATTGATGCGGTCTTACTTTCCGTAGATGCTGTTTTTACAGAACGCTGTGTAGTGGCCGCCTTCCATGGATCCGTAATGATTCGAAACGGCGTACAAATTATATGTTTTGTTTCCACCAGTTCGGAGTTCCGCTCGAGCGACATACGGATTCATGTTCAAATTGTTCAGTGCGAAATTGACGAAGCTCTGCTTTTTCTTGTACGTGTTCCCTATTCCATCCGAATCGGCATAAAATCTAAGCGACGAGAGATACATATTTTGTGAAAACAACGACAGTTCAATATCGTGAATAGCTTAAAAGAACATAGCGAAAAGAATTCAGCACATATCTTACCTCTTAAAATGTATCACTAAAATGGGAGGAAGCTTTGATATATCCAATTTTTTGATTGCATCACGTTTAGTCTTGCAGCTCGGACAGTTCCAGCCCCGAATTTTCTCCCCATTGAAATACATGTCCAGACAGTCGCTAAGATCACATCTATTTGCATTCTGCGGCAATTCTAAGCTTAAATTCGAAAAACATTCGTACGTTGCACTCTCCTTGCTGCAGTCCATGCACTTGACCGTGCTCTTAATCTGACCGTAGAACAGACGCAAAATCAGACTTTCACGCGACTTGGTGAATTCGACCCAGGCTTTCTGCGATGCTGGAAGATTGGTGCGCGGGGAGTCGGGAATCTGTAGGGTTTGCAAGTCGGAATGTAGCCAGTCCATGAGAATTGTGAGAAATTCGTGCGAGTCCTGTTGCTCAATGCCACGGAATATTTGCTGATACTGACCGACGATATACTGCGAAATAAGCAAAAAATTATTGTGGATCACTTATTGGATCCGAAACTAAAATGTATCTACTTACCCGTAAATCTTTACTGCTTATATGCTTATACTGCCCGTTCCAGAGCACTTTTATAAGCGCCGCAACCTCTTCGACTATTCGACCTTGCGTCTTGTTCAATCGATTGACGTGTTTTCGATAGGAATGCGTTGTGAAATATTCGACTAGGGCATTAGTATTGCTCAAGCACTGCATTATGCTGTTCATGTAACACGTATTACCTAAATTCTTCAAACCTGTTAGTCCACGACCCTGAAACAATGGACATGCATTATTACGGTTGTTGGTGTATTTTAACAGTAATGATAAGGCCTTACTAAATATTAAAATTACTTGCATTACATCCAGTGTGGAAATCCAGAAGATTTCGAAGTCATGGGATAAAACAGCCAGATAAGACACATATCGCTGCACCAGAACTAGAGTTGTCTACAGACCAAATTGCGGCGAAATTGATTAACATATTTCATCTAGCGAAATCGCTTACGGAGTCAAACACAAACACCAATTAAATCAATCATTTTGGGCACTAAGTAATACTAAGATTAGCCATTTTTATTCTGAATTGGAGAAACGTATTTATGCTGTCAGAAAAAGGATTACTTCAGATGCTAACCGTACATTTTTAGCCATGAGTGCTATTTGTAGTTAAATAGTTCTCAAATTCGAACTTATTAAAAATGCTTTTTCAAGACGCTTAAACCATGGGTTGAATTTATTCCTGAAATTTCAATAAACCACGATTAGGAATTGCTAAACCATCGGAGCGAGGAAAGCATCAAAAAACAACTTCGAGCACAAAGAAAAATGAAGTGCGAGATTGCAGCAAAAAACATTATTAAAAGAAATTATCTGCCATGAGAGCATGTTTTGGGTAAAAATTATATATTTTTCAATATTTTTTATAGAACTTTTTTTTGTTCTTCATTATGCTTTGAAAGGGATATAGACGAGAATTAAAGCCCAAATTCTTGGTATGACGGGACAGGACATTAATTACGCAAATGGCATCCAGGCTGAGTATGCTGTTTCGGAGGCGCTGTCGACGTTAGCAAGGGATCGGACTAACAGGGAGAAATTTTCTCTCAACGATTTCATCAAATCCATTCCATTTTTGGAGATTCTTCAAACAAGGATCGTCTAAAATGGACTGATAAATATAAAAAATCCCGTGTCAGATTCACAAGCGTGACATTTGCATCCTAGTATTGTCCCTAAAACACACAGCAAGTTGAACATAAAATTGCCACAGTCTGAATGAAATTGATTTAAATTTTGATACTTCTTACATTAAAATTCCCAACATATATGTTGGTCTCACATTCTCATCTTTCATTCTTTCAAAATTTGAAAAAAAGTTTAAGCTCGTGACAAAAGTATGAAAATAAATTTATCGACTGTTATATCAATTTATCGGAAAACTTAGTCAAATCATTCTAATTAAATCCCCTTCCTGCAAGACTATCCTTAACCTCATCACAATACTGCAACGACAATAGAGACCGTACTGAATGCGATTGTTTGTGGAACTCTATATTCATGATTCATGAGCAACAAAGTAGTTAAAGCATGCTTGAATGTCAGTCATGGATTCGATGCAAACATTCACGAGATGAATATTTCAATTATATTTCGAAAGCAAGCTTTCGGATGCATTGCCTAACATTGAAAGCAGGAAATGCACGTGTAAAAAAAGATGTTCAGCGTAATTTAATTCGCTCAAACACGTTCACAATGCGGAACTTGGGCATAATCGACACAAAGAAATTTTTCCAACGTTCAACACAGTAACGGTTGCAACCACTACCATCGTGTGATAATAAGTACATATTCCGCATAATCATAAACGAGTACTAGTATACACAAAAACCTCTACACATCCAGTATCGCGCGTGAAAATCAATAAGCACAGACAACATAGTAATGGGCAACGGACCGTTGCACAAATCACACTAATATTCACCTTTTTGAATGGGCCAATGAAGCTTGGATGAGGAAATTTTATTTTCATTCCTGCTATTATCACCATTATAGCTATTCATTTCATTCGTAAGGACAATTCATGAATGCCTGTTTCAAAGAAACTGTGAAGTATCCTTGCTACTATTAAATAAGCATCTTCACACTCGAAATCCTTTGCCGTACGGTCGGCCTTCATTTCTCACTTCTGCTTACATCGGAACCGTTTTCTCTCGTATGTTTCAATCGAACTAGATTATATTAATCGATTATACTTTTGAACGCAATTAATCGTAACCAAAATTTATAATTATATGCCAATTCGTCCAAACAATAAAGCTTGAATCCGTTGCAACTGCGAATCCCATCAATTCGAAACATATTCGAAACTAAGTATAAACTACGGACTTGTAAATAGCCGTAGGCTCGATTCACCTAGTATATAATTGGATTAATTTTCGATTTCACGTTGGCTCGCCGGTGTACATGACGATTTCCAGTGCAAAGTCGCGAACGAGGAAAACGCTGGAAAACCTCAGCAATGCTACCGAACCTACAGACACATGATTTCGTTAAGACCTACATATGTTCCAGGAAGCTAGCAAAGTGAAGCACGAGGCTCAGTGACATCATTGTTCCCATTGCACAGAGTTGACGAGCTGTCTGTGATTCATTGTTTTCTTTCGCAATTGATTTAAATAGTGCAAATGTAGATAGCGTTGTTCGCACTTGTTGAATCCTAAGTGTGTAAACGAAAATATTTACAAGTCATCAAATCATTTCAAGTGAATGTCAACGCCAACGAATGAATCAAAATCGAAACAATAGTTCTTAAGACTTTTTTTACTACAAATTTTTTGCCATCCTGACACTTTCATACTGCCGAAATAACAATAATAGCAAGAACTTGTGATAAGATCCTGCTAAGAAAGTTTATAGAGGCGTGCAAAGTATATTATAGACCTCCATTGCAATGAGAAAGAGTGTGGACGCCGATTTTTTTCATATTTCTTTTTTTTTCACATTTGTAGTTGAGTTTACATAAGTACCTCTTTTGCGCCTCTATCGAGAGTTGGTTAAGGTAGATAGCATTTAAAACAGCAACAACTGGGCATGGTTGTTGTTGTTTTAGATAGCTCTCAATAGAGGCGCAAACTACGCTATGAACAGATAAATGTATAAGCTACTTGCTCAGAACAGAGGGAATTAAGGAAATGAAATAAGCGGATATATATACAAAATTTAGTGAAGTAATTTTACTACAAAGATAAAATCTATAAATAGAACTAATCGAGAGAATTATTACCTCAATTATTCCCTTTGGCGTCTCCTCTACCTAAGATCTACTAGCTTTTGGTTATACGGTGTCAAATGGCCTACTTTCTCTATCGTACACATGTCCAACTCTGTTCGCGAAGAAGTCTGTCAAATTTGCCCATGGTCCCATAGTTTTCCTTCAATACTACTAACGATCAGATTCAGGAAAATTGCTTCACTTTTCACTGCTGTTTTCATTTCCTTATATCTCTCTCTTCTAAGGTTACTTGAGTCAAATATAGTGCGAGTCAATTCAAGATCCCAATTTTCACTTCGTCCGAATTGATTATAAAGAGATATGTCTTACAATTGCGCGATTGGCAGGAGTAGGACCTAATTTGATGTCTTTCACATATGAAACCCAAAATATACTTCACAATAAAATTATTTTTACAGATCATATTATTAAGATCATATTATTAGATTATATTATTAACCCAAAAATCCAACTCACCATCACTCCTAGTACTCCTGCAAAGTCTCTCTGTATCGGCGTCTCGATATTTTCAAAAATTGCTCTAGGTTTTATCGATCTATCAAATTGTGGAATCTTTGGTTTCGATATTTCCTCTTCTTCAGACGGCGGCTAAAACAAAAAAAAAAAAAACAAATTTCGCCCATTTCATCCAGATTGAATCTTCACAACTTGCCTTCAAGTGTCGCTTCTGTTCTCTGGCAACGGCCAATTGCTTTTCACGCTCTTGGGCGATTTTTTCACGTTGCTCGTCAATCTGTTTCGCTTCTTTAACTTTAACTTCGATACTCCTCTCAGTCTTTTTCACGCTTTCGGCTTCCGTATCGGAAATGGTTTTATTAACTTCCCGTTCGCGGCGCTTATATTCCTCGACTTCTTGCAGAAGACGTTCGTTTTCGAGTTTCTGAACGAAACAGTTAGAGATTTAAGCACCATTCTACTATCATTCTAACGAAACTTACGTAATCGCGTTCTTTACTTTCCAACTGCATGATATTATATAATAGTTCCTGCTCGCGCGTCTTCAGTACATCCCTCAGTTCAGATCCATTGACCTGTTTCGCTTCATTGACATTCTTCCAATCAGTTTCCGCTTCTAGCCTCTTGCGCTCATTGGCCACCACTTTCTCCATTAATGCCTCCTGCTCCTGGAGCAAATCTAGCATTTTCTGTTTTTCGTCGTATGTTTTAAGAGCAACCGCTTTACTTGCTCGATCAATCATTGGACGCAAAACATCGCCGGACAGTTGACTTGTCATAGACTCGAACTTTCTCGCATCTTTCATCGTTATATCGTTAATAGACGGATATTCGACATCGTCTAGGGCACTGTTATCGTTGGTAAGATCGATCGGTGCTCGCACGTTTGGATTCGAACACTGCATGGGGTACATTAATATCAGGTTTTCGTAGCCTCCGACCAGGACTTTGATTGGCGAACGGTACGTGGCATCAGGGTCCCACTGAAATACATTTAGAAATTTAGTAGCGTACACCTTTTCGTACACCATCTCCCTGCATACATTTTGCAATATATCTCGAAGTCTCCAAATCGGTGTGTGAAGTATTGGATCAACCGTTTTCGTGCTCCAGTCCATTAGCACGATATTATCCTTCACCATGCGCGAAGACCACAGTGCCTTGGAGCTTGGCTCCAATAGCTGTTGGATTTTTCCCGCAGTCATCCTGGCAACATTTGCTTCGTCAGCAAAATAGAGACCATATACTTGACAAAACTTACCCGGGCAGTATAATTTCTGCAGGCACATTGATACAGGAGGAGTAATTTAGTCGAGAATTGGCGAAATCTGCACGCGAACGGCAGTCCATCACCAGCATACTCATGTTTGGATCTTTCATCGCCTTGTACATTTCAGTGGCAGTTATCGCCTTCAACTCCTCCATGGAGATGTCATCTCCGGCATGTCGATTATTCACAGTTTCGCTGGAAATGCGGTCATTATGGATGGAACTATTCATTGCCATTTGAGTATAACGCTGCTTGAGCGAGTTCGATAGTGCCTCGGTTTTGTCCATTATTTCTGAAAGCTGCTTATGATGGCCCAGACTTTGCGCCACATACTGCTTGTTCGAAGCGTAATCTGGCATTTTCCGAATGAAGTCAATCAAATTGAAGTACCGCATGAAGTAGATGTAACTCAACTCCTCGTCGCCATCCAAATAACATTCTTCCGCTTTGCGATATACTTTCTGGGCAGTACTCAGCAATCTGGGAATAATTTGGTTAAACAAGCACAATTGTTATACTTAAGAGCTATTACGTTGCCAGTTTATTGTTTTTCAGGTTAGGCAGCTGATAGTACTTTTCCAAGTCATCCAGACACTGGCCCTTGTAGAGCTCTTTTGGTTTGACCATTATCGGCGATTCCTGCGGCGAAAACCTACTGACGAAATTAAATTTGATTATCTTTCGGGTTACGATGTGAACTACGACCGACTCGTTTTTGGTCGTGCACTCGTTGAACACAAAGTTGCTACCAGGGCCGTATAGAGTTCACCTGTAAACAAGAAAGTTCAAAGGAAAATCTAATGCAATGGATTTAGGTCATACAAATAGTTTTCAATTATCATGACCAACCGGGAAATGAAACAAAACACCCCGAAAAATGCGATAAACCGAATTTGACAGTTAGCCAATCATATGTTTACGACAAGTGTCACTGGACCAGTGAGGTAGTAGAAATGGAGTGGACATGCCCATAAGATTTACATTGAAGGGGATGGTCAGTGAGGTAGTAGAAATGGAGTGGACATGCCCATAAGATTTACATTGAAGGGGATGGTAGTAATTTTTTAGCTACTCATTGTCAAATTGAGTCAAATCCAAGTAGTTCCCCTCCAATTTGACAATGAGGTCGAAATGGCGTAAAGGCAGCTTTAACATGCTTTGTGCGCGAGAGGATTGAAAGGACTAATGGTGGAAAGTTATACCGTCCGTGTCCACTCCGTTGGTACTATCTCACTGCACTGGACCAACACTAGACCTACTGGACATATAAAAGACTGGACAAGTGTTCGGACGGGGCTCACATCGGTTTTCTGATGAAGGTGGGGAGATAAGCTCTGAGTGGATTGTGCTGTGAGTGGATTGTGTTGGTAGCACTGAAGAAGTAGTTCATCGGTGGCGAATAGTTCGTGACAGATTGGGTACATGGCGGGAATCGAGCGTCCACCTAATCTAAACAATTCTAGGTTATACTTCAAATAGAATGTTAGAACCTTTCCGGAACATAATGTTAAAACATATAACTTTCATCTCTCCAGGCCGGTCAATACGGGGGTATGCCATTATTTACTATGCTGTCGCAAGCGTATTAAAAATAAGTATGTTTGCAGCGGA
Organism: Nemotelus pantherinus; assembly: GCA_963978885.1. Lineage (NCBI taxonomy): Eukaryota > Metazoa > Arthropoda > Insecta > Diptera > Stratiomyidae > Nemotelus > Nemotelus pantherinus. The sequence continues at coordinate 19,920 of OZ022264.1, forward strand.
ATTCCTACATTTGATATTTCCAGATATGATAGCGAAAACGGCCTACGAGCTTTTTATTCACGTGTTGGCCAGCACATATCGGTCGGCAATCACTGGTACGATCCACATAAACAAGAGCTGTTTTATAAGTACAACGTCTTCCTGGGATAATTTCGGATAATTCAACAAATTTGAAGGAAGGTATTTCAAAACTGGGAAAGCTGGTTTTGATCGGTGGACTACATGACGCGGTAATAACGCCGTGACCGTCAAGGTAAGAGACGTGAGTTTGTCGTTGCTATATATTTATAGCCTTAATACATGAAACGGCTGATTATGACGACCTTTTTCCCCCTTAGTGATTACTGGTTTTCTCTCAGAAAATTCCTGACTAGCAGACATCAGCCAACGTTGACTCGATTAATTTTCTTTAAATACACTTTCGTATATTTCACTTTTCTGTATAGCGTGCAACTCCACTTCTGTTAACACTTCACTCCGTGTGTTTTAGTTCATTAAAAACAACTCTGCATAGCGCACAGTTATAGTTCGTTTATAACAATACCACTTCACTTCGTGTAGTTGGCATGTGCATGACACTTCACTCCGTGTGTTTTAGACCTTTAGAAACAATTTTCCCACACATTACTTCTCGGCCTTTACTGCTCATCTGTTGACTCAATTGATCAATACCATCTTTCTTTGAATGCATGAAACTGGGATATCAAGGATGGGGATATTATATTAAGTTGAGGAAATGGAAAGGAAATAGCACTAGTTACTTATTTATACCAAACTTATATTATTTGAATTGAGATTTCGTTGGTTATTGTGCTTTTCAGGGAGTTCTGCGATATTCCTATTCGCATTGAAAAAATCAAAATTGTTTCTCCTTAGGAATTTAATACAGTTAAAGATTTGGTGGTAAATGTTGTCAACCTCATCACAATTTTCACACTTATTATCTATACTGATTTTCATCCTAAATCTATTTTTATTATTCAGTGCATTATTAGCGAATAACCTATTAATTATTTTGGTAGCCTTACTGTCGATATCTAGTCCACTGAACCATAGTATATTCCTGAATGCTAGGTCCGTTCTTAACCATGCACTCTGCTTTAAGTACCTACTGCTCATAATTAATTCCGAATTCCATCTGTTATGGATAAACGCCTTAATCTCATTTACAGCTTTGTCTATTTCAAAATTCTGTCTAACCTCTATATAGCACAAAAAAGCAATTTTAGGTAGATCGTCAATTTTCTTCATTTTTGCTAAATTATTGTGAACTGGTACCCATATTATTTCTATATTTACATCTCTATTTCTACATAACAAAATGAAAATTTGTTCCGTAATTTTTTTTTAAATGTTCATCTGATTCTATACAAGCATGGTTTGAATCCGTTAAAATTATATAATTCATTTTAAGTTCCAATCCAAACTCACACATAGTATCTAAATTAATGATAGCACAACCTACTCTTAAAATATTTTTAGAGCCATTACATATAAAAATGCCTTTCCCCTCCCGAGTTTTATCATCCATCAATATCTTAATTCTCGAGGATAATACCTCTTTATTAGCTTATTCGAAATCCCTAAAAACACCCCTTTTTTTACTCGCAACCTTAGGTTTTCTGGATAAAGATTTTCCATACTAAAACTAACTCGATTAAAGATTTCCTTGAAACTGTTATACACCATTTTCTATTATATTTGATCGGGCTATTGATTACATCAGTTTACATTAACGTATTTTCTTCCTTCAGTTTCAATAATTAATTGGCCGAGAGTAATTCGGTTCTATATTTGCTGGGCATTTCATTTGCCATAGCTATTGTGATCAAGTTCGCCGTGTTTTGCGGCACCGCCAGGCATTTCTTCAGCATTTTACGTTTACAGGAATCTATACGTTTGTGAAAGTATTTTGGTGCAACTCCAAAACTAGTCATCTGCGCTTCTATTTTGGCTCTATAGAAAGATTTTTAGGCAAGTAGACTTTTAAAAACATTTAAACCTTTATTTAGACCTAAATAAATATTGATGGTGACCCCATGGAATTTAGAATTCTTAGCCCATGCAACTGGATTATTGTTTATTTGAATTTTAAGATGAAAGCTATGAATTCTATTAAACATCATAGAGTTGCATTTATTGTAGTTCGTCGGAAGGTTTAGTCTATTGCACGAATTTATAAACCTGTTGGTAGCATTTTGCAAGGCATTAAAGCATTCGTTCTTTCCTTTGTGCTCCGCCACAATCACAAAGTCATTAGCATATTGATATAGTTTGATGTTAGAATCGTACCCAGTATGCAGAGAGGCTGTATAAATGTTAAACAGTATAGGGCTTAGCATGTCTCCTTGAGAAAGCCCATTTCCAACCTTAAACAGACTATCACCCAGAGCCCGAGTCGTATTATTCAGCAAATACATTATCCAATTAATATATTCTGGAAGGATATTGATTGAAACCAAAATGAATTGCAGTATCTTCGCATCTACTCTTTCATAGGCATTAGAAATGTCCACAGCCAGCATGAATACCCAGGCACCCCTGGCTCTCCTATCCTTAATGTAGTGACCAATAGAGTGCAAACATGTTTGTGTGGATCTGCCTTTTAGGTAGGAGTTACTATTAGCCGATATGCAATCCAGAAAAAACTTGATTTTAATGATAGTGTTTTTAATGAGACTATTAATTAATTTTACAAAAATGTTTAACAGTGCAATAGTTCTATAGCTCTTCAGTTTAGCTGGATTCTTACCCGGTTTCAGGATAGGGAAAATTCTGGCGACAAACTAACTTGCGCTTCGCTAGTTTCCATTAATGATACTATTGAAGGTGACTACCAGCTTCTCTTTACTGTAATTACTTAGGGCCTTTATCATCTCATACGTTATACTGTCTACTCCTGGAGCTGATTTTTTATGTTTACCTAGAATATCTACAAGCTCATACATTTTGAATTCTGCTGTACTTTTTTCTACTCTAAGATTGAGGACATTGGGATTGAGCACAGTATTTCTTGACATGTTCGACTGTTTTTGTTATCCCAGCTAGATGGGTTTGAGTTGATGTATCGCTTTTTAATGAATCTTTTATAATTCCAAAATACAATTCTGTTTTCTCTTTTATATAACAATATCAGACATCTTACTCTCCCATGCTCTGTTTCGCCTCCTTGACTTCGAATTTCCATTTCTTACAGGCTTCCATTTACAGATTATAGTTTCTTTGTAAGCTTTTCTTGTTAAAAATTTTATTTTAATTTTTCCCACCATACCTTGTTAAGGTTTTCGTTCCACCAATACGTAGGCCCAAATCCTATTATTTTATTGTTTATTATATTTTTTCTAATTGTCTGCTCAAACTCCTTTACAATACCAGTAATGTTATCCACGAAAACTAATTTATTGATGTTTTGAATTAATTTATTAAAACAAACTTCAGTATAATTCGCTAAACATCTAAAATTTCAACCTAAAGTAATTATCTTATGCTCACTATTACTTAAAGTATTCACAACACACTTCCAGATCCCAGACTCTCTAGAGTTCGAAATCGTTAAATCTGGTTCAGATTTACCATGTATCATGTTTCGACTTCTTTTATAGGTGAAATTTCCGTCATTGAGTACCATTAGGCCAAACGAATTAATAATTTTCTGCAACGTTCTTCCCCTCGCATTGTCAACATGATCACCCCACTTTTTGTTTCTAGCATTAAAATCTCCTCCAATAAGGAAAACCTCTGTGTCTTTAAACAAATCCAAAACTCTCACAAAACTTTCTTCAAAGCACATGTTGTTATGATTTGGTGAGACATAAATCGACCCAATGATCAAGTTTTTACTCAAGTTTAGAGTTTTAATGCTTATCATTTCTAAATCAGTATTGCACCTTAAAATTGTGAACTTAATATTATTATTGATAAACATCGCTACTCCACCCCCATTACTATCTTCTCTATGTTTATCCTCTGTATCCTAACACTAGATTCACCTTATTAAAGCCCTTCGGTAATAACGTTTCTGATAATAATGCTACATCTACTTTATTTACATTTACGTACGTGGTCAGATTAGGGATAATGTGTCGAATTATTTTGATATGTGTATATAATTAAGATTTAACTATTTTGTGCTGTGCAAATCACTATTGTTTATCCTCCTTATCTATATTTAAGCTCATAAAACTATTATTTACATTTACACTACGTAAACTCTGCTTTTTTCCATTTTCATCATTTTCCTCTTCTGTACCTACTCCCCCATTCTCTATTGCTTTTTTAACAAACGCTAATAATTTCTCGATCTCCGTAGCCTTAGATTTAATTGAACTTTTGTATACCGTATCAGAATACCCCTCAGTTTGATTTTCTCCGTGAACAAGTTTGTTCGGGATAATCTTGTGCCCCACCACAACTTTGCTATAGCTTGTTTTGTGATAGGATTTGTTTACATCTATGTTGGGATTTCTCGCATTCTCTCTCCTAGTGTTGGCCAAAACCGGGAACACATTTTTTTGTTTTAAGTCAGCCCCATCTAAGCTATCATACATGTTTTTCCTAAATATCATTTTTCTAGCTTCCCCAGCAAAGACATTTAGTTTGGACGCCATTTCAAGAATGTCTTTTTCATCAACCCATTTCATACACTCCCGACTTCTTGCATTGTGTTCTTCTGAATTGCATAGGATACACTTGATCTTACAACCTTGACTTTCACATGTCTCATTACCGCAATTTAAACATCTTTTGGCTGTGCTCTTGACCGCCCCAGCAAAATGCTCTAGCCTTCCGCAATCGTAACATTGTTTTGGCCTTTGCATGTAGTATTCCACCTTAATTCTTAGGACATCTAGTTTAATATAACCAGGTAGCTGTTCATCTTCAAACGTCACTTTTATTCAGGTAGACGGCACTAACTCTCCATCATTTTCTCTATCTCTCCTCATTATTATGTATACATCCTTGTTAGAATTAAAAAATCATAATTTAATTCTATGCCATATATATTGCAGGGAGTGTCGTCTTCAACTAATTCTTTAATATCAAAGTCTACCGGTATACCTTTACTAATATCATATCTGAAAATGAACCCGTTTGTTATTAGCATTCTGTAATTGCATAGCGTATTTGGTAGATTGTCAATAAACTTCCGCTATATGAAAATATACATTTAGGCAATCCGCACACGGGTCGTTGAGCTATCGTCGTAGATGTGATATTTCTACGCTTGGTCGTCACAACCTATGTAAATCAATGAGTGACCGCTAACGGAGCGTTAGCCTATCGTGAAGAGTGAGAAGCGTAGTCGGTTCACGTTGAGTGCGTCTCAAGCGTTGTGCATTGCAGGCCTCAAGTCGAATGAGTAGTCGTTTTTGCAAGCGCGATGGATGACGGCAACGTACAATTCGTGGGGGAGGTGGGAAAATGCCCCGAATTGTATGATTTTACGACGCATACTGACGTTTTCTTGGCGACCCGTGTGCGGACATGATACGAGGATGACGACACTCGTTTTCTCGCGAGCTTGACAAGTGTCAAACGCATCTCTCACGTATTGCATGGCTAACGACCCTCGAAAGAATGAACTGCACAAACTAAATTGGCGTGAAATGATTGGAGACATGTTTCAGTGCCATCTATATTTTCGAAGCGAAAGCAACTTCGAAGCAACTTTTCATGCTAAGAACACAGTACCAAACGTGCTTATTTTCAAGCTAAATTTTCGCCGAAACAGATTTCACGTGAAATTTTGTATGAAAATTTCACGTGAAATCGAACTCAGTACTATGCTTTACGTACGGACAGCTCATAGCCAAAATTGAGCAAAACGTTGCTTAAGGAGCATGCCACTTTTCTGGCTGTTCGGAATGTTATGTTTGGGTGCATCATATGCTTTGCGTGGTTTACCTCGGCGCATATGCGCGCGTACGGATGCAGACTCATCTTTGGTTGGACCTTAAGACTTAATTTGATAAGTGCGATCAGCCTGCATCTAACTGTCTCAGACACAGTAGTTTGTCCTGTTACTTCTCAAACAAAACTTTCTCAAAATAACAATTTTTTTATTTATATATATGTACATATATGAATATATTTATATATATATATATATATATATATATATATATATATATATATATATATACATATATATATATTATATACATATATATATACATATATATATATATATATATATATATATATATATATATATATATATATATATATATATATATATATATATATGTATATACAGTGCCGTGCAAAACATTAGCAACGCATGGTGTGAGATAATGAAAATGCAAAAAAATGGAAGAAACTATTTATTTTCAGATTTTCTTTTTCTTTATTCTAGTCAAGTTCAATGAGATTAAGTAAATAAAAACGAAAGAAGTTTTTTTCTACTACCAAAACTATAATTTTTTCCAAAATTGTATACTCCATTCACCTTGCGCGCGTGCAAAACATTAGCAACGCTTGTGTCAACTTTGCTAAAATAACGGTAATTTTAAGTTGGATCAAATTTGTTAAGTTTACATGGTAGTCTGCAGTGGTAGCTAACCAAATTAGTTTAGTTTGGTACCGCTCGTAAGTAATAGGTCACATTTTGCAAATCGTTTAAAATATGGAATCTACGAAATATAGTAGTGAGTTTAAATTAAGTTTAAATTAAAAAGTTCAAGCTCGAAATGCGCAATTCAGCGTTGCATAAAAATATGGCATTAACAGATCAATTGTTAGTCGAATACTTGCGAAATTTCGAGAAACAGAGCACACAGAGACGATACATACAGGTGGGCGACCGAGAGCAACAACAGAAAGGGAAGATCGGAAAATACTTTCCATAATCAGGAATGACCCATTCACACCCGCATCGGAAATTATCAGGACTTTGAATCTAACAGTTGATCCCAGCACTGTACAAAGGCGAGCTATACGGAGTAATTTACGTAGTTATCGTCCTGCAAAAAAGCCTTTAGTGACAAAGACACATGCCAAAAACAGGTAAATTTACCAGCTTATTTAATGACCTATACGATTATGAGATCGATTTTTTAGATTAAAATTTGCTTTGGATCACATTAATTGGTCGATTGCAAAGAGGGATAACTGTTCTGTTTAGTGACGAGAGCAAATTTAACCTGTTCAATTGCGATGGAATTCGTTTTGTTCGAAGACCAAAAGGAAAACGGCTTGACCGACGACATTGCATACCTACAGTTATACACGGTGGGGCAGCGTTATGATGTGGGGTTGCTTTTCGGCTAGTGGAGTTGATCCTCTTTATGAAATCAACGGTATAATGGACCGTTTCAAATATAAAAATATTCTAGAGACGATTATGTTACCATACGCGGAGGAAGAAATGCCACTTCGATGGGTGTTTCAACAGGATAACGATCCGAAACACACTCTGAAGATGGTAAAAGAATGGTTCCAGTTAAATGGGATTCAAGTCATGGTTTGCCCGGCCCAATCGCCTGATTCGAACCCTATAGAAAATCTCTGGAGTATTTTGAAGAGAAAAATTAGTGGAAGGAAATTTGGTAATAAGGCGTCATTAATGGAAGTCCTTAAAAGTGAATTGGAAAGTATTTCCCCTGACATAATTGACAGATTAATTAAATCTATGTCGGATCGTTGCGCTGAAGTCATTAAACGTAAAGGATATTACACAAATAATTAAAATATTTTGACAAATTTTGAACGTTGCTATTGTTTTGCACGTGCATAAAATGAATGGAATATTGAAATTTGAAAAAATGTCTAGTTTTGGTAATATCAAAAAATTCGTTTGGATTTTATTTATTTAACCTTACTGTACTTGATAAAATATAAGTGAAAAAAATCTGCTAATAAAGAGTTTTTTCATTTTTTGTGCATTTTATATTATCTCACACCATGCGTTGCTAATGTTTTGCACGGCACTGTATATATACATATATATATATATATATATATATATATATATATATATATATATATATATATATATATATATATATATATATATATATATATATATATATATATATATATATATATATATATATATATATATATATATATATATATATATATATATATATATATATATACGAGTATATATATATATGTATATATATATTAATATATATATATATATATATATATATGTATATATATATATATATATATATATATATATATATATATCTATATATATATATATATATATGTATATATATATATATATATATATATATATATATATATATATATATATACACATATATATATATATATATATATATATATATATATATATATATATATATATATATATATATATATATATATATATATATATATATAGCCTTAAACTTTTATTTTCAGTGTAAAAAAATCTGCTCTAATAAGTAAATTATTTGCAAAACACTTTTTTGTTAAAGAAATAAATGAAGACATGCAAGACATTAAAGACGATAGAAAGTGTGTCTTCTTAACTATGTATTTCACTTAAGCAGCAAGAAAATAATCTACAATGAATTTGATTTCAGCTTTAAATGGAATCACTGTTAGTGTTTATAGTTTCCATTTTACTTGTTCAATAAATTATTTCAAAAATTTTGCTATGCAAATTTCAGTAGTATCGTAAATACCTATCGTTTTGTATATAAATTATTTCGGACGCCTATCTAGCTAGTTTGTACAGGTCTTTTTTATACATGTTGTTGCCTTTTGGGAAATTTTTTTTTAACCTTTCTCAGCTGGCATACACGTTTTGCTTTTTTTGAATCCGTTTGACGGTTTTGTGATGTGGAGCAATGCAAATCAATAATGCATGACTGTGATAGATGGAATAGAGTTCCAACTCGGATGGTTGATACTGCCTTCTCAACAAAAGCCTGGGTTTGTATGTTCAATAACACATCGTTTGCAGTACTTTTTCACAGCTCGGTAGCCCTCCAAAGATATCTGGCAATCTTGAATGTTAAGCTGCTGTAATCCTCTGCAATAGTACGCTATGCATTGCACTCCCCTATCTGTTATCATATCACAATTTCGTAGACTTAATTTTTTCAGGTTGGGGCAACTCTCGGCCAGAGCGCGGAGACCTGCGTCACTGACGTCACACTTTCCGATATCGAGCGCTCTGAGCCGTGGACAAGAACGGGCTAGAACTGTAATGGAGTCGTCGCTTACTGCTTCGCAACCTCGTGCATTTAAGTATCTCAGCTTATAACATCGTCTAGCAATAACTTTCAGGCCTGCGTCTGATACCCGATCGCATTTGGCCACCGATAAATAACGCAAAGCAGCTCCCAGTTTCGCCAATTCGTATAGGCCGAAGTCGGTTATGTTGATGCAATCTGAAACACTAAGCTCCTTCAACGCAATGCAGAAGCTAGGCACGAATTTGAGGCCGGTATCTGGAAAGGTTACGGAGTTGGAGTTTGTACTGCTGATTCCTCTGTAACATCGTTACCTGTAATTTGAACACATCTCCTGAGGTAAAGGAAGACCAGTTGAGGGCAGTTCCGAACAATGAGCTTAAGTCCACCATCGTCAATTGCCGAACAGTCGGTCAGATCTAAGTATTGAAGAAGCAACCTTCTTGGGGGCTCTAGATTCGGATTAACGGTGATGTTTGTTATTTGTACGCACCCTAAAAAATATAAAATTCTTAATAATGCCAATTGATAAGTTGAATAAGGTGAAATTTTCGCAAAGTTAAGACTTCATCGAGTAATATTTCTTGATTGACAAAAGTTTACCTGTAATATCCAAATGTTGAAGATTTGCACATTTTGTAAGGACATCACACAGTGCCTGATTCGATACATTAATACTGGACTGTATTTGCAAGTGTGTTAGTTCTGGACACCTCCTGGCTAACATTTGCAAACCTTTGTCAGAGACACGGCATGCGTTGCTGAGCATGACACGTTCCACGTCGGGGCAAGCGCCGTTTCTTGACTGGCCACAAAGTCGACGAAAGATGGCTTTGAGCGCTCGATCGCCAGATATATGCTCGCCGGAGAGGTTTATGATCCTCCAGAGACTCGAGCGCCACGCTATCGCTTCGAATCGTTGGCATACCCTGGCCACGTTACACAACTCCGAACTATCCAGCCAAGAAAAAATTTTCATTATAGCTTCTTCGGCGAGGCGATCGAAAACCGGGCCGGAACGACAAAGTCCTTTCTTGTTCCATGGTCCACTTGGCTGCTGATTACTTATTGGCGAGGGTGATACCAACGTAGCGTAGCCTTGATCTAGATTCGGTGAGAATCGGCCAAAATTTGACAGGCCCTCTGAAAAACACTGGACTTTGGACAGTGGATATCGATCATCCAGAGCAACAGAATTGGAGTTTTTGCAGTTAGATCTGGACTTGCTGGCAAGAGCTGGTGAGCCTCGCGCTCGATCAATGAGATATCGATCAGAACCGCTAGTCTCGCTTGGGCTTGACGGCCTCTGCAACAGTCGAATAGGGACGTTATCTGAAAAAAAAAAACAGTTTGAACTATGGTTTTTGTATGGATAGAGTTTGGTCCTTACCGTGGATGCGATTATTGTGGTTGTACACGCATAGCTCATTCAAGCTATCGTTCACAAAGAATCTTTCGTTTTTGTACTGATTCGTCTCAGAACCTAGTGGAAGTCCTCGGATGGCACCTTGAATGTATAAAGAGTCCATTTTTTCTTCGAGAAAATACTGATCATTATGATTGACAACCACGATGTCGGAATGATTTTCGACCCTGTTGCTAGGGTTGTCTTGCCGAGGATCGTTGAGGAGAAACGCGCTTGGCGCCCGCTCAGTTCCGTACTGAAGAAGACTATCGATTGGCGTGTAGTTCTTTGCCGGCGGGGGTCTATATTGTGAAGTTTGTCCGACTGTTCGTCGCAACTCAAACGGCTGGTCCATCGAACTCGATGAACTCCTGGAGAGATGATAGGCTTTGACAGCTTCGCAAGGAACAGATGAATGGTCGGAAGGTTGTTGGTGCGATGTCGAAGATGCGTAGATAATGCTGCCGTTATTTATGCTTAGCACGGGTGATTTCCGTGGCATTTGATAGACTTGCGGATTGAGCGGAATGGTTTTAAAAGGGTGACGATATGGCTGTGCTTCAAGCGATGGTGAATTTCGACCAAGCGACGCCAAGGGACACTCAACTGGTAGCCCCCGGCGTGTTTGATGTGCCATTTTGAACGGCTGTAGTTTTGGAATGAGACCTAAATGTAAAAAAATTTGATTACACAAGTATTTTTTTTACAAAATGGGTTTAAGTGATGGACTTTTTACTATGTCGTTCGGCGGTAATTATTAAATTGGTAGTAATTAATGTCAACAAAACGATTTAGACTCAATTTAAATGGCATCGCCAAGAAGCTACTTCGTGTGCAATTACTTGCACATAAACTCCACGAAACGTGCTTCAGATTAGACCACCGGAACCGGAGTAACATAAACATACTTTGCAATATAAGCTGAACCAAAAATTTTATTCCACAACACTAGCGGGACGACAATGTCACTGATTACAGTTGATTTCAATGTCATATGAGACACTTTGAAACTCTGAGCCAGAGCCTGTAGATTTAGAAATTATGGCTCCACACGCTATATTACATAGTGCCATGAGCCATGTAATATGGCTCATGGCACTCCAATTATAACTCGCAGCCATGCTGTGTGAGGGAACGTATAAATGTCAGCAAGTGAAATTAGAGCTTATGTCTACATAATTGACTCATTTTGAACTGAAGTACTGGCTGCGATATTTTCGATACTTCGAGCGGTGAATTTTCACACTGGAGCAGGAACATTCAATAGTGAGTATGTTGACTCGAATTTATCGAATTTATATTTGGTGCACTGAAAAAACACATAGCGCCAGACGCCATAGTTTATAGATTTCTGGCGCCATGTACATAGTCAATTTCAGTCGATTTCAGTCGATTTGTGATAAAATATAGCGCCACACGCCATAGTACATAGGAGCAGACGCTATGCTTATAGCCCTCCACGCCATATACTATAGTCCTCCACGCCATCTGCATGGCGTGGAGGACTATAGCTTATGGCGTGGAGGGCTATAAGCATAGCGCCTGTTCCTATGTACTTTTCGCCATGTATTATGGCGTGTGGCGCTATATTTTATCACAATCCCCAAATCGACTATGTACATGGCGCCAGAAGTCTATAAACTATGGCGTCTGGCGCTATGTGTTTTTTCAGTGCAGGCCCGGTGATTTGAAATATACAAAAGATATGACTGCATCTCTGACTATTTAGCTGAGCATCACAGATCTATCTGCGTACCAACACTTCCCACTGTTGTGAAGAGCAGATGGTGTGCTAGGAGTTAGCATTGCAACTCGCCAAAAGTTACAGTCCCTCCGACTCAGCGTATGAGACTAGGTTTTTCAGCATCTGTGTTGGCGGCGCGAGTAAGCAGTCAAAAGGAAAGTAAAGTGAAGCAACAATCGTGCATTTCAATCTACAATTTCCGGTACTCCATGACCACCGCTGACAGGTATCGGCTTGAAAACTGTCTGAGCGTGGTGGCATATAGGAAACTAGAACAAAAGTTTTCGGCCTTGTTGATCTTTCATCATAAAATATTTTTGACCCTTGATCGAACTGAGTCCGTGGACATCGCTGCCTCAAACCCGTGACTCCTATCCAATTGTAAAATAGGAAAAGCTTGCAGTTTTGCCAAGTTTTCCCTGAAAAGAAATGACAAAACCTTGGCATGCTGCAAACTGATATGAACAAATTTGATGCCTTCAGGCATAAAAATGTCCAGAAGTGGTGCCTGCTAACTCCATTGCAATGACCCTTAGACGAAGCTCGCATAATCTCAGTGAAAGAAACTTCATCGGAGAAAATTATAACTGGATTTTCGCGTTTTACTGCGGAGACATATCCATAAATAGTCGCAGAGAATAGATGCTTAACATTCTTCTTAATTTAATTAAATTTAGCCGCATGCAAGAAGTAGCTCAGCATCTTGCGGTATCTGTTTTTGAGCACCATGAAACTTACGATCATCAGATTGAAATCATCTCCACCAGTGGTGGGTTTTTTTTTGAGATTCCTGTACTTGATAAACCAGTGTTTCATATCGATGCCCAGATTCAGCATACCGAAAAATATCATTTCGCCGGGCACGGCCGTAGTCGGATTTCCAGCTTATGCTGCACTTGCCTCTGCGAAGCTCGTAATCACAGGAGATGCTATAACCAAAGTTCGAAAACTCACTGGCCATGGAATCTTCTACGATGGTAACCTGTGAGCTTCCACCGTAACCAGGATAGTCTATTGCAGTTACACATGAGATTTGGGCCTGCAGAATTCGAGCCCCTGCTGTATTGAGTACGCCCAGCACGGGTGTGTTTCTAGACTCAGTTTGGCTGCCACGTGATAAGAGATAAAATTGTTAGGATTAATTCTCATGTTTTTTGCCAGGCACTCTTAGTATAAAAAAGCATATGAAATCAGCTTACTCCGTAAAATTCGTTTTGATCCGAAGATTGGATCGAAAGTTTTGGGTATGAAAAGATTTTGAGTTTTCCGTAAAAAAAAATTATAAATTTAGGTGCTTATCATATGAACATTTCTCGGTAGCATCTCTTCATACTAAAATGACGAAAACATGCTGTGCTGGTAATTTTTTATGCATGGCGCACCCAACACTTCATCACAGTTGCTTTATGTATAGTTCAACTCAGTCTGTGAATTTCGCTTCAATCTGATGGCTGGATCAGAAGTTATAGGGATAAATAGATTTTTAGAATTGCCGCCCGCGAAAAATTCCAAAAATTCAAATATATTTTAGTTCTGGTCATTGCAATTTGACTACAACTGTATTGGCAACAACTGTTGGTATAAAAATACGCTAAAGCTACAGGGCTGCCGACATTTTTAAATTACTTCTCTATCAGACCTATACTTGCTGTGAAGCTCATATTAACCTAATGATTCGGTCGTGAGTTCTACTTTTAAGCACTTAGCGCCCGGCTAGAAATTTCCAAAGCGTTTTCATAACCAAGTATAAAACTTTGTCCGTTTTTATTTCGCATATTTGTTTTTTTCACAAAATTCTTCTTTCTATCGAAGTATAAGAGAACCGTTGCCAAAGGGTTAGAGATATCCTAATTTTAACTTTATATGGACCTACTCCCGAACTATATTTGATGAGTAGTAAAATAAATAAACCTGATTCAAATTTTTCTTTCTTTGAAAACAAAGGTTTTTATTGAAAGAACAATATAAGAAACTATCTATAGACAAAAAAGGAGTCCGATATATTTTAATTTCTTGACAGACATCGATATTTCAACTGTAATATGTCCTCTTCTGTAATAAGGCACTGAAGAGAGTGAAGATTTTTCTCGAAATAACGAAATCTGTCAAAAAAATTTAAATATATTTCGCCTCTAAAGAAAAAAATGGTTCACCATTTAAACTTTTTGAATTTGAAAGCTAGAATAAAGTCATATCAGCCAAATTCAACTTAAAATTACCAGATTTATTGCGGCCAATTGTATTAAAATAACAAAATTTCATCAAACCTGGGGGATACGATTACACCGTCATGTGAAAAACTACAAGAAAAGTACAGGAAAAGATGCCACATGAGTATAGAACATAAGAAAAATAAGAAGAGATAAAGTGAAAACTAAGCAATAGTCACAAAATAAACAATTTGCGATGGTTCATTTAGAAATTCTATTTCATATCGTAAAATAAAGCTCCTAGACCCTACAATGAGCTTCCGGGATTTCAATTGAGTGCATAAACGCGAGCACTGACGAATTAAGTAGGCTCAAACTTTCGATAATTTTATGCATTCACTTCTGCCATGCTCTTTGTTTAATTTTAGTATCTTCCATCTTCGGAACTATGTTTGAATTCATAAAAAGCTCCTTTGAAAATGCACGACTTGGTCAAAAATTAAATCATTCCATCGACCATGCATTCCTGAACTAGTTCACAATTTCAAGCAGGGATGGATGGCATACATCCCAGCAAACACAGCACTACTTTTAAAGTGCTGCAGAAGTCGTGAGTAAACCCGTGAATGCTTTTGATGCTAGAGATAGCATTTTACCCCAAAATTCACCTATTTACTTCATATTACCCGCGTACGTGTAATATGTTTTGTTTCATGGTTGATCGTTTCCATCCCACAAATAGGAAAAAGACAAAAGATAGGAATACAAGGAGTGCAAAAGCACTGCTATACTACTGCTGAAGTGGTGAAACTGCAGCACGTAAAATGTACTGCTGTACTACTGCCTTAGAAGCAGTATAGCAGGACATTGATATGGCTGCCCAGCTATAATGTCACCAATTGTATATTCGCATTACTTTGCATTCATGCCATCACATTTACATTACTTTGTATTCATGTCATCTTTAATTAGAGCAAAAAAGACCTGTTTTAATTATAAATTTCAAAATATTTCACGTATCACTTGCGAAGTATTTATTTATTTATTTATTTATAATCCCTTGCGCTACAGATATAATTCCAATTACAGCGTCAAGAAAGCAAAAATAAAAAAAAGAGTGAAACATAAAAAAGGAAAAGAAATAATAAAAATAATTGAAAAATTAGAAAACTAAAATTAGGACTAAGGTAAATAGCAAAATTAGAAAACTAAAATTAGGACTAAGGACTAAGGTAAATAGCAATTCAAGGTAACACAACAAGTATGACTGACGCTTGACGTATGGGCAACTCGATTTGATTTTTGGGAAACGATTTGAATTGCACCATCTGGTCACCAGTTTGGCAGTAGTGCAGCAGTACTTTATATTCATTGTAAATAGGGAAGCGTAAATATATAAGAGATTCATCAACGTGTCGGAAAACTACAACAACTAGACAACCTGTTCAGGAGGTTAGCAGTAGTACAGCAGCATGTATAATCGTTGAGAAATAGAAAAAATAAATACTCATTAGAAAATGTATCAACACTTGGAAAAGTTTTTACAACTGTATGCGAAAGTGCTGAACGCACGTTTGCTGGGATGTCAAACAAAAATAATATTGTCACAGTAACTCTTACACATTGAACTAGATATTTAATTTTGGTGGATATACCTGACTAAATTATCCAACCGTAGCCTATATGTTGTTTTCGGTAAAAAAACTATGTAAAAACTGTAATATCCGTTAGGCAGATGAACGCAACAGACACTATTTAAATAATCTTGAGCTGTCTTTTATGAGACGTAGTTTATAAGAGCACTTCGTCACACAGTAAGAATCTGAAATATATATGTTGTCCCCGTTGTTTTTTTCTAAATTACAAGCTTATTGTAACAAACACATTCTAGTTTATCTAAATTATTCAATTTGTCCGTTTTGACCATTATTTACGGCTTATGAACTCATTATTCCCAATCAATATTCACTAAACGACAAAGAATCGGAATCCAGAAAAGTAATCAGATATTCGCATCTCCCAGTTATGTTTATTCGTATTTTGGTTCGAATCTCATTTTTCATTCTTTTGTGCGCCTAAGCACATCGGTTTTAGTTTTGAATCGACGACGAAGATCGTGATAAAGAGACAGTTCAGTAAAATTAATTCCATGAATAATAAAGCTAAAAACTCCCAACTCACAAAAGTGGCTTTTTCGTGTGTTGCGGCTCAAGTTTTGCATAAGAATTCGACATGAAAAAAGACTGTATGAGCAATTTAATGTAACATAAGATCAGCCAGCCAGACGCAACATCGACACTGCTGAATCGATTTGATACTAACTATGGTACTCGGTGTGGTAAGGACTTTAGATAAATGTCGAATAGGTTCGTTAAACGTTCGTAGCATATTTGTGGATATTATTAGCATCCATATGACGATGAAGCGCTGGGTCAGTCTTATGTACAATCACATCTTCTTGTGAACGAAGTTGCGGAATATTCCTTTTTACTGTCCACCGTAAGGTAGATGAAGTTAGTGATTGGTCCTGGACGGCAGAGAAGGACAAGAACTCTCCAAAAATTTGTTAATGTTGTTAAGGACGACGAAGGTCGAAGCTCCCTTTTAGACGGACAAATTCGAAAGGTGTAGAAAGTCTTATACCAAAATTACATACAGGTAAATGTTGGCGTGCTGAGAGTGTAAATGGTCACCTCGCCTATTATGCCCTGTTTTTTCACATGCCAAACCATGGAGGACAAGTTGCTCGACGAGACGTTCGGGGAGAGTGTAATTGTGCCTTTAAGAGAAATTTGCATTGACAGCGAGTACGCAGGTCCACAGGTCCGCAGATCAATCAAATCACATACACTCAGAAAAATGTCATTTAATAGAATCAAATTTAAATCAAAAGTTGAAATCACTTTGAAATAAAAAGCGAATCTTACTTGAATTCCACTTTATTATAAAATTTTTATTTTCAAATCAAAATTTTTCATCATTGAATTAAAAAGAAACGTATATGGAGCCAAATCATATTTGAAAATTTTTGAATCAAAAATGTTCAAATATGATTTGGCGCCATATACGCAGGGCCGGTTCTTCTATATGTGCACATGGTGCTTTGAATCCAGGCGGCAGCATAAGACAAGCACAAAAGGCGGCAAAATAAAATATATAATTCAAGAATAAAATATCTTCCTCTAAAATATCTACCATATAACCTTTATCTATATGTAAAATAAGTTGGAGATATTAAATTTTCAGTTTATTTATTTTCCGCTTACGGTAACACCTTGAGTGTGCACCTGTAGGGTTGTTTACTATAAAACCATCCATACACCATAAGATTAGCTGACGCAATTCTAGAATTCATCAAATGCTTGTATAGAAATTTGTGTATACTAGAAAAAAATATGCTACCAGATTCGCATCATGTATTGCATGTTAAAACAACAAAATGTTTTTTGCATATACGTATACATACCGAGAGTGTGAATGAACCCGTTTTGACTTCGAGGTGGGGTGCTTATCTCTCATTCACAGCAAGTTCATTTGGTGCACTTTCAAATCGCGCTCCGATGCCGCCTAAGGCGCCGTACCAATGGCACCCTATGCGTCAGAAGAGATCAAAGCATAATTGCGTGTAACAAAAGGAGATGGGTATGGAGCACTTATGCGCCTTGACTGATCATCGTAGATGAATTCGAAGGAGAAAATAAAAAATAAAAATATTGTTTTTTATTCACGGAGGAGAAAAATTGAGACTGATTCATTTGGAGACATTGTATACGGTTAGAGATTGGTGTTGTCACTTGGATTTGTCATTTCTTGAGTGTAATGAAAATTTCAGTTTGGAAAATTAGATTTGAATGATATGAAAAATCATTTTTATTTTATGGATGAATAGTTGTAAACCTATGTTTTCGTCCAAATTAAAATGTAACGGAAATTTATCACAAACGTGTATTATAGAAAACTGGAAAATGTTAATAATTTTCCTCTAGATTGGCTTATTAATTTTATTTCTTATTAAATAATTATTTCTTAATAAGATCGTACCCATATTTCTCTCCCTTTACATGATCACAAAGCTGTAAAAACAAAGAACCCGTAGGCATGATTGTAACTGCACTAAAAACAAAATCGTTGAATACATCAAAATAAGTAAATACATATGCAATTATAGTCGATTTGACACCAGATTACCTTTGGTAAACAGCTTCGCACCCTTTAAAAAGGAGTATTTAATAACAAAAAGCAGTTTAAAGGATTTTCAGAAGCAAAATATACGACCGTAAAAGGACTCACAATTTGAAATGAATTAATGAACAATGGGCTATAAATTGCAAATCTATGACAGAGGCTCCAATATAGAGCGCAGGCAATATAGCGTGCGAAATTTAACAAACACCTTCAATTTGGTTGTCAACGAAACAGCGAACTGTTTTTTTTTTTTTAGATACAATAGGTGTTTTTAACCTTGTCAAACAGTTTTATGTTTTTTTGCAGTTCTATGAATAGTTGGCGCATTCTCCAGACGTATATTGAGGGCTTAAGCCCTTATATGATACAAGATTTGAAAATTCACTTAACGTCTTTAATCTCCTGATGCAAAATCTATTTGATACATACGAAGCGTTAGGGCTTTAGAGGAAAGTGAAGATTCGAATATTAAACATATTGTAGAGTGTTTAGGAAAAAAATTGCTAAAATTTAAGTTTGTTGTTAGCTTAATAGTATAATAATTTAGATAAAATCGATATTGCGACCAGATTGATTTAAAGCCACTCCCTATATCTAACCACCACTAAGAATAGTTCATAGCCAACTTTAAATATTTTGGTGGAATATCGTAACAACTCAGGATTTGAAAGTACACCTGTTACTGCAAGAAAATCGCATTAAATTTAGATGTATCATGTAGGCCAAATAACCAAAGCTAGTCATCCCCCACGTTCTCAAACATGCACAAAACAGCAATTTGGAGGACCTATAGTAGTGTGCTCCATATAGTATATTTGCAGACCCTGAGCTGAGGGCGGCAAATTCTTCCTATGCACCAGGCGCTAAACACATTAGGGCCGGGCCTGCATATACGTTTCTTTTTTCTTTCAATGATGAAAAATTTTGATTTGAAAATAAAATTTTTATAATAAAATGGAATTCAAGTAAGATTCGCTTTTTATTTCAAAGTGATTTCAACTTTTGATTTAAAGTGATTCTAAAAAAGTGTTAAGTGGTGAAATTTTTCTGAGTGTATGAGATCGTTAATTTTTGTTATTAGAAATAACCTTAAACGTGCATATGGCGATACATTAAGGGCTGATTACTTCGAGAGATACAAGAAACTAAATGTACATATAATTCAATGTCAAACTGGCCTTCGAAAATATAAAGCATGAGACACTGAGGCCATTCGAAGATGACAGCGATATCGAAATGAAATGAAAAAAACCCTGGATTTCCCTAGATGTTTGTATAGTAGTTGTATTTAGCTACCATGTACATTTATTTACTGGACACATGCAAAGGTATTAAAATCTTAGATGAAATTTCTTCAATCAATTCATTTAGTTTTCAGTTTATATCATTTTAAGATGCTTATAGTCTAGTTTAGATGAAAGCAAAATTCCCCAGTGCACTTTTACTTACTGATACAGCATCATTATGATGAGCAACGAAATTACCAATTATTTGGGCTTAAACTAAAATACGTGGGTTTAAACTAAAACAACATAAACATTCGAAGTAGCAAGTCTACTAAATTCCTCGGTGGAGCAGTTTTAAAGTGAGTGATAATGATCTTACCGCAATCGTTAAAGTGTATACGCGAGTTGAGTGAATTGTCCCATGTAAAGTGAAGTGATTTAGTTCTGAAAATTATTGCTTTGAATAAAATTGTGTTTAGTAGCTGTAAAAAACAACGATTGGTGTCAGAAGTGGAATTCTTTGCGTTTGCAATTCCACAAGTGATTTCTAGTGAAATTGCGGATAGTAAATTTGTTTAATACGTGAAAATTCATAGTGTGCGGACTAAATAGGAAGTAAGAAGTTTCGAACAGTGATTATTTTGAGAAATTGTGCAAGCTAGCTGAAGAATAATGCCGAATATTTGTCGCTGACTGGAAAAAAAACGGCTTAGGCAGGAGTACAGAAGGCAGAGATCCGAAAACATTTGAATTCCCGGACGAGAACCAGCCAAGAAATTGTCCATGAAAAGCAAAGCAGCGTGGCGAGAAATCCGATGATGGACTTGCTGTTGAAAATGGCGTCCAATATTAAGCAACAAGCTGAAGATAGTAAAAAACAAGCCATTAAACTGGACCGTAATCGTGCATCAGAAACTCGACCAACAAACTGTAGGCATCAAGAAGCAACAGCTGGCCAGCAAAACCGAGTAACAGCTGATACGTACTGAAACTTGATACGACCTTATCGGCCATAATTTCTCGATCACCTGATATTTTATAGACATCGTTGGAAGACACATATATGCTTAATAAGATAAGTTTAAGTTTTTTGTTGCATTAGAAAAAATTAAATCAAACTAACTTCCGCAACTTTAAAAAAAAAGCAAATTTTTTTATTTTAATATCTCAATCTTTTTAAATGAATTGTTGACTATCTGAAATATATGTTAAAATTGCTGGGCTAAACAAAGTCGAGCTTTTTAATTCTAATGAAAGTTACGCATTGCTATAGGGGCATTTTGAATCTCAGAATCCGCTTCCAAAAAAACCTTTTATCAATTTCGTCAATTATTCAGAAGCCCATAGTTCGGCAACTAAACCTCATAGAAACAAAAACTTGTGCATCCACATTCATATCTTCTAGAAGTACCATTATGCACAATATGAACGAAATCCAGAACCTCAACTTTTTTTCGTTGTCCGTCTCACGTGAAATGCCCCTATAGTGGCTATTTTCCAAAGGTTCATGAAGAATTTCCGATGGCCATCATATATATTGAGGATTATTTGGAGAGAAAATATCTATGTCTTTATTATAATGGCTTATGGAAGCAAATGAAATGGCAGCACACACTTACGGACTGTTTGAATTTGATGTTAGTAGTTTTTAGTAGTTTCTAAATAAACTTATTGAAAAGTATAAATATTTTTACTTCTTCCTGGAATTCATTCAACTTGAGGTTTCGATGTTATCCTTAGGTAGTCATTTCTTTCAAATTCAAACAATATGTTCTTGATAAAACTGATCTGATTAAATTCCCTCCACGAAATTTGCACAATCGAACTAACGTATCATAAGTCTCACCTCCGTTTCTTTTTCTCCCTCTTCTAGAATGTCGATGTATCTGCAACATAGACCACGGAACAATATTTTCGTGTTTTATAAATGTACAAAGAATATTGTCGACAAATCCAACATTGTCTTTTTTTGTTAGTGTTATGTTAAAATAACTGGTTTTCTGTGACTTACTTTCTATACGACTTGCAACGGTGGGGTTGCGATGCGGTACAATGTTCCATTCCACTCCACATCCATAGCACTAGCACCATGTCTATTGTACAGGTAGTAAGTGAACTACACTAGATAGAAATATGGGCATGATACAACACATCTACACCGATTTTCCATTTCATAATTATATGAACGAACAGATTTAGTACAAACTTAATTTCTGATTTGTAAAATGCTGTTTTGATGGTCTACAATTCGATAACTTTATTATTCGCTTGGAATGAAATCATAGGTTGCCAGCGAGAGCGGTAATGCGAAGTGCTGCATGCTTAGTTTTCTATGTGTGTTGGTGGAAGGTTTGGATTTCGTGAAGTATCAATTTCACATGCACCTATGTGTATAGGAGGTGACATTAAGGAAACTGTAATCGGGATTTGGTGATCTTAGATTTGGATTTGAACCATGAAGGTACTTGAAACTTTAGTCACTGTATTTTTATTCATATTAACAATAATATCAAACACTCAGCCTTGACCGAAATCGCCATATGGTATGTTATGGCCTCGGAAAATACGCTTAAGATAGTGCCTGAAGCGTAAATGTTATTAATTACAAACATTTGAAGCGAAAGTTGGAAGATATGTTTTAGCAAGAAATAATTGGATATTTCACAAAAATATTTCAATGAACCCGAAAGGAAAAGTCACGGAAACAAAGCGTTTTGGAAATGTTGACATTTAACTTAGCAATTCTACTACAACTTCTAATTCAAGTAATTTAAAAATCCTAACGGTTTTTGCGAATTGCGATTTGAATTCCAATTAGTAAATTGCTTTAGACTTAACATGTAGGAAGGATAGGATTTATTGACGTTCATCTATATTTTTCTGCATCCCAGAACAATCTTTTGTCTCTAGTGGCTTTGTTCAAATTGCTAATCCATTTGTTGGTCGGCTGCGCCCTACAAAGTTGTTAGGAGTCTGAATATAGCATAAATAGTGTTTTTTATTGATTCAATAGTGGTTCACTAAGCACTTGAAACTTAGAGAACCTTCTATTGAATATAATTTCCACCAAGCGATTGCACTTGTTCGAAGTTAAGTTGGTAATTCCACGAACAGCACGATGTCACAAACAGCAGTAACTATAATATTTTCACTAAAACACTTGGATATTTTGAGAACGCAAATATCACGAACTGTAAAAATTGTATATTGAAATAACGCACAGAATAAAACGCTTGATTCAATTACACGAAACTGAATGAATTTTTATTTTCTGCACATCTATTTTATATGGTTACAAAATTCTTGGCCTAAACATAAATTTCTGCTAATATCATTTATATTGCGCGTGAATCGAGAAAGATGACTTTTTTTTTAGATATGCAATATGATGCTCTACATGTTTTGCTGTACAAAAGTGCAAAACGACAAAAATACTTATGAAGGGAAATATTGCTGATTAAACTTATTGACTGCGTTCAAGAATTTATTATGTACGTAGAAAGTGCAATCGTAGAAAAAAAGTCAACGATCTGATGAACTTGATGGAATTTAAAAAAAAAAAAAAAAATTACAGAAAAAATGCTATTAAATTTAATTTGAGTAGAGTGTTATTGACCCATACTATTTGCTAGGCAGGCTATGCAGTGATTATGTATGTAGTATTGCTAATAAGAATGTAATTTAATATTGTATCTATGCAGTATGTCTATTGTAGCTGATAAAGAAATCAAACAAATAGAATCCATATAAAACATAGTCTGAAAATCTTGATTATGTCACGGAATAGCCAGGAGAAACTCTCAACCCACGTATTTGCCATAAAATAACCAAAGATGCTGAGCTGTTTTAACTTTACTTTTCTGTTTTGTTTCTCTGCTATAAAACAACATTCGTTCTGGCCTTTGAAACTCGTAGTTCGTAGATTCCGCAATCCTCCAAAAATGTGTCCTATCTGTGAAAATAACAAAAGGTACTTTGCACTAAAAAAATGCTAAAAGTTTAGAAAATACAAACTAATATGACATAGTTTGAATTTCGAAAACATTGCTTCACTCTGACATTCCCAGCTCCGAGTTACATAAAACCTATCGTTTTAGTTAGGGCCCTAACATATCCTTGAAATCCTTTGTTGGTGGTGTATTTATAGCTGTTCCACATTCAATTTGTTCTGAGCTTGCAAACAATGTAAAGGTTGGCTGTATTTTTGGTGACAGGGGTCTTCCGAACTACCCTCACTGAGGCGCTTTTCTTGCTGCTTCATTGGTAGTCAACCAATCTGATGATATTGCAATAAGCTAATCTGGCTGCAGTGGGACTGAACTGTATCTCGACATGGACTCGAGCTAAGTTTGGTCATGCCAGAGTCTTATCTGAGGTAGTTCCCGCATCAGCGGACTTTCACTACATAGCTCCGGATATTCTACTGGACGTCAAGTTTTCAAACTCGCATTCCTGATAGAAATGAATGGAATGATGGTGTCACCCTCGAGTATGGGCTTAATCACGTACAGCTCGCGGTTGTACCTAATTCACCATTGACTGCGCTCCCGTTTCGCTCCGATTATTCACTTAAGAACCTGTCGTTCGAGTTCTCAAATATATTTTCACTTCCATAGAACAACTTAAGTATTATAATCGATTTATGGACTTGGAGCTTCGTTGTTCGGTATATGCAGCTCAACTTCAGTATAGTCAGAACGAAGTAGAGAATTTTATTAATTAGCTGTAATTCTTCTTTTCATTTCGGCAGTTTCATTTCGTTTTGTTTTGTTTGTTTGGCAATTGGGAAATTGGCCATTTGGCCTCTGTAGCCCGATTAAAAATGTTTCTTTCCATTTAACCTAACCTATATGGAGTTCGTAGGGAAAGTATAATTCAGAATCGATACAATTCTTCTGGTTTTCTTAAAAACTCATTTTTTCAATTGGTTCCTATGGGCTAGAGTTTTGTTTATTTTGTGTTCGATTTCCCACGAATTTCCAATTACAATTATAATTAGGGGCTTCGCTGGTATTTATCAAATGATGTTCAACAGTAGCAAGCAGCGAAGCATTTGTTAAATATTTATTGTACACTTTCTTTGACAATTTTTTTTAAATTCACAATATGTTCGATAATGGTTTCAATAAAATGGAAATCACTCCCCAAAATGCAAATCACTCTCCCATACCTTTTCCATCGAAGCCAGAGATTCAATTTACTCTCGTTGGTGTAAAGCGTAAGATCGTTTAAGGTGCTTTAGATGCATATTAACGCTACTTGAAAATGAAAATGTTGCCGTGAGCAAAACTAAGTCAAACTTTTTTGATCTCTTTCAGTGTGGTATGGTTTCTTTCTAGCAATTCGACCATTTAAGTTAGCGCGTGGGAATACTCTCCTGGATATTTTCTAGATAGTCGTTCTTCTCGTCCTGCCACCAATTTAGCAGACTGCAAATCAGACACGAACAAAATCTTGATTTTGTTAAATACACATTTTTGTCCGATGATATTTTTGTGCAATATTTTTGCTGTGGTTTATTTGCTACACTTTCTTCGTTTACTATAGCATGTTATTAAATCTTGTTTTGTTGATTTGATTGATTGAGTGAGTTCAGAAGGCCTCTAGCACTGCTACCTTCTGGGACTATTGTGCCTTCCCTGCGTTATGTCCTATAGGATATCCAGGTTTCTCATGAACCTCACGAAGGAAAGATATTCTGCACATTCTGCCGAAAAGATATTCTGCACATGAAAAGATATGATACATTATGAAAAGATATTCTGCACATTCTGCCGTTTCTCCACAGTATCTACAGCAGTCATTCCGATCCTTATCTATTCTGTGGAGGTACTTTTTGCAATGAAGGTGACCTGTCAATGCTTACCATAGTTCTCTTATGCCACTTGTGCTCAAGGTATTTTATGAGTGTTTGAAATACTCAAGGTTTAGCCAGTATCTTTCGATATTTTTGTTGGTCCATGTTTTGATTCCTTGTCCGTGTCTGCCTTTGTAAAGCCCCAGTATAAAGTGGGACCAGTGAAGAGCATTCTTGCTCTTTCTAAGAGATTTGTATCAGCTTTCTCGTTTCATGAGTGCCACTCATGGCCAGGGATCCATGTCAACTCAAGGCTGTTCTGTGCCCTTATTTCATTTAGAGCCTCCCTCATCTCTAAGACAAATATGAATTTATGTGATCGCGATTAATAGCCTTGAAAACCGCCGATAAGATCTTAATAGTTATCTAAGG
The DNA here is from genome assembly GCA_963978885.1 of Nemotelus pantherinus. NCBI lineage: Eukaryota > Metazoa > Arthropoda > Insecta > Diptera > Stratiomyidae > Nemotelus > Nemotelus pantherinus. The sequence goes on from OZ022264.1 coordinate 46,014, forward strand.
ATCTTAATTCTAATGCTTATCTTTATTATATATTTGGTTCTAAGTATGTCAGATAGTTCTGCTTGATAGATGTTGCCTCCTTTGGAGAGGGAAATGCATTTTGCACTTAAGTCCTACAAGTGTATCCGTATACCACATTTGCGTCCGTTTATACGAGGAATGTATTTATTTATTTATTTACTATTATTATTCAACAGATAAAATCCAATTACTGAATATATAAAATATAAAATACAAATAATTCACTAATGAAAGAATGAAAAAATGAACAAAATAATAATGAGATGATAATGATACAAAATAAAGAACAATAATAAACAAAATCAAAGTGAAAAAGTACAAATTCAAATTAAGGAAGATAGAGAAAAACAAGAAAAGGAAAAAAAACTACATTGAATTAGTAATAAGCAAAACATTATTTTTCAAAAAACTTTTAAAGGGAGTAGTCTCCGTGATTCGAGGGAAGGAAGATGAAGGAACGACAGACGATCACTATAAGGACGGTAAGGAAGCTGAAATTTATAAAACAGGGTGCGAGTAAATCTGCGTTGAACGGACTCCAACGCAGTATTTAAGTAAACATAATGAGGACACCACACTTGACAGCAATATTCAAGAATACTACGTACAAAGGAGAGGAAAAGGTGTACACAGGTAGAAATGTTAACGAATGCTTTAGAGGATCTAATAATAAAACCGGATAATTTAGAGGCGCTGGCAGTAATATAAGAAATATGCTTATCAAATTTGAGCTTAGGATCAAACATTACGCCAAGATCTCTAAAGTTATCAACGACATTAAGAGGATAGCCACAAACAGAGTAGGAGAACATCAAAGGTGACATTTTCAAAGAGAAAGACATTTTGTGACATTTCGCGATGTTCAAAGTGAGAGCATTGAAAGCGCACCAAGTCTGTAGGCTGTTGAGATCGTTTTGTAAAACCATACAGTCATCTTGTGACTCAATCACTCGAAACATCTTGAAATCGTCGGCATACAAAAGACAAGAAGAATGGATTAAAGGAGGGAGATCGTTTATGAACAAAAGAAAGAGAAGAGGACCAAGGATAGACCCTTGCGGAACACCTGATGCAGGATAAAAAGGAATTGAAGAGGAGGAATTAACAGTTACAATACAGGCACGGTCGAGGATGTAAGAGTTAAACCAGGAAAGAAGAGGACCAGCAATGCCATCGTACCTTAGTTTTTGAAGAAGGAGGTTATGGTTGACGGAGTCAAAGGCTTTGGAAAAGTCGGTATAAAGTACATCAACCTGCTTTTGATGGTCAAGAGCGGATGCGACCGTGTGTGTGAAGGAAAGAAGGTTGGTTAAGGTAGATTTACCTTTGACAAAACCATGCTGCTCATGAGCGAGAGTAGGCTGGATAAAGGAGTAGACTCGCTTGTAAACCACTTTTTCAAGGATCTTGCTAAAGCAAGGAAGAAGGGAAATGGGACGGTAGTTTGAGATGCATGTACGATCACCGGCTTTATGTATAGGAAAGATGTTGGCAATTTTCCAGCGAGAAGGAAAAGAGCCAGAAGATATACTTAAGTTGAACAGAGGATTCGTTCGAAATGAGTGCAATTCAGGAGAGGATGTGGAGGGAAGATTTAAGGAATTAGAAGAGGATTGTTGTGAGAAAAAAGAGGAAAAGTAAGAAGCAAAAAGCTCACACACTTCTTGTGTAGTGGAGGCAGCTGTATCACCCAAGTGCATACCATTGGGGATACTAGGACAATTTTTTAAGGAACGGATGAATGACCAAAAGGATTTCGGGTGATTGGTTCTAATTGATGCTTCAACGCCAGCAATGTAGGAGCGCATTGCCTGTCTGACAACTTCTTTCGCTTTAGAGCGAAGATCCTTATACAAAAGAAGGTCAACAGGTGAACCTGATCTTTTATATAAGTAACGAGCTGCATTTCTGGCTTCAAGTGCGACTGCAACTTCACCGCTGAACCATGGAGCATCGCTCGGTTTATTAGGACGATTAGTTGGTGTGAATTGTGGAATAAGGTTTGATAGGAAATTATACAGCTTGCACAAACCATCATCAACGTCAAGGCCACGAAAAAAAGAAAACCAGTTAATTCTATTTATTTCAATCGCCATGCCGGTGAAATCAGCCCTGTGAAAGTTGTACCGTATTAAGGATGGGATTTTGTTCCTCATAGAACGAATATTAGAAATTTCTAGAATAAGAGGGGGGTGATGAGAATCAGGAGGAACATAAGGAAAGAGAGCAGCGCTTAACGAAAGTGATGATTTAGGGAGATTGGACAAAGCAAGATCCAGAATTCTATTGCTGGCATTTGGTATATTGTTGATCTGAGAGAGGGAACAAAGTGAGAGAAACGAAAACGTTATTAGTCGAGATGATAACCGAATAGTCAGCATCCCAATCTAGAGTAGGGAGATTAAAATCACCACATAGCAGAACGTAAGCGGTGGGAAAATGACTGTTGAGGTAAGAAGAGAGTTCCGCCAGGAATTGTTCATAAATCGACAGAGGAAGGTTACAGGGGATATATATCGAAGCGACGACTAAGGTTTTGGCAGAAGGTAAGGAGATACGCACAAAAATACATTCAATAGGAGGAAAGAAAGGGAAATCACGACAGAGTGTTCCGTTGAGTGGTTTATTTATACCGATGAGGACGCCTCCACCACTGGATTTACCACTAATTAAACGATCCCGGTCCTTGCGGAAAACTGTATGGTCGGGTAAGATTTCGGAACTAAAGATATCATCAGTGAGCCAGGTTTCTGTGAGGCATATTATATCGTCCGCAGCTAAAGTGGCAGAAAGCCTGAACTCGTTAGTTTTGGTCCTCAAACCACGGACATTTTGATAATATATCCTTAATCCTAAGTTCTGGAACTCCCTGCTCCTCTCGGACGAAAATTCCTTCGAGGAATTCTGGTGAATTCCTTAACTAGAACCCCAGAGGGCCAAAAGTCCTTTCGTAATAGCTCATTAACGCCCGCAGATACAGTGATACGAAACGATGCCACTTCCTGGTTCTGCAAGTTATCCGGTGTTAGTTTTTTGCAGAGAAGAAGTAGTGGCATGTAACCAAGCTTAGCAGCCGCGAAATGTATGATCGTCTCGGCTGAAGTGTTCTAGTCGATACGGGAAATGAAGACCTGCAACGGCGGGCTCACCACTTTGAAATGTGGAAGTGCGCCATTAAGCCCAGAAGATTCAACATGCGCACTGGGTCGACTAAGAGGAGGACCATGCGTTGCTATGACATCGGTACGAGATCCGGAAGTCGAAGGAATATCCAAAAGTAGTAACGGAGAAGTAGGAGGTCGATCGTGAGGCTGATGCAGTGGCTGATGATCATTAGGAATAGTCGGCGGCAATTGAAGTGCAAAAGGTTGCGAAGTTTGGGCACGAGATTTGCATTTATTCCGAGTCATGACTCCAGCAGGAGACTTAGCAGCTTCGGCAGTGTCAATGATTGCACGGGAATTAACAGCATTAGTAGAATTACCGAATTAACAGGCGCAACTGTGTCAAGCAATGGTTGTAGGCCTTTCAAAGTTAGCTTGACCTTCTCTGGTCCATTCCCCCATTTGTTTCTTTATGGAATTGTGACCTTGAATCTCTTCCCGAAGGCTGCTTTGGTCTCTATTTGATCGATGAAGCTCAACACTTTCGTTATGGGCCTTCCAAGATTCGTAGGTGGCCTTTCAGGTCTCCTGATTTGTACCTATAGGCCTTTTATTATTTGAACAAATATAATCAAACAAAAAATTGTTTGGCGAGCGTTTAGGTAGAAATTATACAATAAAATGAAAAGTCGAACTCGTTTCCTTTATTTCTACCAATTTATTTTTCAAAAATCCGTATACCAGTATTTCGGCTATCACTTATAGCCTTCTTCAGCGATGTTTCTTCGAAGAAACATCGCTGAAGAAGGCTATAAGTGATAGCCGAAATACTGGTATACGGATTTTTGAAAAATAAATTGGTAGAAATAAAGGAAACGAGTTCGACTTTTCATTTTATTTTTACTTTTATTATTATTTATTTACCAAACAAGGCATCATACACAATAGCAAAATATTAGCAATTTATTATACAACAATGAAAATTATATTGTGTCCAACACATTAAAAAAAAAAACAAATACATCACAACTTTTTACTTTACTTTATTATATTTTAACTTTAGTTAGTTTGATAGAAAATGAAGTGGGATTAGGATTAGGATGTTGATAAGGCATTTGATACGTTTGTTTTGAAGAAGAACCTCTATTCCTGCCGTTGGGATGGAGCTCATGACTAATGTGATCAACAGGCAGGCCACACTTTGAAGCTTTATGAGGCTATTAACAGCGGTTTTTTGTGTGGTTTACTTGCACCACACTACACCTCCATATTGGGTGATAAGGCTCACCATTTGTTTGTATACTCAGAGTGTCTGTCTAGGAGATAGTCCCCAATAGTGCCCAAACATCTGTTTTGTCGCCCAACTTAGGAGAATTTAGTGTCGTTTCGTTTAGGTGATTGTCCGAGGTGAGTTTCCTATCTAGGTGGATTTCTAGATATTTTCCCTCTTCCTGCAGACATACGACCTTGCTTCTAACTTCTAGTGATCATAAATGAATGGTACTATGCTAGCTTTCTGAGGGTACTGTTCATTTATTTTTTTCCAAAGGAAGAAGTAAATTTTAGAAATAGTTGCAGATTTTCAATGTAAGTCCCACAGTGAATACGAGAATAAGAGTATGAGATACATTCCAGATGCTTTCAGGAATGTGAGGACGAGTTTCCTGTTTAGCTTGTTATTGCGACACTTTTCTGATTATATCACTACTAGAAAAAACCGAACTGAAGAAATATCATTTTCGCTACACCGACTATAGAACGCCCAATATATATCAAACAAGAAGCCAAAATGAGACAGATTAAATAACTGAACAGATTATGTAACTGAAAGCTGTACATTAATATTGTAAAGCGAACTGTAAGTTAATACTTGTAAAGCGAGCCAACAAAACCATTCGCATTTTTCATAAGGGTTTTACATCTTTTCACCACTCGATTTTCACGCACACTAAATGCATTCCGCTAACAGAACTACGTAGTTTTCTATGCATTCACAAACAAAACTCAATCCAATAATTAACTGTTCCAGCAGTCAACCTTCACATCGAACACTGGTAGCGTATACAGCACGCGCTTAGTCCGCGGACTATACACCAAATTCCACCTAAATTATTTAGTCTCCCTGGTGTAAACACTCAGTACTCAACCCAAGCGATAGGTCAGTCCACGATTTCGAGCGACCTGACCTAAAATAGGTCGTGGACTATATTGCTGTAAACACACCCGACCTAAGCATTGATTTTTGCGCGACTATTAACAATATATGTACGTTGAATTTAAGCTCGCAACCCTCTCCTTTGACGCAAAATCATTTAAATAAACATTTTTGAGAGACAAATGAAGAGATAACTACAGTGTATGAACTAAAATTAAACTAAATGACAGCTGTTACGTACAAACGAGGACTAAATTCGACCTGACCAAATTTTAGGTCAGGTTGATGTAAACACCTTAGAACTAAACTTCCTTAGTCCGCGCTTAGGTCAGGTCAAATTTGGTCCAAACGCTGTAAACCCCACCACTATCATCATTAGGTCTGTTCCCGTACTTTCAGTAACTAATTTTTACTGAATTTTCCTGAATCATGTGGTGGGAAATTTCATGAAAAGTACGGGAACGCTCTCATTGTATTTCCTGAAAATTGACAACCGAAAGTGTCAGTTTTCGGTTTTTGGGAGAACAATAGTGATTATAAAGTCCTCCTAAGCGGTAATAAATTATCGACACAAAAATATTCGACCTTCATAGCAACATTACGCAAAAAATATGTTGTTTGCCGCACACATTTGAAAATATTTACTCCGTTTGACACTTTTCAGTATTTTTCAGTAGCTCAGACCCTACTGAAAGAGGGGAAATTTTCAGTTTTCAGTAAAACGGAGTACGGGAACAGCTTCATTGCAATTAATCGCGCTTAATCGCAATCAATCGTAGTACGGGAACAGACCTATTGTCATTAAGGCAGCCAGATGACATTGTGATTTAGATATGCATCGAGTGCCGAATAGCTACCAGATATTACACATACACATCGATTAAGTTATTTAAACTGAAAGGTCAGCAGCATTTACGAGGGTCGATCCAAAAATAGTGATAATCGGCAAATTCTAGTTTGCATAAAATTCCCAAAAAAAAAAAAATTTTTACTACCTCATATATCCACCAAGTCAGCATAAATGTGTGTAAATGACGATTGTGATTGATAAGTGTCGATTTGTCAGACGCTACTTATCGATGATATTTTACATGGGCGACGACTGACGATCACAAACGCGTCTGATAAAAAATGTTAGTAGCTTCAAATGTGTATGCATCAGTTATTTTAAAATTTATTTTTAACAGGAGTGAAATAGTAAGCAATCGAAAGCAATTTGAAAGGCTGGTAAATTTAATGCAGACAAATGTAGACATTGCAAGAAGTGTTTTTTTAAAAAAAAACACAAACAAAGCGCAGGTGGGAAGTATTTGCCTAAGAGTTGAATAGTTTAGGGCCTCCTGTTTGCGAATGGGATAATTTTTAGCTTATGTGCTTTTTAGGTTTGGTCTGACATGAAATTTAAAATTAAAAAGAAAAGGATAGAAAATAAAGCAGAATTGAATGCAACTGGTGCTGGATCTAATAGGTTGCATACCTTTAGTAATATGGAGGAAGCTGTGATTAGCTTGGTGGAAATTGACTGGTCAGTAAATCCACCTGGGCAAGGATTTGGTTTATCATACACTGATGAGCTTGGAAATTGTGATTTAAATAAGAAAATGAAGTGTCCTCCATTCAACAGAGTAAAATTCGTGAGGAAAAGTTAGGAAAAAATACAAAAGAAAATGTACGTGCATATAAAAATAAAAAAAACTCTAGCGCACCTGAACCGCTAGAAAACTAATTTTCGAAGAAATTGTCTTTGAGTGACAATGTGGAAAGACGTAATACACTTTTTTGTAGAATCATATCAACCATTCCTCGTTCAAAGCAACAGAAATAAACTATAACACAAATGATGAAAATGTTCAGTGCTGGCAACATTTTCCCAACGAAGCAGCAATAAGTTAACCTTCACAAGCTCATACTTAAATCAACTTATCCTTTGAATTTCGTTCTCATCGGAGGATTTTGTCGAAAGCTTTAGCGGTTAACGTTGTTTGAAGCTGCCATCCAAAAAATGTTCAAAACTCGGAAAATTTAAAAATTGGTTTCTTAGTTTTATTGCAAATGTTTTGCATATGTGTATGTAATTTGAAGCATCTGTTGATGCAATAGTTACGAAAATGGCTAAAGCTCGTTACCCTGTGTCAGCAGCAAAGCAAAATATACACCAAATCTGCTTCACGTTAAACTAAACCCAACCAATAAATTTCGTTTCGATTGAATCACTGCGCTAGAAGTTATACGGGTGAAAAAATTTTTAGGGTTACCACCATCAAAACTTTTCAAATTTTTAAAGCGTTAATATTTGTTGTTAATTTTCATTGCAGGATCGTTCCCATTTGCAAATCTAATGACATAATCGCGCAGAAAAGAAATTTCAAAAAATTACAAAAATGGTCATAGCTGGCAGCCCTTTCACGATTTTTCTACGAAATTCCTATGACATTTGGCTCACATTAAAATGTATTTACTGCATAAACTTCATTTTGATATCATGACTGCACCGGAAGTTATAGGGAAAAAAACTTTATTTTGCTGAGAAAATTTGCAAGATTTCGGAGACAAAAATCACCATAGCTGGCAACCCTATTCTAAATTTTCAGCCAAATTTTCACCAAATGTTACCTTAAGTAAGATCTAAATATTGTGTGAATTTCGTTTAAATCTGAGGGCTGAATCGGAAGTTATATATTTTCTCAGTGATTTTTCAAGATGGCACCACTGCCACAGGATTGCCCGCATTTCAAAATTATTTCTATCAGACCTGGTCCTAGTTGATATCAACATGTTCTGTGAATTTCATTATGATCGGATAATCCGGTCGTCAGTTCTCGTGAACAGAACTTTCGAGTGCTGAAAATAGAGGTAATTTAGTGATGGGTTGCCGTTCTTGTGCAAATCGGAATTTTAAAAATTTCAAATTGACATGATTGACAAACGTTAAAATTTATCAATGATTTGAATTTTTTGTCAAAAATCAAAAATTTTTCAGCTGGTCCAATGATTTGAAGGATTGTTTTTCAAGAGCCTGCCGCAGCTACAGGGTTACCCGCACTACCTTGAAAATCCATGTGTATTAAACTTTAGTCAACATCAATACGCTCTGCAAATTTCACGATGATCCAATGTTTTCGTCAGAAGTAATGACAAATCAAAATTTGAAAAAAAATCCTTGCCTACTTTTAGGCACGCCGCACCCACACACGGCTCAAAATTTCCAATTCTTTACCATAAGCAAGCTTAGAACATAATAAGTTTTCATTCCCAATACTTTTTTTGAACAAAAATTCACGCTGCTTTTAAATATAGGAGTACCTCAAAATTCACTAAAACGCTCGCCACCGCCAAAAGGTTTAGGATATCTGAATTTTGGCAAATTGTGGACCTACCTATTAAATACATCTACGTTCTCCGAAAGTTTCAGCTCAATCGGATCGGCCACTCCAGAGATTATCTCCCTTAATCATTTTGATGATATATATATATATATATATATATATATATATATATATATATATATATATATATATATATATATATATATATATATATATATATATATATATATATATATATATATATATATATATATAAAGAAATATGAATTTTCGGCGAAACGAGTTTAATACTACTTTTCTTCGAAAATTAGTAAAAAAATTTGTCCGGATGGAAATGTTAGAGAAGCCAACGCAAGCCCATCAGAAATTTTGCGAAGTGGTACAAAATGTAATGAAAGACATAAAAATAAGTATGAAAAGTTTAGAAAAATGTACGAAAAAAATGTATTGTAATCATTTCCGATGCTAATTTGGTAGCATCCGTTAGCGCAAAATCTCAGAACTGCAGCAAGTTTAATAATATTTGAAACTGCTGAGCTCCTCCGTATTGGTTTTAATTTTCCATATATTTGTTCTACTGCAAGTGCAGATCTTGAAAGTAGATAATTTTTCATAAAGCTGTAATGATAAATGTTCCAGGATGAGAACACCAACCAGTAAGTGAAAAAAGTAGAGCATACATGCATATCGAATTCTAACAGAATGAACGTATCTCTTAATTTCCTTCTAGCTCTATATAACTCCAGTAAATTATCGGAATCGGAACTATCCTCTTCATCAAAAAACAGCTCGACAGAACTCATATTTCTAATAAAAATGTTTGTTTCTTGCAATATTAAACACTTGCTCAGGCGTTCTTTTTCAATGAGCCACAAATTACCCTTTTCCTTCAACCAAGCGAATAAAAATATAAACTTCAAATTTGATATATTTACACTGTCAGCAAGTGCCAAATACAAAATACTCACAAGCTCTTATATCTAAATTCACAATAATACACATATTTGTCCATTGCACTTACACAATACCAAACCAAATTTTATCGTTTCGAACGACAGCAGCCGAATGGTCATCCAATCGAAAATCGCAATAGACCCCAAGACAGCGACTTGGTGGAAACATTAGGGGAATCTGCTGGAAGTTTCAACATCTGTTCCCCGCATTAAAAAAATGTTTTGTGATAAGCTAAGTATACAATGTGATTTGAAAGCGGATTAGGATCGAGCAGTCCCTGTTGTATATCCGTACCGGATTAATTTGGATTAGTCGATCCGATCAGGAAATTTTTCCAGATCGAATTAACTTTAGCATTACAAGACTCGGATCGAGGGGTTGAAGGATTATAAAATTCGCAGCAGACTTAACTTCTGTTCAAGTTTGACTTTCCGGCATACTTCACCATTGTAGTAGTGGCTGAATTGTATTCATTCGATCCAGTCACATTGAAAACCTACTTTGACTTCTCATACATTTCGCATTCAATCCAAGTCAGTGCAAGTCGATACGGTTTGTATACTATACTAATGTTAAACTGTTAAACAAAGGAAAATACATCCTGACACCGCAACATGATTGAAACGTAGATTTACCGTTTGAAATTAATGCATTTGCTTTTGAAACATGGGCTGCAGACGTCAAATCTTTCTCAGTCAAACGAGTGGAGAATTCCATATAGCGACCCAAAATTTTGCCAATCGCAACAAAAGTCAAGCAAAAGATGATTGTTGACAGACCATGTGTAACAAGTGTGACAGCAGTGTATTATTGCACATTGGAGAAGCTGAAGAGGACAATGCACAAGAAATATCACTAAGGCACTGATATTGCATGAAATAGTATGCCCTCATTTTGGAAACATTGTGGTTAAACTACTACGCCAGCACGACTTTGAAGCCTTGTATCACACACCATACAGCTCCGACATTTTAAAGGAGTCAATGCGTAGGCTGTATGAATAACCTTGAACAGCTTCTCTTTCCACATGTAACAAAATGGAAATATTTTCCTTATTGAATTTATTGCTGAAAACTGTGCATTCGAATTCTAATAGCAAAGAAATCTCCTGTAAAGTCAAGTGTAATCTGCGGTATTAGAAATACTAAGTTTTGGCCAGACTCATTATTTCGGTCAGACTTGCTTCCATAGCATTTTATATTACTTGTATTTCATTTTATGCAGCTCGACTATTTCTTAAGGTCTGCTAATTCCTATGATCTGAGTAAATTTAAATTTTTTAAATTGATAAAAAAACCCGATCCATGTTGCTGCTGGGAAAATGGTTGCATTAGTGAAAACACAAAACCATAAATAACCAAAAGTAGAGAGTCTATTTTTCGGGTTCTGAAATTGTTGAGCTTGCGAGCTCTGGAGGTTTAAGACTTACGCTTCAGAATTCACAATTTCTGAACGTATCGGACTTATTGTCTTAAAAAGTAGCTAATAAGAAGAAAAGTTTCATTTATCTCCTTCATCAATAGACAACTAGTTTCGATTTGCACATGCAGGGTATCGAATTCGCACATGTAGGTACATCGATGGCGACTGAAACAACACTGAGCGGTAATCGCAGCAGTGGCATCAACATAAAATTGACAACGTAGTGGTTTTGACGGAATTCGGAGAAAATAACTTGGTGCCATGATTGGAATTTATGCTGTCATCTCGGTTTGAACACCATGCAGCTTAGTCAGGCCACTGGTTACTGCGATCGTAAGTGCGAATGGTTAAAAAATTTTACGGGCATAAAAAATGTAGAAACCTTTTGTTTCAACCCACCCTTAACGCGTGTATGCATATGCTTACTCGTAAACTGGCCGCTTTATCGCGAATATTGCAAACCATTCAGTACTTAAGTAGTTACCTATTAACCAAAACTTGCCTTTTACTCCGTTGCCATTTCGCTCTGAGGCAGCCTAGTTGATGTGACAAATATGATGTCGAAGACTGAATCAATGCTCGGAGACGAAGCTCATTTAAAAGTTGGTCAAGTTAAGTGTCAAATCCATGCTGACATTCCAATATGAAAAGCTGCAATGGCTCCGAACCAGAACTGTATTCCACTTGTAATGATTCCTTTCGAATTAATCGCCGGATACCTTCAACTCGTTATTGGTCACGAGCATTGCGTGCGCACAATCAATCGAACTCAACAACCGAACCTAATCGCAATGTAAAATGTTGGACTACTATGAAATTTGCCATGGTTCAATTGTCATAAACTATCAAAATATGGTTTACTAAAACTATAAGAATCAGTAATCCCGCGACGCACGTCCAACCACATATACTTTTTCACATCAAAAATTTCATAATACTCCACCGGCACTGGAACTCGTCGCCATGAAACTACACCAAACATTTACTCAGACAAAAAAAAAACAGATCAGGCTCTAGAAATGACCCTTCCGGCATTCCATTCGAAAGCTGAATTCACTACACTGTTGCAGGAAACGAAATTCACTTCACATCACTTTTCCCATTTCTAGGACCTCGGGGTGAACTCGAATTTTCGAAGGCGATTTTTTATCCACTTCACAATATTTCAACCCGACCGGACGAGGTGTGAATTTTATGGCCAACCGCTAGAAAATCTTAAGTGTATTTCTTTTGACAATCATAACGAATGGTGGGCCTCCCTACGTAATCAATCTCACGATTTCTGTCGTCATCTTTGCACGTCTCTCCTTCGACACGAACCAACACAGCAATGATCCCATGTTAGTTGATATTTTTCAAAAATATTGGAACGATGCTAGTGCGGCCGACAGCCAGAGATCACTGTATGTGGTAGATGCAGTGGCGTTGGACATTTGCTGGAAATAGTTTGTTTTTAATGACGTTTTTGTAGAACCTGTTTAGAATTTTTTATGTGATTCTAATAGTTGTAAGACTCAAAGAAATATCAATTAGTTGTCGATTTCAAAGTCGACATTTCATATCGATTTACTAAATTACCTAATTTAACATTCTTCCATTTCTCCTATGATTCTCATGTCATACAACTGTTGGACGTCTCTGGCTTGAAATTTTTCTTTGCAGCTAAACTGGCTCAAGCAACTCACTAAGCAAAAATTGACTTGCTGTGCTACGGCCGATCATTTACCTGTGTAAGTTCGTTCAGGTGATCTACTCTGGCATATATGCAGTCGTACCTGTTCGAAAGATAAACATACCTATCATCGCTCGCCAAGAAGTTGACCACAAAGGTCTCTTGGCGGCCTGGATTCCATACACATGCGTTTGTCGTGCTGGTTATTGTATTGGTGGAATCTGCAGCTTCAATGGTATTGGAGGTTTTGAAGTACAATGGCCTAGGTTTGGTTTGCACTGCCATAAAATGCCTCAAGTGCCACGGGTCGAATGGAATGTCCATTGCGAACACAGATGTAAAGATTTGATGGTCCTGAAAACGGGCTTGCGACACAATTAAATATGTAACTAAAAAAGATTTGACCAAATGAGACTCAAAAGCATGGTCAGCCATTTAGGAGAGTTGCAGTTTTGCCGTGGAGTATTAACAGCTGATATTGTAGGTTTGAATAATCGCATCAAGTAGAACTGTGGTCTCTTGAATTGGTTCTGTGTGGAGAAGTTGATACCATGCGCGATGAATTGAGTTGAGATGTAATTTTTGGTATGGTGACGAACAATAATCTCTTAGGTAATTACGTTTCCGAGTTAAATTTTCAAATCCATAATATTCCAACTAATTTGACCGATGAAATATCTATTACATTTTGAAAAAATAGTGGATTGTTAAGGATTGCATACTCTTAGGCTGTCCGGTTGGTTAGCGGAGTGTATTGGATGCGACAACAAAAGACTGTGACGAGTAACTTGGTTGCATTTTCAAAGTTTTGATTTTCAGGATAAGCTTTTAGAGCAAAATAGTAAAAATACAATCAGAAATACATGTATTTTTATCAAAATTAGGTTGCTTGATTTTTCGTGTGCGAAAATTTGACAAATGGAAGGCAAAGCATAATAAAATATGGTAGAAAAATCGGTATGGTTTTGCAGTGAAAACGCATGCAATACATGTCTTTAAGCAAATGCAGTATTTTTGTAGTGCTTAAAGTATTAACTTGAAAGTGTAGTGTTTGAAGTTTCATGCAACCAACGTTGCCAACCAAAAGAGAAAGAAATTCCCTAGATTTCGGGAAATTTGTCCCTAGATTTTTGTACAGTATTTGCACTTAGCTACCATGTAGTATATTATCTATACAAAAGTATTAGACTGTCAAATCAAACGTCTGATAATTTCGGATTTTTCTTCTGGTCATGTGAAAGTGGGACTTCCAGCATGTTTCTTATTTTGTTGTAAATATGCAGATGCTTTTCCGGCTGACGTAAAAAATCTCTAGGTCGGCATATATGCGTTTTTTTTCCAAGGGAAGTTTTTCGTAGTATTGTGTTATAAATGATTGAATCAAATGTCAATGACCCGTTTTTAAACATTGCCTTCTTAATTCAATTATTTTGTGGGCCCTTATTTTATGGTTATTTAATAAGTTTGCTTAAGATTTGACAGATTTAGAAACGTGGGAGAAAGTCGGGTTCCTTTCTCTAGCTTCCGCATAAAATAAAAAAGTAAGCTCGCCTGGCAATATAAGACTTCAAATATCGATATAAAGTTTTCAATCGGTCTAAAATTACAATTACTATAGTTTCATTCAGTGTCTTCAAAAATTTACAATTATGTTGATTCTATGTTGAATTTACTAATTAATTCTGCAAAATTACATCTATTTGTTTAAGGGTGGTGTCCAGGCTTTATTTCCTCGTTCAAACTTGTCGGATCCGTTTCTTACTTGCTGATTTCCCCTGGGTATGCATGAAAATATATAAGCAGAGAACTATAAGTTTCACGAGAACTATTCGTAGCCGCTCTGCTCAAGCAAGTCTCGTTCGGTGAAACGTAGATTAAGCTGAGGGCCTCCAGAGTTAATTCAGAAAGACAACGAATTTGGGCATTTTGGTGGGTCTGGTATTTTGCCAGAAATTTTTCGCCATGTTTAAGCACATACTTCTGAAGAGGAGGCATATTAACTCTGCGTTATTCAGACTTGAAATACTTTTCTTTATGGCATCGACAAATGGTCATCCAGAATGGGAACCCATAAGTGACTATGGGCCTGATCAGTTCTCGGTATGCAGGGAGATTTATCTTTTGAGAAAGTGTAGACGCGTTTTTCATCAGAGGGTAGAGTTGGTTTTATGTATAGTGAGCTCTAACTAGTGTATTTTTCCTGTGAAGATGAAATTTATTTCTATTGTCGCAGGTGACACTCACATATTTTATGCATTTATTTACTTGAATATCAGTTCAGTTCAGTGGTGGCTCGTGGGAATCAATGTAAGTGGGGCTAGTCTGCAAGGACCAGTACTTACTTATATTGGAAATTCGGAACAGTTTTATATTTCAAAATGGGGTTAAAATAAATAAATACTATGCACAAATAAGTCAATTCAGTTATAAATTCCTCCGGGAAAATTCTACTAAATATTCGCATCAGCTGATTGCTGCCTATTTTTCCTTGCGCCTATTTTTCTGTTGAATAAATCTATCACCGGCTCATTAAAATGTTCAGCTTCTTTACTAATAGATAATACTGCAAATAAATTGAAGCGTTTTTAATATTTATTAGAAGTTTTAAAAGTTTCAGTATTCTTTAGGTTGCTAAATCATCTTTCAGAATCTGCTGGATCTAATTGGAGTGATAAATTAAATTATTATTTAAATTAAATTATTTATTTGTTAAACTGAAGAAATCATATTATTATCTTTAAAAAAAGTTTTGCAATTCAGTAGCAGATGACATATTTAGAACACTTCATTATTGTATATTAATTTTGACTGGATTAAACTGGATTATTATCATATCCCAAACTTATCAATCCTATAACATGAGGATCATATAGTTTTTTTCACAATTCATTCCTTATGATTAGACTTCCTTGATTTCAAACTATTTCTAATTGAATTGAATTAATACACTAGATCCTAGTGTTAATGTTATTACTGTGGGACTGACAAGTCTCATTTTCCTGGCAAATATATCGAGTCTCGCCGAAGGACGAAGTAGGCCTTGATTTTCGAATTGACAGGAAAAAAGAAAAGAAACGCGACGTGAAAAGATACAAATGTAAAACAACGAATTAAACGCACGTTAATATTAATAAATGTATTCATAAAAAATACTGTTTTAAATTCTTAAGCCTTTTCTGCCGCCGCCATAACATAGTTTTTACATTTTATTCACTATCGCGAATGTGTAATTTGCCTACATATATACGTGCCTGTTTCTTGTCGGAAATTGAACAGTTTTCGGTTGAGACACTTGTCTTTTGAGAATCGAATACATGCCTATAACACGAAGCCAAAAGCGCGTTGCACCAGACGAAAAGGAGTTTTTTGAGCTCGAAGAAGATACAGAATCATCGAAACAACAATCGAGTCAAGGACAGGAGATGGACGCCGTTGTCTCGAGCATTCAGCTTCTCCAAGGAGCTATCGAACGTCTGCAGGAGTCTGCAGATGCAAATCGCAGGGATATGGAGCAATTAAAAGTGACGGTGAATACTAAGGAAAAATATATTGCTCAACTACAAGTAGCTGCAGAAGCCAGACAGAAAGACATAGTCGAGTTACGCCAGCAATTTTCATTGAGAGAAGTAGACGATCGCCTAAATAAAGCCGCTAACGAATTTGCTGCCAGCAAATCGGAGTCTTTGAAAGATGACACTGGTGGACATTTGAGCCTGGCCCGTCCAACTGAGAGCACTTTATTGAAATTGTATGACTTGCCCATATTTTCCGGGAAACCAGAGGACTGGCCATTGTTCTATGCCAACTATCGTGATACAACAGCAACTTTCAATTATAATAATCGTCACAATCTGATGCGCCTACAAAAAAGTTTAAGTGGTCCAGCCAAGGAAGCCGTAACATCTATGCTAATTTATCCGGACGATGTACCTGCCGCCATAAAAGAATTGGAATTCCGATTCGGACGAGCGGATTTACTAGTACGTTCACAACTTGCCAAGTTACAACAATTTCCAGCTATTACTGAAAACAAAATTGAGCAGCTCGTTGCATTTTCCACGTTAGTACGTAATATTGTGGCATTTCTGAAGTCTTCTGGCGCGGAACAACATTTGATAAATATGACGCTTTTGGAACAGTTAATTGCCAAATTGCCAAATAGTAAGCAATTCGATTGGGCACGTCATGCGGTTGATATTTCACCATACGCTACAGTGGTGCATTTCTCCGAATGGCTTGGGAACATAGCTAGGGTAGTATGCCTAATGCCACAAGCTAACGTCTCTATCCCAAAGCCGTTACCACCGCCACGAAGGGTTATGCACGTAAGAAGCGATGAAAGGTCAGGCAAGTGTTATTTCTGTGGAGGAGACCATATGCTTCCACAATGTAAAAACTTCTGCGAGAAATTCAACGTCAAACAGCGTTGGGAAAAAGTGAAAGACTTTCGATTGTGCTTTTCGTGCCTGTATAAAGGACATAGTACAAAAAATTGCCGCTTTCGACAACACTGTGGAACTGATGGCTGCCGGCATTTCCACCACAAGTGTTTACATGATGTTGAATTGAAAGATTCATCGTCTACGCAGCAAAATTCAAGCGCGGAGTTGGTTCGACCAGTTTTAAGCTGCTTGGATGACCAGGCTGAGTGCCTTTTCAAGATCTTACCGGTGTCGCTGTTTGGTCCGAATGGAAAGATTGATATATTTGCGTTGTTACATGAAGGAGCCTCTGTGTCACTTGTGGACACTAGAGTTGCACAGCTGCTGGGACTTAAAGGTCGATCGCAATCATTAACCATGCAATGGTATAGTGATAAGTTCATAACGGAAACAGCATCAAGTGTCGGCTTCGAAATAGCAGGTGACAACGGAACCAGGTATGTCATTAAAAATGTTCGTGCTATCAGAAACTTGAATTTGCCTGAACAGTCATTTACTGCATCAAAATATTAACACTTAGAAAAGCTACCGTTAAGGAGTTACGATAAAATTAAGCCGTCACTATTGCTGGGACTAGACAATGCACATCTTGCGATTTCACTTTCGGTTGCTGCCAACAATGATTTGGAGCCTATTGCCATCCAAACCAAGTTGGGATGGGTAGCATATGGCCCAATTGGTAGCAGATCTACTGTACCACGGCCAATATTACTCGTAAGTGATAAATCTCGACAGGATGATTTGAACCAAATGGTAGTTGAATATTTTGCTACAGAGAAATTTGGGATGGAATTTCCGCCTACAGTTCTGGAGTCTGATGATAATATGAGAGCTCGTCAAATTTTAGAAGCTACAACTCGTCCTTTGGAAGGTGGTTTTGAAGTCGGTCTTCTGTGGAGAAATTTTCCACCTATGTTGCCCGACAATTGGAATATGGCCATCACTCGGCTCGCAGGAATAGAGCGAAGATGTCAGCGAAGCTCAGATTTCGCAGTTAGATACGCCGAAGAGCTGCAAGAATACGTGGATAAAGGATACGCGAGAAAGTTGTTAGCCGAAGAAATAAACGAATATAAAGGTCCAGTTTGGTATTTGCCCCATTTTGCTGTCCACAACCCGCATAAACCTAATAAAATGCGTATAGTTTTTGATGCTGGAGCTTCTAGTGGCAATATATCGCTTAATTCAGAATTACTTAAGGGACCCGAACAAGCCAAGCCGTTGATGGGTGTGCTTTTTAAGTTCCGTCAAGGTGCCATAGCGGTATCAGCAGACATTCGTGAGATGTTTTCACAAATTCGTGTACGTCATGAAGATCAACCTTTTCAACGTTTTATCTGGAGAGATGCCAACTCTAGCCAGCCGCTTCAACAATATGTTATAACGTCACTTATATTTGGGGCTATTTGTTCACCATGTATCGCCGAATTTATTAAAAATCGTAATGCCGACGACTTCAAGCACCAGTTCTCGGCACCTGATCAATATGTTGTGAATGGCATCATGCACAGTGAAGTTGCGTTCGCCGCAGTTGGATACTGGCGAATAATACATCAAGATGGATTGGATGTTGCGTTTATTGCGGGAAAGACACGGCACAACAATTTTTATGTTGATGATTTTGTCTGCAGCTTTAATGAGGTCCAAGATGCCATTCACAACAATTTTTATGTTGATGATTTTGTCTGCAGCTTTAATGAGGTCCAAGATGCCATTCGTGTTTGTCAAGAAGTAGTAGCTATAAATGCCGAGGCTGGATTTGAGTTGCGTGGATTTAAATCCAATTCTGTAGCTGTGCAGCTTGCACTAAATGGCTGTGATATATCTGATGGCGCAGAAATTTCAATGGACCGACAAACAACCACTGAAAAGGTGTTAGGCATGTATTGGAATACTGTGAGTGATACTTTCCAATTTCACACTCAATTCGTTCGAGTGTCAAAAGAAGTGGTTTTGTGTCAGCGCCCTCCAACAAAACGTGAGTTCCTTGGGATGGCAATGTTTGTATTCGACCCATTTGGCATGTTAGCCGATTTTTTGTTATTTTTAAAAATCATGCTTCAAGAAACCTGGAAGGCGAAACTGGATTGGGACGATCAATTGCCCAATGACATGACCAAAAAGTGGTTTGCTTGGTGGAAAGAGTTTGAAAGGGCGAAAAGTTGTAAGATAGGTAGATGTTATTCGCCATATTTCACCAAAGCTGAGACCATCGAGCTTCACATGTTTATGGATGCTAGTGAAGTTGCGTTCGCCGCAGTTGGATACTGGCGAATAATACATCAAGATGGATTGGATGTTGCGTTTATTGCGGGAAAGACACGTACTGCCCCACAGAAGTTAATGTCAATACCTAGGCTCGAGCTACAAGCTGCTGTTCTAGCTACCCGTTTGCATGTCGCCATTACAAGCCAACATGACGTATCTATAAGCCGCATTGTATTTTGGTCTGATTCGCGCACTGTTCTGGGCTGGATTTGCTCGTCAAAACGAAGGTACAAACCGTTCGTAGGCCACCGCATAGCAGAGATTTTAAACTCTACATGCCCAGCACAGTGGAGATGAGTGCCTACCAAGCAAAACACAGCAGATGCAGCAACTCGTACTTCAACAACGCCAATGTTTATTCCCGGAAGTCCGTGGTTAACGGGACCACCGTTTTTGAGTCAACCTGAGGACCATTGGCCAGTTCTGCCGCTTTTTGACTACATCGAGACAGTAGAAGAAATTAAATCGTGTCACTTTCTTAACGAGGCGAGTACCAATTGGCTCGATTTTAACCGTTTTAGTTCCTTTTACAGGCTAAAAAGATCCATTGCTTGGATGCTTAGAGGCATTCGAAAGTTTTTGAATAAACTACCAGATCACATCATGCCTGTGACATATTCAGGTCATCTATCGGTCGCAGAGATAGGTATGGCAGAAAAACTTATCATCAAAACGGTGCAAACAGAAGTATTTTCTACTGAGATAAGTTCTTTAGCATCGAAAGGTCAAGTAAATAAAAGAAGTCGCCTATACAAATTTGCACCTTACCTAGATGAGGAGGGAATCATCAGAGTTAGTGGTCGTATCGATGAGGCATCTTATCTACCATTCAACGTTAGACGACCAATACTCTTACCAAAAAACCACAAAGTCTCCCAATTGATTGTGATTTATTTCCATAAGATCTTTCATCATCAAAATGTGTCCGTGGTGTTGAACGAAGTTCGGCAAAAGTTCTGGATATTAGGCGTAAAAGCCACATTGAAGTCTATTAGCTTTAAGTGCGCAAAGTGCCAGCTTAATCGTGCCAAGCCATCGCCGCCACAGATGAGCCAGCTACCAATAGACCGCTTTACGCCAATGGTTCGCCCTTTTACCTATACTGGCGTAGATCTTCGTCACAATTGGCCGTCGACGTGAAAAGCGCTGGGCAGTTATCTTTACATGTATGACGATAAGAGCTGTCCATTTGGAACTTGCAGAAATCCTATCAACAGACGCCTTTTTACTTTGTTTACGAAAATTCATTAATCGCCGAGGAACCCCAATCCGCATTCGCAGCGACAATGGCACTAACTTTGTAGGTGCTCAAAAGGAGAAAAAAGCAAACCAACGCCTGTTGAACTAGAAGGTCAGTGGTTAAAGGGCCGTGTCATCAAAATATTTCCATCCAAAGAGGGGCAAGTAAGGTTTGCGGACGTTAAGACAAAGTCAGGCGTGCTGAGGCGACCTGCTACTAAATTAGCCCTACTGACTGTTTGTGGTGAATCGGAGGCCGATTCACGGAGGGTGGGATGTTAATGTTATTACTGTGGGACTGACAAGTCTCGTTTTCCTGGCAAATATATCGAGTCTCGCCGAAGGACGAAGTAGGCCTTGATTTTCGGATTGACAGGAAAAAAGAAAAGAAACGCGACGTGAAAAGATACAAATGTAAAACAACGAATTAAACGCACGTTAATATTAATAAATGTATTCATAAAAAATACTGTTTTAAATACTTAAGCCTTTTCTGCCGCCGCCATAACACCTAGGTTAGGTTAATGCAAAACATTATGAAGAATATTCGAAAATTTTATTAAAAAGTCACTAGAAAAAATTAAAATGATCATTATTCATATAACTTAACAATTCGATTAGTTCTATTATCGTAACAACGTCCCAAGCATCCCATTTAATTAAATCAAAGCAATAAATTCGTTATCCCAAGCTTTCAAAAACAGATTGTTTTATTCGGGGATTGAAAATTCCAGCAAATAACCATCGATCTTGGGGTACTTCTTTGACTTTGGTAAATTTTAACTAATAAATATTTATGCTTTGAATATGACGAAGATTAAAAATTGTCACTTCCCGCATTTGACGTAAGAAAACTTTTTAAAAGTGTCTTCAAAGTACAATTA